>PVJI01001256.1:0-191444 GCA_004026765.1 Micronycteris hirsuta
ACTTCAGGAGCCCGAGCTGGCAGCGGGTTGTGGTTGCCCTTGGAGCTCAGGTAGGGACCGACCCCCAAATGCTGAGACAGAACCAGGCACCAGCGAGCTTATCAGCTACTGGGAATTTCTGATACGAAGAGTAAATTTTCTGTCAGAGTGCACTGTATTGAGAAGTTGGTGTTGCAAAATTTCCACATTTCCTTTTCTATACTGTTGATTAGAGAGGAAATTGCTATGTTTGTTTAGTTTTTCTTAGGAGAGAAGTCATTTGGCAGTTTTCCCGTCAAAATTAAAAATGGACATAAAAATCCATGTCCTTTGTCTCTGCAATTCTGTTTGTAGGAATCTGCCCTCGGATACATTCTGAAGAATGTGCACGGATAACTGTGTAAGTTCATTTCAACAATGTTTGTAATGGTGAAAAATTGCACACAAATGTTTAATTATAGGGAAATGGTTAAATAAGTTATGGAATGCTATGCAACAGCTTGAAAGAAATAATATAGACTACGATATACTGAATGGAGGGATTATTGAGTTTAAAAAAAGCATGTTTGGAATAATTTATATCGTTTGATATCAATTATGATTTTTAAAAGCCCTACACACATATACATTCTCTCTACCTGCCTACTACCTACCTAATTATGTAGAAGAAACATGAAAGTTTGGGTGCAACTTATTAATAGCAGTTGTTTCTAGGCAAGAGAGTAAGGGTGGGAATGAGGAACAGGATGGGCAAAGGGATATTAACTTTCACGTTGTATATTGCTATATCACTTGAGGTGTTTTATTCTGAGCGTGAATTCATGTAGAACTCTTGCTAAAACATAAACATTACATTATAAATTCCACAGGCATCTAAAATACCACCTTGGGGCTTTAGGCAGGAATATAATCTCCAGTGGAGCTGTAAATATTCGGGGAATTTCAGTGGCATACCAGGGGCCTTTGACACCCTGAGCAGCCCCAGGAGGACGACAGCCTCAAACTCACCCTTCAGAGGCAAACCTGGGAGCCCAGGGGGTTGTCACCCGGCAAAGCTTAGGCAAATGTGTGAGACCTCTGAGCCGAGCTCCTTGGTTCTGTCTATGTGGTGCCACTGAGGCAATCTGGAAAGTGGAAAGGACGTTCAGTCGATTTAACTAGTTGTTTCACCTACAAACCCAGGCCTGTCTGTCCGCCATGCCGCTCACTGATAACATCGGCCAAACCAGTTTTGCTTGTTGTCCTGTAGGCAGTAAGTCCAATTATTAGACTGAAATGTTCCTTTTTCTACCAGTAGTGAGCCATCCCTTCTTGTACAGACATAACTGAAAATGCACAGTGCTCTCCTGCTCTTAACTCAACCGTCGGCTTCTCCTCTGTTCAAACCATCCTTGAAGCTGCTTCTTGGCAGGAGTGTGAAGGGGCCTGGGGACTTCTCGGCCCGAGACAAACTCATGCCAGCTTGCAGGGAGGTCCGGAGGGAGACCTGACTTTGGAGTCCAACAGACTTAGATCTGGGTGCTGTCTGCCCCACAGGCTCTGTGGCAGTGGGCAAGTTCCTCGACGCCTCTGGGCCTTATTGCCTTATCTGTAGGTGAGAGGTGTGTTCTGCAGTTCAGCTGCTTGCTGTACGGACGGGGTGCAGCCAACACGGTGCCTGCCTCGTCCTCCCTGTACTGCTGCCGCAAGCATGTTGATGAGAACAATTCGTGTCTGCTTTTGACGCAGAGTCCTCCTGAAATTCTCATCTCACCCAGAGCTTTCCTTCTCATTTGCCTTCCTAAATTCAGCAAAGGCCTCTTTTCTGGCTTGAAAAATGTCTTGGGTTTTAGGATAAAGGCACTTTGGTTTTTGCGTAGGGTGGGGTCAACATAGCTTGGGCATCCTAGTGGAATTCTGTTTCCTGCAGCAAATCCATGCCTTCAAAATATCGGGTAAATACCAAAGGCAACTTTCAGTGAGCTGGTGATTCCAGGGGAGACAGGATTTCAGACTGTTTACTGAGATGACACCCAGGCCGACACTGTTTGGTCTGATTTTTACCACTGGAAACAATTTCACTTTATAGTCCTCCCAATTCTCCTGCCACTGCATAGAGAACCCTTTTGGGGTGAGAGCCGGCAGTTCTGTGGACAGCAGCGAACCCCACCTACTTCTGGGTCCTCTTTAGAAGGACAGAATAACAAGGCAGGTATAAAGGCATACTCAGCTTCTTGTGTCTGGAGGAAGACCACCCTGAAGGATGGGAAACGGTGAACTGTGTTAAAAGCTTAGTTTGGAACACTACCTTTATGTCATGCAGAGGGGAGAAATGGAAGCTTTCTGGATGTGGCTGAATTCCGCTGAACCGAGCTCCCCACAAGTCACTGCCCCGTCCCAGGGCTGTGGCAACTGTCAAGGTGAGCAAGGTGCTTCCTGGGAAATAATCTCCACAGAGCTGCTGGGCCAGGAGGAAGAATGAGGGAGTGAACGGGGAAGGTCACCCAGCTAGTACGCTGCACCGTCTGGGTTTTCCTCTGTGCTGCCAGGCTCTGGAGTCCACATCTGAACCTCCAGGGTAATGGGAAGTCGTGAGGATCCCGTCACAGTGTGTGTACCGGTGGGGTGACCCTGGGCAAGTGGCTGAATCTCTCTGCAGCCTCAGTTTCCTCATCTCTGAAATGGGATTGATAAGAGGCTCTCCCTCAGAAGCCAGCTGTGGGAATTCAGTGATTTCATACATTTAGAGTTTACTGCACAATATCTGCACATTGTCAAGTGCTCGCACATCGTTATTGACCAATATTGTCATTTTTTGTGACTCCTGGAGCGCTCCAACGGGACAACCAGGTAGGCATGATGGCCATTGAACAGCGAGGAAACTAAGACTCAGGGCTGAGAAGGGACTTCGATGAGTCAGCCAGCAAGTGGCAGGGCGAGGGCCCTCTGACTTGATGTGGGCAGATTAGCTCCTAAGTACCCATGATAACCTTATCCATCCCTGTGCGAAGCTGGACATTTGCAGGTGGTAAGGGGCTGTGCATGGAAATATAAAGCCCTGAAATGAGCAAGAGGTGCCGTTTAATGTCCAGACCACCCCTGGTGGTCTCTCTACACCCCGCTCAGGCTCCCAGCTGGGGTGCTGAGCTTCTCTTCCTGTGTCCACACAGAAAGCCCTGTCACCTCTCTTGTCACCCACTCCCAGCAGAAGCCTGTGAAGAACCAGACTGTCTCCTGCTCTCTGGGAAGAGGGCAACTTGGCAACCAGGGAGGAACCTGCAAAGGCAGCCGCATTTGAGAGTGTGGACCCTGGGAGGGCCCGAGGATCGACAGAGGTTGGGCTCCGGCCCTTCTGGGCTGGCTGTGGCAGAAAACTAGCTCCAGAGTCCCCTTTGTGACAGGAAGCTGCCTCTCAGAATAAGTCTGTGCTCGGCATGCAGCTTTGGGGATGCTCGGTCATGAGGAGAGCAGTAATCTCTCTCAGGCATCGAGCAAAAACTCAAAAGGTCAAGAGGGAAAGCACCTGTAGAAGACTGCACAGGGCGAGGACCAGAGGCGCCACTAGGGAGGTAATAACGGGAGAGCAAAGGTGGAGAAGGATGAGGGACACTGGTAGGGGTGTGGCAGCCAGAACAGTGACCTCCTGAAGATGTCCACGGCCTGACCTCCAGAGTCTGTGAAGGTGGTAGATGACATGGCAAAGGGGGATTGTCATTGCTGACAGAATTAAGGCTGCCGTTCAGCTGGCCTCAAAATAGGGAGATAAAATTTTGGATTATCTTGGTGGGCCCAATGTCATCACCAGAGTCCTTCGGAATGCAGTGGGGAGGCGGAGGAGGAGTCAAAGTCAGAGGGAGGTTTGAAGAGGCTGCATGGCTGGCTTTGAGGACGGAGGAGGGGCCCTGGGCCAAGGGGTGCAGGAGGCCTCTGCAGAAAGTCAGTGCGACAGACCCTCCCCTGGAGCCGCCAGAAGGGAAGCGGCTCTGCAGACGCCTTGATTGTAGCCCAGTGGGAACCGTTTCAAACTTATGACCTTCAGAACTACAAGATAATTAATTTGTACTGTTCTAAGCCACAAGGTTTGTGGTAATTTGTTACCACAGCAATAGAAGGCTAATAGAAGTACATCCCATTGGATTATTATATTGCAATCCCATGTACTTGAACAAAGGAGGTGGGTAGGGAAGTCCTGGTTAAATTATAGGCAATGCCTTTTGTGGCAAAAATACCATCAGTTAAACAAAAACAGGGAGAGTAGCCTAAGGGGAGCATGTTGCATTCATGAACAGCTCCTACTGCTCACAGTAATAACAGTATCATCTACCATGGCCCAGAGCTGCCTCTGTGCTAGCCTCCAGGCACACATCTCTGTCCTTTATAACAACTCCATGACATAGGTTTTGGTCTTTCTTTTTCTATAAAGTCTCAGAGAGCCTAGGTGACTTATACAAGGTTATACATGCAGTAAGGGGATTTGGACTTGGTCTCACTCCATTATGCGACATTTTGAATTAATTCTACCACAGGCTTTCTTTACATTTTCAAATTACATAGGGGAGAGGAGATAGAGAAGACTATACAGACTGTAACAGAGATGTTATCTGTCCTGATATTACTTAATCCTTCTGCCTATTTAGTGCACAGTAGGCACTGCATATATACATTTTTTTTTTTTCAATGAATGAGTGAATAAATGGAGGGATGGAAGAAAACTCCGGTGTAGAAAAGTGGAAACCTAGATTAGAATCAAAGAGACTTAGAGCTGGAAGTGACCTCGGAAATGGTTTAACCCGCTCCTTCAGTTTTACAGACAGGCAAACTGGGTCCCGGGGAGTGGAAGAGACGGATCCCATGAGTGATTATAAAAGTGCTCGGTTGAGGAGGAGTGGTTTGGGACAAATGTAGGTTTAAGAAGAGTGGGTTATTGGCTTGCAGACCAGAACTTTGTATGTAACTGATTCCATTTCAGATCTTCTAAGCTGAGTTGAGCTTTAGAAAACAAAGGCTAATATGGGTCATTCTGCTATCTCACTTTCAGGACTAGTCATCACCTACAGGCAGTGGGAGAACAGGGGTGCCCAAGCAGAACAACGCAGGCTGACTTTTGAAGCTGGTCCTCAGCCCTTGGTGAAGTCATGGGCACTGTGTGGTCTTGGGCAACAGTGGAATTTTCACTGTGGTTCAACAGTATTGTACTTGCTGAAACATGCAAATCTGAGAAGAACGAGGTGTAGGAAGCCAAGGCGATTTTGTACAAGGAGAAAGAGGATGCAGCAGCAATGTCTCTTCCCTTCAGGGAAGCAAAGATACCCAGGACACCTGCGACGGCTGAGTCTGTACCTAGTGTACATGGCTGAGCACTTGGTGTGTGCAGACCTCTGCGGGTCCCAGAGGGCCTTTAAAGGCTGGAGGTTACAATAGCGGAGGAAGAACGGGGACTATAACATGATTTTGTAGCCTCACCTGTTCTGTTAGGCAGCACGTGAAGGTCAGTGTTTCGACAGGCCGCATGAAAAGCTGTTTTCCTTTTGTTCATGCAGAGAAAGCACAGCTGACAATTCAAAGGTGTACTTCACAGACTGTGTGTATTAAGGAGCTTTTAATTTGGATGCTTGGTTCTTTACAGAGTAGAAGGGATTTGACATGATAATACAATCAGATGCAGACAGACCTGACTAACCTTCAAAGGGCAAGAGTGTAGTAGTGGCTAAGAATCTGGAGTCAAATGGACCACCCCTTCCTTTCTGTGGGTGTTGGCAAAGTCACACTTCAAGGTTCTTCGTCTATGAAAAGAGAGGAATACTAGGAAGCCCATCACAGGACTGTTTTGAGAATTCATTAACATGGGTAATGCTCATCGTACATATAATACAAGCTCAGTAAATACATGTTATTTGTATCCATATCTGAGCTCCCCAGTGGTGTTTTTCATTGCTCTTTTCATGAAGCTATTGTATGTTTATGTACACCTGATTCTCTGAACCATTTTTAAAAAATGTTGAGTAAAGTGTGTCCAGAGGAAGAAATGAAAATAACACTCATCCCCCAGCTTTGCAGGCAATGAGCCCCGGGGCTTGAGAAGGACAAAAGCGTCTGGGTGGTGAAGGCAGAGCTGGCCGCTGCAGCTGTGCGTGGGGTCTCAGGCCTGGTCGCCCCAGAGGCACAGCCGGCGGTGTCACGCTGAGGGCTGTGCCTCCCCCCACCTTCGCACACTGTAAACGTGGGGCAAATTTCCTACGGTTTCCCTCAACCGGGGGCTCTGATTTCTGGAGACAAGCCTGTATACACACCTTCTGTACAGGCACCCCGTGGAACAAGCCTAAGATAGATCTTTTCTCACATGGATTCCAGGCAAGCGTGGTTTGGTTCCTTGACCAAATGCATGCTGGCTGTGTGCTTTGCTTACAAGTATCTGATGAGCAGACCCAGTGTGCTGACCCCAGCGCAAAAGTCTGAGCCCCCACACCCCACCCCGCTCCCTGGCCCTGCTGCCCTGATGCATGAGACTGTTCTGCGTGCTGATTAAAATTTTAAGCCACACCTGTTTGGAGCTTACGTCAGTTGTGCATCTTGGATCCTTTCATTCTGCAGTGTTGTTGTTCTCAATTTATTTATTTTTTTCAGTAACCTGCATAAATGACTCATCAGCAGGAAACGTGGAAAACAGTCAACTTAATTGAAAATACAAATAAACAGGTCTTTCTTTTGCAGGGAAAATTTGCTTAACGGGGACAGGACCTTGTGGGGATGGACTGTAGTTTCCAGGGTGAAATCTTCTGTTCTCAGCAGGGCGTTTAGCCCCTTTCTCTGGGGTGGGGATGGCGTGAGCCCAGCTGCTAAGGAGACACCTGTCCATGTGGTGAGCTTGGGATTCCTGGTTTGGAAATGGCTGTCTCTTCATCAGGAATTTAAGTGATTTTTGAAGTTATCTGACATGTGTGTGCTTGGGCGTGTATGTTTTCTGTAATCCCTGTGACTGATCTTTCTGGTCACTCATTCAAACAACACTATGGTCTCTTTCTCTTGCTCACTAAACAGTCAACAACACTGAGCCCTATTCTACATACCAGGAAAGAAGTGAATTAGAATCATCATCTACATGGAATCATTACCATATGGGCACAGTCTTGTGGACATGAAGATATTTTCTTGATTACAATGCCCACTTGTCATTTGATTCCTAAATCTTCCTAATTTCCATGTAAACAATTTCGTCATGGGGATCACAGGGAGCAGTGGCAAGTACCTGCCTTCTGTCTTCTAACCGAGATGAAAGAGGAGCGAAATGGTGGGGGAGATGAAAACATTGCATAGAGAGTAACTTTCCATATTTTGTGTCTGGACTACATCCAAATCTCAAAGTTCAAGAGGCCCCTTAGCAGGCTGGAGAGACTTTTCTTGATGACTCATGGGAGGTGTAAATAATTCTCTTCCTTTGTTCAGGCCTGGTGATCAGCCCTCTCTGCTCTCCCACCCATACCTCCTTGCAAGTCCCCGAGGTGGGTATTTCCCCGTCTTCCCGTCCGTGGTAGGCCCAAGAACATGCTGGGAAACCACATTGGCAGGAAGGGTGAAGCTCCCAGGAAGCTTCACTCCACTATGACTTTTTCTATTTAATACGGAAGATATGAGCCTCCAATTAGTTTTCTGATTTGGAAATCTAGAAAACTTGCAAAAGCAAAATACAACTTAAGGCAACATGTTTTCTAGCCACAGGGAAACTGAAGTTATATGAATTGGTTTGAATATGGTTTTGTTGTCTTTAAAAGTAATGATATACACTAAAGTTAGACATTTTTTAAATTTACTTGAAGTGATACAGATTTATGGTTACCATCACTTCATAATAATACATCAAAAATTGGCAAAAGGTGGAGGGGAATCAGAGATCATTCCTACAAACCCCGACAAAGGGACCCCTACGAAGTCACTTCATTAACTTTGATTAGGATGTGGTATCTGGGACACCAGCTACACCCAATTAAGTTTTCGGGAAAAGCCAAAATAGGCTCCTCTCTCTCTGACTCCGAATTGTGATTTGGGGTGACAGGAGAGGCAGGGATGCTTTCAGGAGAGCCGTTCTGGCAGATCTTGTAGGTGCTTCAGCAAACCCCTCAGTGATTCGATGTGAAAATTCATCTTAGTTATGAGCTTAAAGTATTCTCTCATATTGATACCGCCCCCCCCCCGGCCCCATAATATCTTTTAAATTTTGTTAGATTCAGATTTCTGGTTCTGAGATAATACTGCTAGACTAGTACTGACAGCAGATATGTGCTTAGTGCTGACTACCTTCTCAGCACAGTACCAAGTTCTGCACAAGTACCCTCCCATGGGATTCTCACAGTACTTTCATGAGATGAGTATTATTATTATCCACATTTAACAGATGTGAAAAAGGAGCAACTGAGGGATGCCTCGACTTGTCCAAGGTCACCCATGGGGCGGGGAGAAGGGGAACGGCAGGGCAGGACTGGCTGAAAGAAGCAGCTTCTGTGGCCAATGGGGCCAGCGCATACAAGGACTGAAACGGAGGCTACCAGTGCCTGCCTTTACTCTGAACTGCTCTCCAGGGCTGACCTCTCCCTGCTCACAGCAGCCTGACTTTCTTCCCTAACTGCTCTCACAAGTCATTAACGAGCAGCTGTTGACTGCCTCTCCCCCTATCCAATCACAAGCTGCTGAAGTGCAGAGACCAAGCTTATTTGGGTCACTGCGGAATCCCCAGGTCCAAGCAGTGAGTCAGACTCAGTAGATATAAAATCAAAATGTGCTGAATAAATTAATTCCCTTCTGTAAAGATTGATAATCCTTGGATAATCCATTCGCTGACACACCGAATGCCCGCAGGAAGTCAGGGCATTCATCAAGACATAGTCCTGACCTCAAAGATGAATGGCCCCATTTTAATATCACAAAACTATCAATTGGGAATAAATTTCTTTATGGCACATGGGTGAGAATAAACTTGCTCTTTGAAATAGGCAGTGTCACAGAACATGTTTCTATTTCCATTTAATTAAAAGTGGCAGGATTAGTACAATCCCAGAGACTAAACAAAGCCAGGAGCTCTGCCCTGGAATTCTGAGTCTGTCACTTACCAGCTGCAAGACAGTGGACCCATTATGAGCTCCCTGTGTCTCAGTTTCCTTGTCTATAAAATGGGGATACTAGAACCTATCTTATAAGGATGGTTGTGAGAATTAAATGAATTAATACACGTACAGTTTCTGAAGTGGTATCTGCATAAAGTAACTTATATATAAATATGAAGTACTATTACATTTCTAATGTATTACTACTTTGTGGTATCACTTTTATCCTCCTATGGTTTCATTTAGCTGGTTTATCATCACCGAACATTATTTTTATTATTTTAGTGTTTAATATTTTTCTGGTCTCTTTATATTTCATTCAGTCATTTGTTCATTCAGCCAGTCTTTCAACAATTTTTTTTTTTAGTATTTATCATGAACCCAGGACATAAGAAGCCTTAAATTATTTGTTTTGAGCACTTACTGCTGGCATAGCTTAGTAGACTATTTTTTTTTCTTTTTCCTGTAATTACAGACACATTTAGTGATTTGTCTCATTGGCAGGTATTATTAGGGAACCTCACCAATGTTTTTGATAGAATCTATTTCCTAGGAAATTTCTCTTTCTTTTTCAGGACTCTGAAAAACATATGCATAAACCTATATATTTATGGAGGGTTTAATTTTATTCTCCCTTCATTTCCTTTCTTTCCTTGAATCCGTCTTTATTGAGCAGATGCTAAATGCCACCCACTTGGTCAGGCCACACACCTTCGGCAGCTACAAATGCTCTAATAATCCTCTTTTTTGTAGAGCTTTTTGTCTATCGGGGAGATAGATATTAAACAGAAAGCACACAAATATATTTGTGATTTCAAATTATTATAAGTGTTGTAAAGGAAAAACAAAACATGTGATGAGAGAATGTTAATGGGTGACTGGACTTAGGGTGGGACGGCCAGGGAAGGGTCCCTGGGGATGTGACCCTGAAGGTGAAGAATGGGTGAAGGGCCTTCAGGGCAGAGGAACAGTGTGTGAGTGGCCCGGGGCAGAAGGAGCCCTGTGGCTTCAGGGCCTGAAAGAAAGCCAGGGTGGGGAGAGGCAATAGGAGTTGGGGGAGGCCTGGCTGCAGGAGCACAGTCAGGGCCTTGGAGTACAGGTCTACCTGGGGTTCTGTGCCTTATGGCCCCTGCCAGGACGGCCTCCACAGGCTGTAAGCAGGGGAGTTCAATAAGCAGGTCTATTGTTTGGAAAGATCACCCTGTGCTCTGTGAGTGGAATGGGCTAGAGGATCACTTGGGACTCAGCAGCCTTGAGCAGGGACTGAGCTGGCAATTCATCATCCATTTAGCTGGATCAATGAAGACCATCTGCGTTCCTGTTGCTGTGAACATCTGATACTCTCCCCACACAGACCCACAGTCTTAGGAGCTGGACTCTACCGTGGGGTGACACCCCAGGAAGTGCACAGGACAATTCATTGCAGGGTGACAGGGAAATGTTAGGACTTTTGTTTATTTATTTATTTTTAAATTTTTAAAAATGATTTTATTTATTTATTCTTAGAGAGGGGAAGGGACAGAAAAGAGGGAGAGAAACACTAATGAGTGGTTGCCTCTCGCACACCCCCTACCTACTGGGGATCTAACCCCACAACCCAGGCATGCGCCCCAGCTGGGAATTGAACTGGCGACCCTTTGGTTCGCAGGCCAGCACTCAGTCCCCTGAGCCACACGAGCCAGGGCAGGACTTTTATTTTTAAAAATAGTAAATAAATAAATAAGTTCAAATGTTATTCTTTTCACATTATTCATTTCTTTGATTATTTTCTAATGTACAGAATATACTCTACATAACTATAATATCATAATTATATATAAATGTAATAAACAATTATTATGCATCTTCTGTAATGATTATACTTTGTGTAATTGCATATGTAATTTATGAACAAACAAATATACACAGAGGGGATGGTGTTAGAAAGTTTTCTACTGGTAGGACGGCTTTTCTTCTCATGCTATGAGCCTGTTACCTGCCTGCGTCAAGAGTTGCTCTGACTCTACCCCTGAAATTACTATTTTAGGGTTTCATTGTCATACGCTACAGAGATTTAGAGAAAATTTGGGCCAGAATTTACGCCAATGAACTAAAACAAGTAAAAATAACAAGATAAAACTAAACGTTCTCATTCCTGTGTCAGACTTTTCAAAGCCCAGGGCAACGCCCGACACATAGGAGACTTTCAATAATTGTTTGCCGAATGCATACATGGAGAACCAATTTATGGAACAAAAATAAACTTAATTCTGACCTAAAGTTTACTGATTAACTTGTCATAATTGCTTAAACTCACCGATAAACAGAACTGTTAAGCCCTCACTTGACTATGCGCATACCTTGTTTTATTGCTCTTAGCTTTATCACACTTTGCAGACACTGCAGTTTTTACAAATGGAAGATCTCTGGCGACCCTGTCAAGTCTATTGGCCCCATTTTTTCTCCCAGAATTTGCTCACTTTGTGTCTCTGCCACATTAAACTTGTTCATCATCACTGTATCTGTTGCAGTGACCTGTGATCAGTGATCTTTGATGGTATTGTTGTAATTGCTTTGGGGTACCATGGACTAGGCCCTCATCAGACGGCAAACTTCATTGATAAACATTGTATTTGTTCCGACTGCTCCATCAACCTGTCATTCTTCCATTCCTTCACCTCTCTCAAGCCTCCCTATTCCCTGAGATATGACAATAGTGAACTTAGGCCAATACATAACCCTATAATGGCCTCTAAATGTTCAAGTGGAAGGAAGAGGCATATGTCTCTCACTTTAAATCAAAAGCTAGAAATGATTAAGCTTAGTGAGGAAGGCATGTTGGAAACCAGGACAGGCGGAAAGCTAGGTCTCTTACACCAGTTAGCCTAGTTATAAATGCAAAGGAAAAGGTCTTGAAGAAAATTAAAAGCAATACTCCAGTGAACACATGAATGATAAGAAAGGAAAACAGCTTTACTGCTGATGCTGGGAAAATTTCAGCGGTCTGGATAGACGATCAAACCAGTCACGACATTTCCTGAAGCCAAAGCCTGATCTGGAATAAGGTTGTAACTCTCTTCAATTCTCTGAAGGCTAAGAGAGCTGAGGAGGCTACAGAAGAAAAGTCTGAAGTCAGTAGAGGTAGGTTCCAGAGGTGTAAGGAAAGAAGCTGTCTCCATGACATATAAGTACAAGGTGGAGCAGCAATTGCTGATACAGAAGCTGCAGCAAGTTATCCAGATCTAGCCAAGGTAATGAATGAAGGGGCTGCAGAAAAAAAAAACAGCAGGTTTTCAATGGAGATGAAATAGCCTTGTATTGGAAGAAGCTGCCATCTAGGACTTTCCCAGCCAGGGAGAAGTCAATGCCTGGCTTCCAAGCTTCAAAGGACAGGCTGACAGGGGCTCATGCAGCTGGTGACTGGAAGCTGAAGCCAGTGCTCATTTACCATTCCAAAAGGCCCAGGGCCCTTAAGAATTATGCTAAATCTATTGTGCCTGTGCTCTATAAATGGAACAACAAAGTCTGGATGACAGTACATCTATTTACAACATGTTTTACTGAATATTTTAAGCCCACTGCTTAGGAAAAAAAGATTTATTTCAAAATATTACTCCCCATTGACAGTGCACCTGGGCACCCAAGCGCTCTGATGGAGGTGGACAATGAGATTAATGTTGTTTTCATGGCTGCTAACGCAACATCCATTCTGCAGCCTGTGGATCAAGGGATAATTTCCACTTTGAAGTCTTATTAATAAGAAATAAATTTTGTAAGGCTGTAGCTGCCACAGACAGGATCCTTAGGATGGATCTGGGCAGGGTCCATTGAAAACCTTCTGGAAAGAATTCATCATTCTAGATGCCATTAAGAGTATGCATGATGCATAGGAAGAGGTCATAATGTTGAGACTGACAGCATTTGGAAGAGGTTGATTCCTACCCTCGTGGATGACTCAGGGGTTGAAGGCTTCACTGCAGGAAGTGACTGCAGACGTGGTGGAAAAAGGGAGAGAACTAGAATTGGAAGCAGAGCCCCAAAATGTGACTGAATTGCTGCAATCTCCTGGTAACCATGTAATGAATGAGGAGTTGCTTCTCATGGATGAGCAAAGAAAGTGGTTTCCTGAGATGCAATGTACTCCCGATGAAGATGCTGTTTAGATGGTTGAAATGACAACAGAACATTTAGAATTTAGAATATTACATAAACTTAGCTGATAAAGGGCAGTGGCAGGCTTTTGGGAGGACTGCCTCTAGTTTTGAAAGAAGTTCTACCTGGGGTAAAATGCTCTCACAGCGGAACGTGCCTCAGGGAAATCAATCGCTCGTGAAAGGAAGACCCAGTCTTTGCGGCAAACATTTTTGCCTTATTTTAAGAAGTTGCCAAAACCACTCCGATCTTCGCCCCCCGCCCCCGCCCCCCCCCCACCCCGCCCCATCAGTCAGCAGCCACCGACACTGAGGTGAGACCGTGCGCCAGGAAAAAGATGACAGCTCCCTGGAAGTTCAGGTGCTGGTTAGAATTTTTTAGCAATAACGTATTTTTCATTATGCATATTTTTTTAGACAATGCTATTACACACTTAATAGACTGCATTATAGTGTAAACAACTTTTGTATGCACTGAGAAATAAAACTTTTGTGTGACTTGCTTTATCACAATATTCACTTTATTGTGGTAGTCTGGAATAAAGATTAATTAATTAATTAACTTACTTAATTGAATAAAGAAGTTTGCAATTTCTCTGATATACGCCTGTATGCATATTTCAGACACATTCTGTGTTATTTTGCCTGTGTTATTCTCTAGTTCCTTTATGGCGCTCAGAGTTTTAACTAGGGCCCTTTCTTCCACCTTGCCCCATCCAGGCTTTGGAAGTTTCTAGAAGCTGGCTGGGTCCTCTGCCTGGCAGACCTTCAGCAGGGTGCAGTTCTTAATTTCATTCTATCCCATCCTTACTGATGTACTGTCCTTCAAGCTGTTCCTATTTAACTCCGGGGCCTGAAGCAGAAGCCTAAGGGAAATGTAAGCCCCATCGATAATGGATCTCATTTTCTCCAACTAGTCTGGATATTGATTTAGGTTCTCTTCCTCAAACTGAGGGCTGACAGAGCATGACAAGATAAATGGCGCAGGTACTGACAGCATTCTTAGGAGCAGCTCAGTTTCTGGGGTGGGCATGAAAACTCAGGGAAATATCTTCATTGGCTCCTGGCAGCTGCAGCTACTGCTGTAGAGTTATCTAGAGAGAGCTTGCAAAATACAGATGGCTTTGGGGCCTAACAGTTAATGTCAGTGAAGAGTAGGCTTTGAGAGACATGAAGAACAGAGAATTTATACAGGAGTCCTGAGGAGACAGGCTGCTCCTCAATTATTAGACTAATGCTCCCATGCAAAACCTTTTTATATGAAATACTCTGATTTTTACTTTATTTTTATTTTTTATTTAAGATTTTACTTATTTATTTTTAGACAGAGGTGAAAGAAGGGAGGAAGAAAGAGAGAGAAATATCAATGTGTGGTTGCCTCTCATGTGGCCCCCACTAAGGACCTGGCGCGCAACCCAGGCACGTGCCCTGACTGGGAATCGAACTGGCTACGCTTTGGTTCCCAGCCCGCGCTCAATCCACTGAGCTACACCAGCCAGGGCTGAAATACTCTGATTTTTAAATGTTGGCAATTAGTTCAATTAAGAAGACCCATTGCACCAGCTGAATAACACATGTTAGAGGGCCTGAATCAGGCCTCTGGCCAGCATTGCCGTTTCTGGTCTGGAGCACGATCACTATTTTCTTCCGTTATCTTAGTAGTTCCTTCTTGGCTCGGTGTCCCATTTGTTTCCTCTCACCAAAGTGGCTTTAGATTAGTCCAGAGTTTTTTGCTTCGTGCTTTAAAAACAAAAACAAGCTTCCTTGTATAATGGGAGAATATGGCTACCTGGTGCGGACTTCAGTGCAAAGGAACAGAGCAGTTAGGAGAAAATTTGAAGCAAGAGCTCGGTGGCATGCTTTCCTTCCTCAGAACCTCACCTTGAACAACTTGCTCGGTTCCCTGTTTGTCCTTTGTTCCCTCCAATGCCTTTCCTGTCTTCCTGTGCCAAGGGATCTTAGTGACTGAACCAGGCCTGGGGCTTCTTGCATCCAGGTGTGGAGAAAGCTTAGGTTCTCAAGCACACGGAGTAGTGCCTGGTGATGGCCGTACTGGGTTTTGCTTAACGACACCTTTGTTTTCATTTGGGAAACCACGCCGCCCCCTCCTCATGAGGGCGTGCTACTGGTCCACATGCGCTGCCCTCCCCTGATGATGGGAAGCTGCACTTGGGCTCCCGAGGAAGGGCAGTACCCCACAGGGTCATTAACAAGCTGCTACCCAAAGAAAAGAGCGTGCCTGTTGGGCAGGCTGAGCTGACTGGCAGCCACACACCAATGCTGGGGCGTGTGAATTTGGGGGAAAGGGTGGTTCTCAGAGAAGCCCTTGCCGAGGTCCCTTATGCTGCAGATGAGGAAACTGAAGCTCAGAGATGGTGAGTGACCAGCCTAAGCCACCGGAGATGGGACCTGCAGTTTGTCATCTGCTTGGGATACAACTTATTTGGGCCATATAGCTTGTTGGTTCTCTGTCTCCATTGCCTTACCAGCAAAGTGGTCACAATGGTTTCTGACTCAAATAAAGTTTCTGAGAATGAATGAGGCCTTATCTTCAAAGTACACCATGCCTTGAAAGTACAAAATGTGACTAGAAAAGTGATTACCCTGGAAAGTTTATATCCGGTAAAATCAAGTAGCACAAAGCTTTGAATATAAGTGAAGCTTCTCCTTCTACCTCAAATTATCTCAGGTAGCATAGGACGCTACTTGTATCTAGTACAACTTCCTGAGCAAGTCAGACTGCTCTAGAGAAGGTTCCATTTGTTGATTTCTAGCACCAAGAAGGGGCATAAGAGTAATGACCGAGAGTGGGCTGATAGACCTGGGTTTAAGTTCTGGGTTTGTCACTTTCTCATGTGGTCTTAGGTAAGTTACTTAAATTCCCTATACTTCAGCATAAATGGTTGCAGCAACCACAATAGTGGTTAGTATGGAAGGAGATCAGGAAAGTAAGTGCTTAGGACGCTAGACAGTACACGTGTTGCTCTAAGTGAATGTTAGCCATCGAGGATGATGACAGAGTAGTGGGACTGGTGGTCATGGTGGTATGTTCCTGACTGGGTAGCTCTTGGCTGATTTTTAGTGAGTATGCGCAAGGATATGAGTGAGTAGATCACAGAGAAGTTGGCTCAAGTGGGTCAGCTGCTTTTCCCCTGCTGCTCAGGTAGGTCCTACAACCAATTGTCAGATGCAGTGGGTGGGGTCACTGAGCCTTGTGCTGCTTATGTAGGAAAAATGCCCTGATTTCTAGCAAAGGGAATGACGATTGAGGGCAGGAGAAGGGAAATGAGGCAGGACTGAGGATTGGCCTAGTGAGGGTGGCTTTTGGTGTCAATTTGCCTGAATGGCACGCAGCATGGTTGTTCCTTGGGGAGCCTTGCTCTGAATCTCCGGGGTACATAGGTCCTCCTGTTTTAGCATCCTATGCCTTCCCCCTTGCTCCCCTCACAAAATAATCTAACATTTATCTCTGTAGATAATTGTTAACCCTGGGTCGTCCACCAGACATAGTTCCGCAAGAGCAGGACTGTTTCTCTCTCGTTCACCACCAGATTCTTAATCCTTGTTCCAGTTTCTCCAGATAGAAGGCTCTCAATAAATATTTGCAGCGTAGATGAAAACATGAATCTGTCATGAGCTTTCTGGCCCTTTATGTTTCTGGAAACATGAAGCAGCAAACTTGATTAAGTTTGTGGTAAAACTGCTTCAATTTATCAGAAAGCACTGGCTAGAATTTTCATCTCTCTCTCCAGAAGAAATTCCTAGGTGAGGCACAGGTAGAACAAACAACTCAGCTGTAGTCCAGTGGCCTCGTTTTGCCTGGGGGAACAGTCCTGTCATTCAAGGTGGGTCAGGCTTTGGGAATTCAGTAATGAGTTAGACAACATCCCCAGTCCTCAAAGAATTCACCTTCTAATGGAGGAGACCAGAAATTAAAAAGCAGAAAATATAATTTCACGTTAATGATGGGAACTGATAGGGGATTTAAGAGTTGGAAAATTTTAGTTTAATAGCTAATAAGCTTAGTAATCAATGCATGTAAAAGCGTTTGTTCCAGAAACTGAAAGTGTGACCCACCCTGACTCCAGGAGACCCTAAGTGGTTCCACCTTTGTTCCTCAGGAGGACCACAAGCAATTCAAGAAGATACCCAAGCTATTATCCTCCAGGGTGATATGACCACCGCCCAGGGTGAGAATGCTGGAGTTGTTCTTTTTTTTTTTTTTAATCCAATTAACTCTTCCCTGAATTTCAAAACCCCCCACCACACCTTATTTATTCCCTGCTATAAAAACCTTGGCCTGGAAAGAAAAGACAAGATGGTCTGTTAGGGTATGAATCTGCCATCTTCTCAGATCGCCGGCCATCTGAATAAAGCGCCATAAAGATTCAATCCCTTTTTCTGCTTATTGGATTTGGTAGTGACAGACAGCCTGAACTCTGTTGTCTTTTTTGGTTTCAGAACCAGATTGAAAATAAAACACAGTGAGGTGACATCTGTGATAGTGACTAAGGGCTGGAAGGAATAATAAGAGATTTGGGTGCTAGGGAAATGCCTGTGGAGGTGGTAGTTGAACTGAGACTTGAATAACAAAGGGAACCAACTCTATGAAGATCTGGGTGGAGAGCACTCCAGGAAGAGGAAGAAGCAAATGCCCTAAGGGATAAGCCTGGTATGTTTGAAGAAGAGAATTAAGTCCCCTGGAGCCTGCTAAGCTTCCATATAGTGGAATGACCTAAATCAGACAGTGAGGCAGGAGCTGGATCCCAAATAGCATTATAAGTCTTGATTAAGGCACTTGCATTTTATTGTGATGGGGAGACAGAAGGTTTTAGCAGGGGAGAATGGGTTGTCAGGAATCTGGGGCATATTTTAGGAAGGGTGCTAAACAGAGGCTTGGATTGGAGGAGCAGCTGCGGGTATGAAAAGATGTAGATCGACTGGCTGATAGATAAACTGAATATGAGGGCAAAAGTGCAATCAGTGCTGATTCCTCAGGTGGGTTTGGGTAACGGGGTGAAAAACGGGACTATCTATTCTTTGGGGTTAAAAACAGGAAATAGATTCTTGAGAAAAAAATATCCCACAATGTTCTGTTTTGTTTATGTAAAGTTTGAGGCACCTTTTAGACAATCATTGGAGACATCGAGGGTAGGTGACCACAGGCGTTTGGAGTTCAGTGGACAGGTCTGGGCCTGGAGGTGCAGCTGTGGCATCACCAGCATATGAAGGCGCTTGACTCCATGAGATCATTGATGGGAAGTGTGTAGAATAAGAAGAGTAGAGGGGAGACACACACCTTGAATATTTAAGCCTATAATCTATGCTAATTTATTTTATTTTTAGGGTCTGAATCATCTTGATAGTTATTTCAGTTCTTCTCCATACTTTGCATTTGTGCCTCTGAAGAGTCACCTATTTTTATTAATGAGGCATTCGGTATAAAGCTTGTTTACTGTAAGCTATCCGTAATCACATTCTAGAAATCAGTTGCATCAGTTGGTAACAGATGCGCACATGACCAAGGGAAGTGTCAAAACCCACTTCCCATGGCTGTTCCTCTTGCTTGTACAAATCTATTTTTAACATACGGGATTGCAAGGCAATGGCCTCGTCACTGGAGGGAACTGTGTTTCCCAGCGGGGACCCACGGTAACTGGACACAGAGAGTGGCATGCCCCGGTGTGCCAACATTTACTGCCACTGATGTGACAACAGAACTCAAACCACAAGGAAAGTTAAGAATGACCTTTGGTGGTTTGTGTGTGTGGCGGGGTGTGGGGGTGTGGGGTGGGAGGGCAGTGGTAAGTGAGTGCAGAAAGCCAGTTCTATAGTTCTAAGGGTTTCCTAGCATGTCAAAATTTCTCAGAAAGCTTTGCTAATTTAGGACTTTGGGACTAATTATCAGAAGAATTTACTCACCCATTTCCTGAGAGCTGATTCTTAATAAACTCTCGGCTAAGTGAAGTTCATTCTTTTCAAACACGTGGTAGGTTTTGATCTAATAGGTTGAGAGAGGAAACTTGAAGATTCAAACCATGACAGGAGCTATGTTACCATGATTGGAAAGCTAATTATCATTCAGCAGTTGGTACCAGCTACAAATAAATGGCTTATTTGGAGGTCAAAATCAGTTATTCCAACTAAGTGGCACTACTTAAAGGCAGCCTGTTTTTCAACCAGAAGCCCTTGGTTTGAACCCAGATGCTGAAACTTACTGGGAAACTCATCTAATACTTTTGATTTTTAGTTTCCTCATCTAAATACCCATGTAAACTTGGTATTACAGTTACAGCTACCCCAGAGTCCTATAAGGACTGAAATGTGCTTTGTAAACCACTGAGTGCCACATAAACCTTTAGAAGTGGAGAAATCCTTATATTTTCCCATTTTGTTCAGAAAGACAAAAGAATTCCCATCTCCAAGTATCCCTGGAGTTTGTGCACTCAACCACAGAAGGACTGGGCGTTCGTTGTTCCGTCTCACTCTGCCAGGCAGGATGTGGGTGAATGTGAATCTCCATGACAGTGACTCAATATGGCCCATTAAGAATGAGATAACCTTGGTTGTATCAGATTAGGAAGAACTGAACAACTTTTGGGTTCTGTCACACAAGACTGCGTTCTCTTTCACACTTTAATATTCCGAGCTCCATCTGACTCACTACACCATACCCTGCCTGGCCTCACTTACAGGAGGTTTTAATGTCCCTTTCTTCAAAATTAGAATCATCAGCGTTGGTGATGCTGGTGGGGGTAGGGAGGCTGAATACTATTCATTGACCTTAAACATGCCTAAATGATGGACCCCAGCAACTACCATTCACAGATTTATACCTCAGATAGACTCACAAAAGTACTCAAAGACACATGGACAAGACATGGCAGCACTGATTGTAATGCTAAAGAACTAAAAACAACCAACGTCCTAGAGGACGTATTAAATATTTTACCATATTTCTATATAATGGAAATATCATACAGCTTTTATAAATAATAAGGTAGAACTATATTTTCTGACATCAGGACATATATAGTAGGTATACTACTATACAAAAGAACAAGATGCAGGATATTCTATTTATGTAAAATAAGAGAAATTTATCTGTACATTTATAAAATTTTTCTTAGGAGATATATAAAGTACTGTTAGGGGTAGCTATTTAGGGATGAAGGAAAGAGAAATGTTTTTACTTTTCACTTCATATGCTTATGTCCCGATCATAGGCCAACTTATAAAAGGTGTAAATCAAAATTGGTTAAAACTAGATTGGACAATGGAATGAAAACTTATACTACTTAGGACATCTGGTTTCTCTCTCTCTCTTTTTTTTTTTTTTTAAAGATTTTATTTATTTCTAGAGGGGAAGGGAGGGAGAAAGAGAGGGAAAGAAAAATCAATGTGTGGTTGCCTCTCAGGCAACCCCTACTGGGGACCTGGCCCTCAACCCACGCATGTGGCCCGGCAGGGAATCAAATCAGAGACCCCTTGCTTCACAGGCCTGTGCTCAATCCACTGAGCCACACCAGCCAGGGCAGGCCATCTGTTTTCAAGTTACAAAAACCAACTCAAGCTACGTATTAAGGAGGATGTTTTCGAAAGAGAATCTTATCATACGAAACCCCATGGCAGGAAGCACAACAGGGTCTGAGAAACACCTGGAAGTATAAAACCATTGGGAACTCAGGTCATAACCTCTCTCCATCTCTTGCCTCTGCTTCTCTCCACATTTCTGTCTCTTTTATTCTCTGCAGTCCTTGCTTTTGCTGCTGCCAGTTCTCATAGCAAAACCTGGTAGGCTATGGCTCTCAAACTCAAATATTAGAGCAGTTGAGTGCAGGGCCTAACTCTCTTTTCCTTGATCTTAACTTCATGACCCATGAGTCTCTGATGAGCTCAGCTTGTGCCCAATTTCCAGCCCTTGTCCAGTCAAGAGTAGCCAGTGAGTGGAGTCCTACAGCAGTGAATGACTACTGAGGGCCCGTTCAGGTTGAGAATTATGAAAGTTATCATGGGCAGACACTCCAAAAAGCATCCCAAGTGAGAGTACATAGTAGATGCTTTTGGCAAACTTGAGGCACTGGATCATTAGGTTGTAGGTGATGCTATTTTTAACGGCCAAGTCACTAATTCACTGTTTTGGATCATGCCAGTGATTTATTCTGCTATGAAAGTTCACATTGATGAACTTGTAGTAAAGTAAAACTGGTAACAAAAGAGAACTATTTGAAGGCTATGAAGTACAGTTGACCCTTGAACAACCTGGACTTGAACTGTGTGGGTCCACTTATACGTGGATTTTTTTTTTTCGGTAAGTTTACAATCGGCCCTCCATATCCCCAAAGTTTCACCTTTGTGGATTCAACCAACTGCGGATGGAAAACAGTATTTTTGACCCGTGGCTGGGAGTCTGCAGAGGCAGAGGTCTGACGGTACATTGTTCTACACCACTTTAAATAAGAGACTTGAGCACCAGGGATTGTGGTGTCTGCATGGGTCCTGGGACCAGTCCCCTGTGGATA
This sequence comes from Micronycteris hirsuta, assembly GCA_004026765.1. NCBI lineage: Eukaryota > Metazoa > Chordata > Mammalia > Chiroptera > Phyllostomidae > Micronycteris > Micronycteris hirsuta. The sequence goes on from PVJI01001256.1 coordinate 21,706, forward strand.
CTGAGGGGACACTACAGTTAAATTTTACTATCTATAGTTGGGATTTTGACTGAGGGGGCGGGGATAATGCCACTAACCCCATTGTTTAAGGGTCAACTATACTTCCTTTAGACATATTTAGTAGCTTAATTGTGCTAATAGCTAATCAGTTAATGCCAGTTGAAGTTCTTGGTGACGGAGGCAACTCAACCATCACATATTGGGCAGTGTTGAAATTATGAGAAAAGAATACTTTCTATCATTAGAAGATATTTCTTCTTCTCAGTCTTCAATCAACTGACATACCAGAGACTGAGTAAAAGGTTGCTGTTCAAATATATTTTTAAGATGCATTGCAAGTAAAATAAAAGACTAAAGATATTCTGCATAGAAGTTGTATGTTTGTATCTGTCCATCCATCCATCCATCCTTCCATTCATCTATCCATCTAATACAAAAACCCAAATGAAGGAATAGTCACTAAACTTGGGTGTTGTGTACATCTTTTTGAACTTCAAAATCTGTTGTTTACACACAAAGCAAAAAACAGCTAGCTCATGTAATCCCTCTTCGGACTAAGTCCCATGAGGTAAAGGCCCATGTTCTTCTTGTTTATTGCCTTGTCCTTTCTACCTTTATCATGTCTGATGTTTAATAAGTATCTCTAAAAAACACCCCGTTTATTGAATCTAAACATATGTGCAGGAAAGTGCACAGGTAAAAAGTGCACAGCATGACACATTTTCATGATGTGAACACTACACCAAGATCAGGGAATAGCAGATTGCCAGCACCCCAGAAAACTCTCGTGCTCCCTCCCAGTCACTACCTAAAAAAGGATAAACACCATCCTCACCTCACTCACCACAGATGAGGTTTGCCAGATTTGGGACTTGAGGTAGATGGAACTATGCACTATGCACTCATTTGCATTGGATCTGGCTTCTTCTGCTCTTAAATCTGTTCATTCTTTTCCTAAATAGCATTGCTTTACATGGATAGATCACAATATATTCATTCTTCTGCTGATGGATATTTGGATTTGGGGCTCTTAAAAGTAATACTGACATTAATATTCTCGACGATGTCTTTTGGCACACACACACACACACATTTCTGTTGGAAATATAACCAGAAATAAAACTGTTAGGTAAATTCCCCCATGCATATGTTGGACAATAGTAGAAACCGCCAAAGTTTTCCATGCAGTTAAATCAACTTATATTATTCTTTCTTTTTAGACTTTATTTTTATTTATTTTTTTGGAGAGAGGAGAAGGGAGGGAGAAAGAGAGGGAGAGAAGCATTGATGTGAGAAGGAAATCGCGTACGTGCCTTGATTTGGGAACGAACCAGCCGCACAGGCATGTGCTCTGACCAGGAATTTAACCGGTGACCTTTTGCTTTGTGGGATGACGTCCAACCAACTGAGTCACAATGGTCAGGGCAATTTACGTTCTTCTTAACAGTACAGGAATTTCAGGAACTACTCAATGCTTGCCGACAACTTGAATCTGTCTGTCTTTTACATAATAGTCGTTCTGGTGGATCTGTAGTGGTATCTCATTGTAGGTTTAATCAGCATTTGCCTGATGACTAATAATGTCTATCACCTATTCATATGTTTTTGTTGTTGTGTGTGTGAAGTGCCCTTTAAATCTTTTGCCCCCTTTTTTTCTAATTGGGTTGTTAGTCTTTTTTCTCTTGAAGGAGTTCCACATGTACTTTGGATATAAGTCTTTTGTTCAGAAATAGGTGGTACAAATATATTCTCCCACTCCGTGTCTTGCCTTTTCACTCTCTTAAGGTTAGTTTTTGATATGTAGGGCTTCTTATTTTAATGTGATCCAATTAATCAAACTTTTCTTTTATGACACTTCAATGCTCTTTTAGTCTTATTTAAAAATCTTTGACTACCTTAGGGTTATGAAGATATTCTCCAATGTTTTCTTACAGATACTTTATTGTTTTGCCTTTCACACTTACATCTAAAATACAATTGGATTGATTTTTATGTATGGTGTGGTCAAAATTCAATACCTAATTGTTCCAGCACTATGTAAAGGCCATCTTTTTTCATAATTCAAGTGATTATATATGTTTGTATCTATTCCCAAATTCTCTATTCTGTTTCATTATTTAATTTGTCTATTCTAGTGTCAATACCACATTGTTTTAATTATTGTAGTTTTACAAGGAATCTTGATATCTGACTTTGTTCTCTTCAACATTCGTTACCTTGGCATTCTTGGCCTTTTGCATTTCTATTCAAATTTTAGAATTCCTTTGTCAATTTCCATGAAAAAACCTGAGACTTTGGCCATCTATTGAATTAGTAGATCAATTGGGAAAAAATGGATATTATTTATATATTGAATCTTCCAATCACTGAACACGAAATATCTTTCCATTTATTTAACATCATCTTTACTTTCTCCTAATAAAGTTTTATAGGTCTTTTGGTGTTGAGGTTCTGCCCATCTTTGTTAGATTTATACTTTAGGTATCTGATGTTTTACTTGCTACTTTTGTAAATGTTCTTGCTTTTCGTGTTAATCTCATACTATACTTTGTGAGCTCGAATGGTGCAGGGCACACTCCACAGCAACAGAGCACTTCAGTTGTTGGAATGCCTGGCAGGCACACAGTTTCCTTTGTTCCCCTTACCCACATTCTTTTTATCCAGCTTTATTAATGTATAATTATGAATAAAAATTACATGTGTTTAAGGTGTATAACCTGATGGCCTTATATGTACACTATGAAATAGTCACAATATATTCACAGTAGCCAAGATATGGAAACAACCTAAATGTTCATTTACAGATGAATGGGTAGAGAGAATGCGAGACACACACACACAGAAACACACATATATATACTCAATGGAATATTAGCATAAAAGAAGAAGGAAATTCTGCCATTTGTGACAACATGGATGAATGAAACTGGAGGACATGATGCTAAGTAGAATTGAGGCAAGATAGTAAGAAGCTAGGGCAATTCCTTGGCAAGTGGAATAAGGGAAACTGAGACAAAATAATTAACAAGGTTCAACAGTTTGAGGAATTTACAGCCAGCCAGCTAATGAATCACAAGGTTTTATCTTCCCTAACAAAGGACACTTAGAAGCAAATGGGTTACACATTCCAGACCACTCAGGGGGAGACCAGCCATGGTCCCTGCCCCTCTTCAAGGACATGCTTTAAAAATTAAACTAATCAGACAATAACGCTAACCCCTCTATATGCACATTTTGATGAATCGGCCTATTGAAGGACACACCTGTGAAGCTAATGAATATTCTGTTAGAACTCTTCCCTGAGACTTCCCCTAGGATTCCCTCTGGCTAAAGAAAGATAAAAAGCCTCAAGATAAAGGACACAGCAGGCCCATGCCTTTTTCCCTTAGGCAGGTATCATCTCTGCTCATTCTCCTAAACTCTAAGCGTCCCCAAAGACTTGCTGTCCTGGGAGCAGTGGGCAGCGGCAGCTTGTCCGGGGCTTAGCCCCTGAACCTGTCTCCACGGCCACTTTTCCTTAGCTTCCCAGTGAGCTGACAGGAGATCCGCGTGGCTCACTACTGTCACTGTCACTGCTCAGGGAGTTCACGCGGCCCAGAGAGGCCCACCTCTTTCCTATAACTTTTCTAAAAGGCCGAAGCAGCCCTGCCTCAGCTCTCTCCTGTGGCCTTTTCTATCTTAAGCCCTTCCTTGCTTCACTGTCCCCAGCTTTGATAAACATACTCTCAAAATCCCTTGGACTGGTGTTGTACAATCTTTCCTGCATGAAATCAGCAACCCACACACCAGTCCGAGGAAGACCTGCTGCTGGCCCAGGACAAATACTATGTGATCTCATTCATATGTAAAGTCTAAATAGTCAAATTCATAGAAATAGAAAGTAGAATGATAGTTGCCAGGGACGGGGAGGGGGGTGCGGTGGGGGGGGGAGTGGGAGGATGTTGGTCAAGGTGTGCAAGTGTCGGCCAGGAAGATGAGTAAGTTCTGGAGTGCTGGTGTTCAACCATGTGACCGTAGTTGACAACACTGCATTGTGTGCTTGAAATTTGCTAAGTGGCTAGATCTTGGGTGTTTTCATCACAAAAAGGAAACAACGTTAAATGTTGTTGCTTTTAAAGTTCTCTTGTACCAGTTTATTGTTGGTTTAATAAAGAGTTAATTGAATAAATCAAAAGCAATCAATTCAATTGAGAAAAGGTAAAACTAGTTATTTGGTATCACTTCAATAAAAATTAAGTGGTTAAAATTGTTTCCACTTCAGAAAAGAATATGGAAAAGTGAATATGTGAGATGGATCTTATTCAGAAAGCGAACAGAGGTAGAATTGAGAGCATGCGGGCATCCCCCTCCTCCCCTTCCAGTTCTGATCCCCAGATCAGGGGTTTTCTTTATTAAACATCTGGCCTACAGGTGTGATTTTTTGACTGTCATAATAAATGTTTAAAATAAATTGAATCAATATGTACAATTGGGAGATTTAAAAAATATGTGGTCTTCTAGATTTTCTTGAAAAATTTGAAATCTAACACACCGGGCTTGAATTTCTGTAAGGCTACATTAAGCAGGCACTGAGCTGAGCAGAGGGGTCCTGGGTTTCTAGTTTTCCACATCCCTGCGGCTGGTGGCTTCTGAAGTGGCCTCACTTAGTTCCCAGACTAGCTTCATGTTCTAAATTCCTACTTCCCCATTCTCTCCTCATCCTTTAGCTGGCTTTTGTTCCATCTACTCCAATGAATTTGTTCTTCTCAATGTCCTGGCTGACTGAAATCTTGCGCAATCCAGTGGCCAATTCTATGTCTTCATTGCACAAGGCCTCCTGCGACATAGCAATTTCCCAGGCTGACTGTAACCTCCTTGAAGCCATGATCTTGAAAGCGTTCGTGATGCCAAGCCCCCCTTATTTCCCTTCTCTCATCCGATGTTAGTTCACGGCCTCTTTGCCTAATTTTGTCCACCCAGTCAGATTCTAAATGCTGTGCTCCAGAGCTGCCCTCAGCTTTACTCCTTTTACCTTCTCCATCTAAATGAGTTTACCCAGGAGGGCAAGAGTCATCATCACGTTTGCCCCTCTATCATCAGTGTCTGTAAAAATGCCTAACACAAGAGAGGAGCTTGTGAATGCTGGTGGGATGAATGAGCATAAACAGTGGAAATGAGGGTTCCCAGTGATTCTTGCTTTCCAGTATCAATGAGCTTCCTCTTGCTCCTGGACTCTCCCTGCTTTACATGGGACTGAAGATCCATGGCATTAGTTCCCATATTAATTAACTTGGGGGGCTGTGAAGGTGGGGAGACCCCGGCTGGGCGGAGGACTTTGGATCTCGTCCTCCCAGCCTTTGACCCTCTCCCAATGGCCCTCAATAAAATGGTTTGATCCCCCTCCCTCAAAATTAGTTAATTTAACACACACTTACTGGAAAGAAAAATCACAGAAAGTGAAAATTTTATGTTGTTGCATTTCATAGACAGGGTCACGGAGGTTTAAAAAATATAAAAAATATAACATTATACTGCAAAAAAGGCAAATTCAGTCTGGAGTCTTCGAATTAGCTATGACTCAATAATGCTCGTAATAGGGGTGAGATGTCTTTAGAAAATCTTTTTTTTTTTTAAAATCTCAATCAGATGCTCCCTTCTTCTAACACTTCTAAGAAAACACCCATGCTATTTTTGTTTATCAAATTATCTGTTTCACTATTAATAATAATTACACCAAAAGACCAATTTAATTTATAAAGTTTCTCCCTGCTGCCTGAAAGTAGAGTGTTCTTATGAAACCTTTCATAAGCTGAAATGGGGTAAAGCAAAGAAGCAGTTGCCTTAGGACATGTCTCACTAACGGACACACAAAATCAATCACGACGGAGGCCAGATGCTCATGGAGGCAGGTCAAAGCTACGGAGGCCTGACGCTGCGATGCTGAGCGTGGGCGCGGAGGCAGAGGTTGGTGGGGTCACTCTCGATGCTCAGGCGAGTGCAACCTCCCTAACGTTAGCGAGAACAGGTGCTAATGTAGGGCTTTTGTCGAAGCAAAGTGGCCTAAAGCACATTTTAGAAAAGTGGGGACTCCTGTATTCTTTACCATTGCCATGGACGAAGTTCTCTTCATTACCTTGTTAGCTTTGACTTTACTGTTTATCATGCAACTTGCTGTGGATCCCAGAATTTTTTGCATTTCTGCTCAATGGTCATAAAAGCCTGAATTTTCTCTTTGCCAAGTGTTCCAATGAGACTCCTTTCCAAAGAGAAATCACTACAGGTTGGGGCAAAAGTAGATTTATAGTTATTCCTATGAAAAACAGTACAATAATTAATACATAATAATACAAGAATAAACTGTGTTTTGTGTACTCACAATTATAAACCTACTTTTGCTCAACCCTGTGTATTAAAGACACAGGTTACAAGAAAGGTGTTATCCCTATGTGCCTACATTCAAATACAGAGCAAACTGAACAGCCTTCATTTTAGGTACCATGCTATACTTCATGGAGTATATTTACTGGTGTTAAAGCTTAAAAGCTGGGGAAATTCTCTCCTTTCTGCTAGTCTTTCCCTAGCTGTACCTTCGTCCCCATGGGTGGAGACTTTCCTTTCTATTAAACACTTTCTAGAGATTCACGTGCTCATTCGCTGAGCACATGTAGATGAGCTGTCTGCCTCAGCCAAAAGGCTTCTTTCCACGTGCGTCTGGCGCTTTCTAAATAGGGTGTGCACAAGCCACTTCTGCATCTTTTAGAGCTGCAGTGAGGGTAAGACGAGGTCTGCTTATTTCAGGAAGCACACCCGCACACACAGGGAAAGAGGTGAGCGCCATAACAAGGCTGGCTGGGTGGCTACTCGCTGGGTGTAAGGCTCTGAGCTATTTTATGAAGATGATTAATTACAGCATGTGCGCACTCACACGATATCAGAGCCCAGCTGTCTGGGAGTGAAAGCTAGAGGGATATGCGTCAACTCTAGGTGAAATCCAATATCCGAGGCAAGAAACACTCTCCGTCTTTCCTTGCTCATCGCTCCACCCGTGCTTTTGATGTTAGGCTCCTAGTGACTCTTGCTCTCTGGTTTGTCAAGAATTCCCCCACTCCTGGATTTTTGCTCTCTGCTGACAAAGGAGCTCAAATCACCTGTTTAGGTTGAGAATATATGGCCTTAATTCAATAATTTAATTAACAAATATTGATTGAGCAGCAGGCAGAGACCATTCTAGACTTTGTAGATACGGAGGTAGACAAGAGAGTCACAATGCTCTTCTCAGGGAATTTACATCCTGGGGTGAAAGGGAATGATGGTGGGGAAGATAGTAAGCAAATAAATGAAGAAGACAACACCAGAAAGCATGAAGCCCTATATAGAAAATAAAATGAGGTGGTGAGATTGATAGAGATGGATGGGGCATGGGGGAGACTACCCTAGAACAGCCTGGAGCTTGGGGTGGAAGTGTGCTGGGATCCACAGTGTCTGTTCCCTTCCCCCATTTCCCTCCTCTGTAGCTTCTTTATCCATTCAGGGCCAAACTTCCAGGAAGTGTGGCTGGATCCCCTGGGACCTGAAGCCCAGCTACCCAGCTGCCCACTTGTTCCTTTACGTTCTCCCAGATGACATCACTGCAATTGCTCCAAGGCTTCCTCAGAGCTGTTCTAGGCCCTGTTCTCATTTACTTCTCACAATGGTCGAATAAGGCAGGCACTATGATCACTATGAACCTTGTTTTTCATTTTACACATGGGGCCCAGAGACATTACCAAGACTTGCCCAAGGTTCACAGCTGGTGAGTGGAGGGAAGTGCATTCCTTACCACAGGGGCATGAGGCCATTCGAACCCCACCATTGTACAGGAAGTCTAGCCCTGGCACTCACCCACACTCCCACAGTCAGATAGTGATTTTCCAGAAGTTGCCCACCCAACCCTCCCCCCTGCAGAACTGGAAGCCGGTGTTCTCACTGTTGCGTGCGTACACTGGTATTGCCCATGCCTGTCTAGTGACCTTATCTGCCTGCAGGTACCCTGGCATACCTGGCATATCTGACATCCCGAGGAGACCAACTCTGAAAGCCTCCCACGTCAATGCGACTGCATTATTTTCAGTAATTATCATGAAATGAAATGATGGTAGCAAAGAAAGGCAGAATGCAAATGTTTTCTGTTCTTGCATCTCATATACATTAGTACATATAGTATATGAATATCTATGTGTTCATGCCTGTTAAAAATATAGTGTTACAATGCAAAAAGGGAAAATGGATTGTGTTTTAATTATATTACTGTATTCTTTTTTTTGAACACACACCAAAAAATGTGTATCTACCAATTGGTCTGCCAGAGAAATGAGTGATAGTATTACAATTTGTTTCATGGACTTCTGCGCATTTCCCAATGATCTTATGAAAATAGCTCTCTTCATAGATTCATGTTCAGTGGATAACCAGGTCTGTCAACCTATTATTTTCTTAAGGTTCATTAAAGAACATATTTAAAAATTTTTAATTTGGAAAAGTTTCTTTCACACCAAACAATAGGTATAGAGGAGACGTCTGAAATGCGAGTTTGGCCGACAAGCATAAAAATCCCACTTGATGATAAATGGCAGAAATTGCAATAATGTGCATGTCTGTTTATTTGGGATCAGGCCTAGCAACCTTCAAATAGCACTGCAGTCAAAGGGTTTGAAACAGAAATAAAGACTCCATGTGTCCACAAAGAATGGCAGAGTTGAAATAACTCAAGTTGTATTATCATTTTTAATTTTATATCTTCTGGTTAAACTCAGGAGTACATCAAGTCTGGAGACACACTGAACTTGAAGCACATCCAAATAATTTCAGTCCATAATTCCTAAGCTTACATGAGAAATAAATGTAGCTAGCGATTACATATTGGGGATTGTCTAAATTATCTTCTGTGTACATTCCAGTGTTCACTAAAAGATAGGAAATAAAAGTCTGCTAATATAAATACTATATGTTATGAAAACTCAATGGTAACTGCAGCAATTGATGAGCACTTAGGCCAATAAGAGATGTTTTTTGAGAGAAAATATTTTTTCACTGGTATAGCTTACAAAAAGCAGTGAGGTTTTAGTTGGCTTTGTTGTTATTTTTCAGTTCCCTACAGCCAACACCCCACCGCCTCTTCCTTGGTGGGCTGTGGGGCCATGCCTTGCTGACCTTCCTGTTCTGGGGGTATGGCCCGCTCTCTGCAGCCCCTGGACTGGCGAACACTTGCCTTAAACCCTCTCACCCCATTGGCTTCCCAGGCAAGGCCCTCCCAGTCGGACCTGTCTGCATGACACTAGACCCATGAATCTGCCTCTTTTCTCTGCGCTGATCTCTTATCCTGGCATCTCAACCCACCCATGCACAGAGACTCCCAAATCTCTGTCCATAGTTCTGGTATTTTTCTGATTTGCTACCATTTACTGGCATTTCTAGGGACTGATATTCCCAGGTATCAAAATCAAAAGGATTTGTAGGAATGGTGATTTTAGTCGCAGAGAATATGGCTGGAAGCACAGTCTAGCAGTAGCTCTGACAGCACTGTGGTTCATGGGTGACACACACTTGGGCACTGGGAGAAACTCAGAATACTCTGTCGCAACATAGCAAATGTAGCAGTTGGTGTGCACCACTCTGGCCTGGCAGGGGCCCTGCAACCAGGGATGGAGAAGGAGCGGTGGAGGCGCTGACTGACAGCCTCGCTCCCACTGCAGCCATGGCTCCTCAGTCCTGCCCCTCTGTCCCCAGGGCTGCAGAGGCTCCCTCAGAAGCATCCTCTCTACATGACATTCCTGGGAGTTGCTACCAACTGACCACCACGAATGTAAGAGAAGAGAACAATTTGCAGTGGGAATAAGTGCCTGGGATGTGATACAGACAGATTAGGAAGACTCGGTGTAGGGAGAGATCCGGGATAAACAGATAAGAGCAGGATAGCAGTACAGAGGACAGGCAAGAAATGTATGTAGAGAACAGTGGAAGTACGTAGCTTCCAACTTTACTAGGGATCCGAGTGGGGAACGCAGGTGGATAATATCAGAAGAGACTCTATAATGGAGGCGTTATTTTCTTCTAGTGAGCTCGTTACTTAGTCTCCAAAGGCCTCAGCTTACTATTGTGTGACTTTGGACAGGTTACCTAGTACCTAAGAGCCTCAGTGCCTCAGTTTCCTACCCTGTAAATGAGGTTAATAACAATACCTACACTTGTAGGGCTGTGGCGAGGACTGAACAAATTAACCCACACAAAGTGTTCAGAAAGTGTCTGCTTCGCAAACAGTGCTCAACTGGCAGTTGATGTTACCTCTTACATCCTTTCGAGGCTAAAAGTCCAAAAGTCCAAGGGTCTCTGATTTCATGGGGAGGCTTAACAGTTTCATTGAGAAACCAAGGTTAACTTTGGGATAGGTCACTTTCTCCAGGTGGGTGCAGATGGTGTCCCTCTGTGCTTACTCAGGTAGCTCTGCTCTTGGACAGTCTTCCTTGCCCTGGGTCTTGGGGGTGGCTAGTCAGTGGACACACAGGTTCTTAGTCACAGCGGTGCCGGGTAGGGCAGCAGGAACCACGTGTCAAAGGGTAAGTTGAAATTGTTTGGTTGGGGGATCTGTGGCTGTACCTCGACACTGAGTGGGCCAGGGAGATGGGGCAGCCTCAAGGAGCAGGGGACAGGCAACCGGGATGAAGACAAAATGGGGGTATAATCTGCCAGATAATTTTAATTATTCTATGTGTCGTGTATAGTAAAAGTACAAATAAGTCCCTATTTGGAAGGAATAAGGAGAGTCAAATGTTGTTACATAAAAATAACAATAGTGATGAGAGATATAGAGAAAAAAGGCAGAATTAAAAAAAGTTCCCTCTAAGACTGCACAACAATAGACATGTGTTTCTGATTGGCATGCAATGCAAACAGCCAAAGTAGAAGCCAAATTGATACTCAGTGAAGATTTCTGGGGGGAGTTTGATTTTCAAGTCACTTGGATTGATCTGACCCATAATCTTTATTTCACTTTGAATCGCGTAGCTGCTTTCCACTGGGAAGTGAGGGTTCGGAGGAACTGAAGACCTGTCAGGGCTGCGTTGCCTGTAGGGGCGAATGGCAGACAGAGAACGCGTATCTGAACGGATGAGACACAGAGAAGGAATTGAGCGGAAGGCCGGCTTGCTTCAGTATGAGGCGTGGATAGACCCGTCTGGTCTTGGGTTGCAGTCTTTGGGAGACCATCATGGATACTGGGCTAGGACTTCAGATTACTGACTCCAAGTGGGCAGATCATAGAAACGGGAGCTTCAGGCTCTGAAATCAACTCAGCCACCCACAGGGAGAGTGAGCCCCGCAGTTTCTTTTGAAATCTATATTATTATGTCTTTCAGAGAACAGACAGGCGTGTTCACAAAGCACAGCCCAAGCCACCTGTACAGTGCGAGTGCCGCTACCTTTTTCAGGTTTTTTTGCTTTCCTGCCTTTCCTCGTAAATGTGTCTGGAGGTAAAACAAGAAGACATTTCAATGATCGCTTAATAGGCAAAAACTCTCATTTCACCCTCAGATCTTTTATTTTTCATGTTTGGGGTTGTCCTGATAGCTACTGGTAGAAAAACGAAATTGTACCTACGTCAACGTGAGAACAACTTAGCATGCACAAAAGGAAAGACAAAGGGTATTATTAGATTTCTGCATTCATATGAAAGAACCTACACAACTGATGCATCTGAATCTACGTCAGTATATGTCATGTTTTTTAACTTTATTTTTTCCTGTGCTCCTCTGCATCAGTAAATGCTGACGCACACTGTGTGCACATTATGATGCTAGACATTATCTTAAGGGCCATCAAGTATCGACTCGCGTTCCATCTTCACAGCAGCTTTAGGAACGCGTACTGTCTCGTTTCTATCCTACAGACGAGAAACCGAGGCCTAGCAAAATGAACTGATCAAGATGAATTGCACCGCTAGTAAGTGAAGGGCCATGGCCCAAACTCAGGCAGTCTGCCTCCAGATTTCTTACATGTTATGCTAAATGCCTTGGGTCTTTTTATTTCGCCTCTTTGACAGATCTATCTATACAACACCGAAATATCCCTCAAAGTAGCTCTCCTCCGTGTTTCATCTGGGATTAAGAACCGTAAGCATTCATCATCACCTATAGGTTGCATTGCATGCCCACCGCCCAAAGTCAAACCTTCTTCCATCACCATGTATTTGGCCCCCTTATACAGATGATGTATCATTGAATTGTACACTTGGAACCTATATAATTTTATTAACCAATGTCATCCCAATAAATTTCATAAAAAAGGAATAGGAAATGTGCATTTGTAGCCATTCCCTACAATACTGAGTTATGCAAAAGCATATGTGGATAGAAAAAAAAAGTAGAGAATACTCATGATATTTGGATATCTACTATATTTTATTTTTAATAAAGGTTCCTCATGCTATGTGATAAAGAAAGAACCATAAGTATTGACATAAACACCCTGTACGTCTCACTCAGGGGCTGCACCTAGTTCTGAACAGTCTCTGGGGACACTCTGCAAGGCTGCTGATGAAGCCCAAGGAGAAAGACTTCTTTCCTGCTTCTGCTAAAACCATTTCTTTTTTTTTCCATTAAGTTTATCATTTTTATTTTTCATTGTATTTTTTCCATTGCCATTTATACCCCCCTACTCTCTTCTACCCTCATCTGTCCCCCGTCACCACACTGTTGTCTGTGTCCATGAGTTCTTTCTCCTTTTCTCTTTTTTGCTTGATCCCCCCATGGCCCCACCCCCCTCAGCTTCCCCAAGAGCTGTCATCTGCTCTCTGTCTCTGAGTCTGTCTCTATTTTGCTTGTTAGTTCAGTTTGTTCATTAGATTCCACATATGAGTGAAATCATATGGTGTTTGTCTTTCTCTGACTGGCATGTTTCACTTAGCCTAATGTTCTCCAGGTCCATCCATACTGCTGCAAAGGGTAAAATTTTCTTCTTTTTTATGACTGAGCAGTATTCCGTTGTGTAAATGTACCATAGTTGTAAAATTATTTCTTTAAGTGAACCCAAGAGTGATGTATTTTAAACTAGCCTTTAACCCTAATTAAAAAGGTAATTCAAAAATTTAAACGTGGAAAAAGATATAAAATATTCTTCCCTCCTATCTCTTCTTGAACAGATGACAGCTAGTGGCAGGGAGAGGTTAGGGAGTGAAGGGATTGAGCACCTTCACCCCCTAAAAACGGGAAAAGGACTCATGGACGTGGACAACAGCGTGGCGACTGCTCGGGGAGACGGGCATAAGGGCTCTAAATGGCAATGGAAAAATATAATAAAGATTAGATATTTTCAAAAAAGCATTTCAGAAAAAAGATTTTAATTCTACATAAACTCTTTCAATAGAAGATAAAAATTTGACTACACTGAAGTGAGGAATCTATTGTGGCATCTATTAAATGATACCATTGAATTGTTCATTTTAAATAATCAATCCGCACAATAGGTGAACTGTATCTCCATAATACTGTTCTATTAAAAAATACCGGAACTATAGTGCTTTGGAATACATGCCTAGGTAGTAAAATTATGAAGAAAATCAAGGAAATGAATTCTATAAAACTCAGTGGTTTCCTGTGGGAGAGAGAAAGGACTAAGTTAGGACGGTAGCGGGGGGAGGAAGTAAGTGATGCTGAAGTGCTCTTTGTGTCTCTTTCCTGACCTAGGTGACGGATATATGTTCTTTATTTTACAACACATATTAAACTGTCCATTTATGCTTTAAATATCTTCTCTAGTTGTGTTACACTTCACAGTAAAAATGTAATAAAATATTAAAAATTCACAGAAAGGAGTGAATTGGAAAAATGATAGGGTTAGGAAAGAAATTTAAGCATGAAAAAAAGACATAAAATGGAATCCTTCCCTTTTATCCCTTCCCAGAGGTCACTACTGTTACTTTTTTAAAATCATTTTTTATTGTTATTCCACTACAGTAATTCCAATTTTTCCCCCTTTTCCCTCTTCCGCCCATCCCACCTCAATGTGGGAATATTCTCCAGTTTCACTGATGCTCTTGCAAAGGGTAAGAGTTCCTTCTTTCTTTCTGCTGTATAGTATTCCACTGTATAAATGTACCGTTTTTTGATCCACTCATTTACTGATGGGCACTTAGGCTGTTTCTAGCACTTGGCTATTGTAAATAGCATTGCTATGAGCATAGGGGTGCATATATTTCGTACATATGCCTCCATAAATTCATGTTTTCTGTTTGTTTTTATACAGGTAGGAACATATATTTCCTTAAATGCATTAAAAAATATGTATTAAGCATCTACTAGGTGCCAGGCATTGGGGACACAGTAGGGAACATCAGGAAGGTCCCTGCCATTGTGGAACTGATATTTTCATGATTTCACACTGGAGAATGACCCAGAATCCCACTAGTTTCTCCTCCTCTGACTATATTTATACAGAAGCTAGGAAAAAATCTATTTTGATTAACTTCCATTGCATCTAAACCCTTCAGCGAGGGAGAGAAGAGCAGTGAGGGGGACTTAGAGAAGCCAGCTCAAGGGAAGTCTTTGACCTTTTTTTTTTGCATTGGGTCTATGTCTTTGTTGTCCCAGGAATAAAATGGCTTTGGGGCACTGACTGAAGTACAGCTTGGACACCTCCCTTTAGTTTTAGGAATTTGTAAACTTAGAGAGGCAGCACTACCATCAGTTGCCGTTCCCAGGTCTGAAAAATTCAGAGGCAACTATGTTTTAATTTATTTTTTTTTGGAAGTAGGTCCTTGAAAAGTCCACTCTCCCAACTTGATCTGTATTTAACCTAAAGCGAGACTCCATTTAAAGGTACCTCTTTTGCCTTTGTCATTCAGATGTGTGGATGAAGCCGGGACTTCATGAATCCTGCAGTTAGTCAAGTGTCACCCACCAGCAGATACTGCTAGTGCCATGGACACCCATAGTCCCCTAGGCAGACAGCTCACCCTCCTGAGCACTTCTGATCCAGCACACAGTAGGCACTGCATAATTGTACCTGAACACGGCCATTTTAAATGTGAATCTCATTTCTTGAAAGACGGGGAGAAGAAAGCCTGACTTCCAGCATTGTGTACCAAAGGAACTTTTAAGAAATTCTATTAGCTAAACCAACAGTGGTGACTTCCTGTCAGAGCGGGAGGTAAGAGGCTCTTCCCGGCGCTGATGACCTATTTGGTTTGGTCAGGCTGTTTACATAGCGCCCCGATGAAGGGAGCGATAACATAATGTACAAATTTCTCCCTCAAGCAGAACAGTATCCTGGCTGTCAGCTGTTAGGGGGAGGGTTCTGTCAGTGGCAACTTAATGACTTTGAGATGTTTCAAAAGTGCTTCTTCAAGTGCTTTCAAGTGCCTTAGAAACAAGTTACAGTTGATGGAGAGTCAATGCCTCCTTTCTTCTTAATCCTGAGTCATTAACAGTTCAACTCAAGGACTAAACAGGTTTTAGGAATTTTTAAATCCCAGTTATCAACGATCTTTGATGTTGGATCACTTCTTTTTGTGCTTTATTTCCTAAGAAAACGGCCGTTGAGGGTCCCAGACAGACTGTGCTCTCCCGCACGGCGATGGCAGGCCCAAATACATCGCTGTGGTCCTCACTCCTCATCTGCCTCTTGGGAGCCCCACTTGCTATCAAAGTCAAACTTCCTGGCCTAAAATTTCCTGGCTCCTTTCTCATCCTGTATGAAAGGACTAGAACATATGTTTGCTTCCTCAAGTCTCCTGGGTACCTCAACTGTTGTTAAAGGACTGTTGGAAAGAACAGATGCTACATTGTGGGCTTTATACAGGAAGTACTTACGGGCTATGCCCTGCCTCTTTGGTGATTTCCTCCTCAATCGACTGTGGGAAGAGGCATATGCACGGGCCAACACTCTCTGCCCGTTGCTGACTCAATGCGCAGTAAAATCCATGTGGTTTCCCCAGTGCAGCCTTGACCTTCCTATCCATTTAGGAGGAAGAATACTCTGACCAATACTAAGTATTAGCTATCAGTACAGGCAACTATTAGTGTTGTGTACCTGTCTTACTTGGGGAAACATTTTGAGATTCGTGAGACTGTATCAGATAAGGTTTTTGAAAAACATGCTCTAAGTGCTTCTGTTACACTAAATATTTAATCTAATCATGTCGATCCTTTGTTTAGAACCCATCAGTAGCTTCTCATTGTACTTAGAATTCAATGTAAACTTTGTGACAATGGCCCCCACCGCCCTGACAATCTGGCCTTTCTTTCTCACAACTCTGAGGAAATAGTGATATACAACAACCTGCACATATTTAAAACACACCACTTGAATTAAGGAATACAGAACATGTCCATCTTTACAGTCTTGCTGTGCCCCTTTCGGAATCCGTGCCTCCTTTCACACTCACGCTCAAGCAGCCACTGATTTGCTTTCTGTCACTATGTATTAATTTACAATTTCCAGAATTTTACAGGAACATCCATCCTTCTTTCCTGCCTTGTTGGACAGGGTGCAGTGACTTTGAAATTCATCCATGTTGTTGCATGTATCAATAGCGTGTTCCCTTTCGCTGCTTTTTGTTCAATTATCATTCATAGAATATTTCAGTGTATGGGTATGCCAGTCATTGTTTATCCTTTCACCTGCTGATAGACACTTGGAGAGTTTCCCATTTTGGGTTCTTACAAAATGTAAAGATTTTCGTAAAAAGGGAAACAAAAAGGAAGTAAATTACTACTGAAAATGTAAAATAAATATTATTTGCCACACATAGCTTGCCACAGATATGAACACAAGCCTAACAAAGGAGTGGTGCGAGTTAAAGTCACTGCAGCTGCCAACACTGGGGCATAAGCCGTGGTGGGGAACTATCTCCCTGCAGGAATCAGACGGCCTCTCGTTTAGATCCCGGCCCGTGGATCATGGCAAGACAATGAATAGTTACACTCTACGGTGTCCAGTTAAAAACAGTAAGTCTGGCAGATGATATGAGAGAATGTGGTGCTGTAATGTTGACAGATGCTATTCAGTTATTCACTCATTAAAGTAAAAAAATGAAATTATCAGTGACCCTATCCTGGGGTCACTGGGGGTATAATGGGGATCACATAGATGTGGTTTCTGGGTTCATAAGTTTATTTCTATGTCTGTTGTCAGTCTCTAAAGAGTAGAGACTGACAACGAGGTGAGCCATATGGTGTGAGAGCACTATGTTAGCTCGTGTGCTGCCGGTCTGAGAGAATACAGCAGAGTCCTTACTGTGCCCATAGGAGTCACTCATACTTAAATGATGACCCAAAAGGTAATTAGGAGTCAGACAGGGGAGCAGGTTCTAGGGAGAGACACTGATAAGCCAAAACACAGTCTGGTTGACCTGCAATCTCATCTCAGATGATGAGGCATGGCCAGGAGTTCTGGATCAATGCAGTGGAGAATCCATGCTGGTCTTGGTTTCTAACGCTCTCTATGACATCACTAATTTCTCCCTGCCCAGCTGGTCACTAAGGTGATGAGTATGCTGGTAGACCAGTGGTCTACAATGGTTCTGGGAAGAAATTGTATTCGACTTATGCCTTGTCTGTGTTCAGTAGTTTACTTTATACAGCTAATATCAAGTTAGTCTATACAAAATGAACCTGGCCCTTCCAAAGTCAACCAAGCCAGTCATAACCAACTTCTGACTTAATTGAAGCCAGTGGGGGTGGGGATGAAATAAAGGAAGGAAAAGCTCAGAATATCATCAACAGGTCCAGCAAGTTTGAGGGATCAAAGCCATGAAGGTATAGTTAATGGGAAGCGATCTGGGACTCTGATGTGTTCTACCCAATGTCCACCCCTTCCTTTGTCTTAATAAAACTTCAGTTGTATTCAGGGGTCCACCCTTCTCACAGGCATGGACTTCAGAGGATAGTGACCCCACCCCTAGCCTGGAGACGGATCTGACTGGACTAAGTCAATCACAGAGCCTAATGCCACTTGCCAATGACTGGTTCAGGCATGGGGATGTGACACAGCTCTGGCCACAGAGACAATATGGGAAGCAGGCTGGGGTAGCCCTGGCAAAGCTTTTGTTTCTCCTAGAGAGGATCCCACAGAAGAGTTGGTTTCTTCTTCTTCTGGATGACTTTGTTATTGCGTATGACAACGGAACTGATGTGACCACTTGATGACCATGGAGAACAGGAGATGAGATTGCAGATCTACCAGACCAAGGAACACTTGAGGGACGGCAGAGCACAGAGTTTAAAGCATCTAGATCCTTACTGACTTCCCCCAGCCTCAGACTCACTCATCTCTGGAGCTGCCCACTTTGGAAGTACTCAGTTTTCTCAGGTCTTAAGCCACTTTGAATTTGGGTTTCTTGGGCAAGAAGCATCCTAACTAAAGATTCAATTCATTCATTCATTCAATCAATCATTCAATCATTCACTGCCTACTTCCTTGGTGGTGACTGTACTGGGTGGGTCAGGCACTGTGCTAAGAGATATAGACAGAAATTTTAAATGAAGTTAGATATGGTTATGTACCTGGTTTCGCTCGATGAAATGTGAGTAGAAAGAGAATGTGTTACTTCTGGGGAGGAACTTTAAAAACCAGTCTGGGATTTGTCATGCTTCCTTTCCTCTGTCATGACGCTGAGTAATGAGAGGTTGAGAAAGAACTTCCTTCCATTCACCTGCCTCTCCAGTGACTGCATTGAGCAAAATCTTACCCCTTCTTTCCCACATTGGATGTGTAGTGAGACTAAAAAAAAAAAATTGTTTTAAACCATCATGAATTTGAGTCGTTTATCAACAGGCAAAGCCTATCTGTCCTGGCTGACAAGCATGGAAATTGCTTAGCACAGAGCCTGGTGGTCAGGGCACAAAAGCCTACCTGCTGCAGGTGTTTTGCTACTGGGGGGCGCCCACCCAGCATAGTGAATTAATGAGGCCAGGACGTATCTAGAAATGTACTCAGAAAGTGACTGATTAAAACCCAGCCATTTATAGGCTTATCAAGCAAAGAGGATATCGGTTAACTACAAAACACATGTTCATACTCAGAGTTCAGTCTTCTAGCCCTAAGCACCTTCAAATGCCAAATAAACAAGGTATCTATAAAAATAACCAATATAAAGTTTTGCTTTTAATTAATTGTAGCAGGATCAACTAGAAACCTGACCTCCCTACAAAGAAAAAGAGAGCTGAGAGAAAATGGATAGAACACTGAAAATATAATGTTATTAAGCCTATTTACAAAAATACAGAGTCCAGTTCAGCAGAATCCCACAGTCCTGAGCGCGGCCACCACGTCTGAGGCGGGGCACGGCGCCCCTCTCCCATGGGGGTTCTGGTCACTAGAGATCGTCCTGGGAAGAGGAACCAGGATGGGAAGTTTAGAAGCTGTCCCTTGGAAGCCCTCAGCAGAGATAGGAAGGTGTTCCGTCAAGAAGAGGGTCGCGTTCGCTGTCTTAAAATGCTTAAAGGGAAGCCCACTTCCTCCGAGCGCTTGCAGACGGTCAACCCAGGCGCAAAGGTGGAGCGTCAGGGACACTGAGCTCAGCTCCACACGGAACGGAGCGAGAGGGAGTGGCCACCGCGGCGCCAGGCGGCGCCCCGGACCCCTGCCCGGAGAGGGGCGGGAGCGGCCCGCCTCCGGCCCGGGACGCGGCAACTCGGCAACTCATAAACTCGCGCACCTCCGCGCAGTCGGCAGTTGGGTCCTGAGCCAGGCAGGTGGCTCCAGCCTCCCGAGACCAGAGGAGCCCTAAGGTGTGAAACCCGGCAAAGTGCGGGAGACGGCGTCTGCGGGGGACTTCGCCACCGTCCACCAGGACCCGGGGAGGAGAACCAGAAGCTCCGGACCCCCGGCCGCTCCACCGCCGTTTTGGAGACTCCGCAGGGACGCGCTCGGGGGTCCCACCGACTTCCTGGACGGACGCGTGCCGCGCGCTTACTGCCGACTAGGCGGCAAGCCATGTTTGCCGCGGCGGCCCTTTGCCTGTGACCCTGCGGAGCCTGGAGCCCCCCGAGAATGCCGCGGAAGGGACGCGGAGCCGGTGGGGCCGCGCGATGTCCGCGGAGGAGCTGTCCCCGGAGGCCGCGCGTCTGGCAAAGGCCTGGGAGGAGCTCGGCCAGACAGGTTGGTACTGGGGAAGTATGACTGTTAATGAAGCCAAGGAGAAATTAAAAGAGGCGCCCGAAGGAACTTTCTTGATCAGAGATAGTTCGCATTCGGACTTCCTACTGACGATATCTGTGAAAACATCAGCTGGACCAACTAATCTGCGGATCGAGTATCAAAATGGGAAATTCAGATTGGACTCGATCGTGTGTGTCAAGTCCCAGCTTCAGCAATTTGACAGTGTGGTTCATCTGATCGACTACTATGTTCACATGTGCAGGGAGAAGTGGAGGCGCCGAGGAGCCCACCAGGGCGGCGGCCTTCACCTGTACCTGACCACGCCGCTGTACGCGTCGGCGCCCCCTCTGCAGCACCTCTGCAGGCTCGCCATTAACAAATGCACCCGCGCCGTCTGGGATCTGCCTTTACCGACCAGACTGAAAGGTTACTTGGAAGAATATAAATTTCACATTTAAGTGTTTCTCTTTTTTCTAAACAGGCCTCAGTAGACTATGTCCAAAGGCAGCTACGTGAAACAGAGCCAAAACCTGCCCCGGATAACAAAGGCATTCCAAGAACACCTGAGTCAGTCTAACGCAAATGCATGACGGAGGTAGCTAGATAAAGCGTCCAAGGTATTTCACCTAAGGCTTCTCTCCCTAAAACTATGAGCAGCTGAGCCTTTGAAGTCAAAAATCAAACGTCTCAAGGAAGGCTGACGGCTGAAGTGACATTTCATTGGAATGCCTGGCCTCTCGGAGGTTCTTTGGTACTTTTTTTTTTTTGTTGTTCTTGTTTTTGGTTGAAGGTCCAAGCTCTGGTGGTCAAGGACTCCGTGGAGGAGCACTGAAGGAGGGGAAGAAAATTGACACAGGCTTTACTTCAAAGTTACATGCCTGGTGCTCCAAGTCTATTTGGCATGTGATATTTTGTATTCTGGTGTCCCTAGGAGTTTTGATGATCAGATGTGCTTGTGAGTATTTATTTTCATTTTATACAATTAACCAAATCAGTCAAAAAAGTGACCATAAAATCCTATATTTATCTTTTTACTACATGCGTGAACTCTCATGTGAATGAGCGCTATAGTAATCCATTTTAAGGGCAACTTACTTCAGAAATATTTCAAACTGGTGCAAATGAAAAAGATTGTCTTTTCCTTTAAGACCAGAGATAAGAATGTCATGCTAAACAGGTGCAACCCAGTTCCTGTCAAATAACACCATGTAAATATAGACATTTTACCCTTTGAAGTAGCTGTGTCCCAACCTGTTGCCATAGATTTTTTTGGAAATGGCTTAAAAATTTCCAAGTTGCCCTTGAATGTCTAACCGTGAACATCAGCAGTTGTCTCACTTCTAAGAACTTTGACTTCTTTTTCTTCCAGATCTAGGGGCAAACCCGCCTGTTTTCCAAAGTGTTTATTTACTGCTGGTACTATTTGTTTAGAATGTGTTAATTAAAAAAAAAAGACCCCAAACTTCAAAAAGAAATGAAAAAAAGATATTTGACCTTATAATAATTATATCTGCTCAATAATAAAAGGGGCTGATCTTGATATAGTGAGCTGTCATTTAAAGTGTTTCAAAAGAGCCCCTGGCCAGTGTGCCTCAGTTGGTTGGAGCGTCGTCCTGTATACCTAAAGATTGTGAGTGGATTTCCAGTCAGGACGTATACCTAGGTCGCTGGTTTGATCCCTGGTCAGGCAGCCTGCGAGATGCAACCAATCACTGTTTCTCTCTCACATTAATGTTCCTCTTTCTTTCTCTTCCCCCTTCTCCTGTCTCTAAAAAAGCAATGAAAAAGTGTTTTTGAATGAGGATAAAATATTATATATATATATGTAACATTATATACATATACATATATAGTTTTTCAAAAGAGGATGAATAACCTGTGCGTATACAGAATTCATTCAGCACTGATTGAGGATCTACTAAATGCCACATGATCAGCGAGATAAAAATTAATATGTGATTCCTGGTCTATGATGTATAAACAATAGATACAAAGATAATTATTTTGTGTGGTAATTGATATGGTAGAGTTCTTGCAAACTTTTATGGAGATATTAACTCTGTTTTGAAAATCAGGCAATACCATATGGAAATTACATTTTACTGGGTCTAGAATAATTGTTTGGTGTTTGTATTGCAGAGGAGTAAAATATCAATGTGAGGAAACTCAGTGATTTTTAAAGTCTCCCAAAATTGACGCCATCCAATAAAGGCAAGACTAACACCATGGTGATCTGATGGGATAAGACACGTATAAAATGTGTACATGAACTAAAGGGACCTTCCAATTTTTTTAAAACAAATAAGTAAAGGAGCAGTCTGCCTTGTTTGGATGGAGAATTGGCCACTCTTGATATAGTTGCTGAACGCTTCAGGTGGCGTGTAAAATCCTTCAGGAGCAGGGAGAGCTTCTGGACAAATCTGGTGCTGGGACTTTACTGTGAGGCTTATGTCCCTCCATGTTTGTTTAGAAATGGAACTGCAAAAGACGGATGAGTTTTGGAAAAGGGACAGGTTTTATTTTGCTCTTCCTAAAGGATGTAGAAGACTGAAGTAGCCAGAAGGGAAAAGCAGGAGGATGAGTAATTGTCCCTGTAACCGGAGTTATAGGGATCCCTGTAACCAACCATCCCTATAACCAATTTTTGAGAAAAAAGAGCAGCACACCACTAAAATGGATGATTCCCTTCTCTCGTGTCAGTCTCGAATCAATTCCGAATGGGTTAAGACCTGATAATTTTAAGACCTGTCGGAAGCAGTGTGATAAACTGAGAAGCTGTGGTAAGGTAGTCCTAGGTTCAAGCCTGCAGTCTTCTGCTTCCCAGCTCTATGGCCTTGGGTGAGTTAGTTAACCTCTCTGAGCTCCAAAAGCTTCATTTGCAAAGGCAATAAAATACAGATCACATAGGGTAGCTGTGAGGATTACACAGATGATGCAGTGTCCGTATTACTGTGCTTACACAGTACAAGCCACGTAGCAGGCACTAATAAATTATAACCATTAGTATGATTTTACTCTTAGGAGAAATGCAAGCAAAAAAAAAAAAAAGAAGTTAGGTATTAGTTTGGCTTTATTGGACTTCGGCTTCAAAAATCAATTCAACAAACTTGAGCACTTATCCTGTGCATAGCACTGATTAAGTGGTGGGGACGCAGTGGGCAACAGTAAAGTCCCTTCTTTCTTCATAGAGATACAATCCAGAGGGAAAACATAGACCATAAATAAGTAAACAAATAAACAGCATGCTTTTACAGAGAGATTAGCACTGTGAGGAAATTTAAGAAAGAAAATGGGCTACAGTGTGCTGATGCCATGCGTGAGAACCCTGGCTGGACTCCTGGCGCGTGGGGGAAAGATGTGAAGTCCTAGGGCATGACAGGAAGGGCACACCGAGTGTGTGCCAGCTTGACCCAGTGACTTTATGTCCTACAGTTACACACTTATAATGTCTCAGTGAAGTCCGGTCCCAGGCAAGTTGATTCATTCATTTCACAGGGGCTTCTTTTAGGACTCCACACTTCTTTTGGTCTTGGACAAGTTGGATTACTCTTTTACAAAGTGTTTTGGCAGAACCTTCAACTGACGTGTATTTTTAGTACCGAGTTCATGTGTAAGAAAACTGTGGGTGAAGGGGCTGGATGAATAATGGGAGAGGAAAGTAAAATTGGAAGCCGTGTTTCACAAGTGCCGGCTTGGTAGCAATGGCATAGAAAGCATTGGGTGACTTATAGGCTATGTGAGGCTTAAAAACAGACATAAGCAAAATACCAAATTGCTGGTATTTTGACATTTGTGAGAGTGTCCATGATGAAAGAACTTGAACTGACAAAGACAGTAGGAAGGGCCAGAGCTGGGAGTCGGGGGGAGACAGAGACAGGCATTGATGCAGAAAGGCAAGCTCTGGGAGAATGCTCTATTTGAACTTAATCACCAAAAACATTTGCTGGAAGAGCCTGGAAGAATTTTCCTTCCTGGGCCCAGACGAACACCATAGCCTCTGAGTAAAGAGAGGAATTCCTGGTCTATCTTTGAAATTCTAGTTTGATCTTAAAAATGAGCACTTTGATTTAAAAAAAAAAATGGCAAGAGGAGATTTCAACAACCAAAGTTCCTGATAAACATGATTGTAAAAACACTTACAGGGCCCATAAAAGAAGAGGGTGAGCCTGTAGTGATAGCCCTGTCTCATGAAGTGCAACCTGTTCGTTGCATCCACTGTGTACACGAACGCCTTTAACACATTTTATGTCATCATTCTGAAACCCACACTCAGGAATGTCTCCAAGATTTTGTTCAGATTCTTCTCTGTTACCCAGAGCTGAGCCCCTGATTCAAGCTAGCTTCTCATTTATTTCTCCTATAAACTCTTAAGCCTTCAATCTACCTTAAATTTTTAGTTTATGAATTTTTTTTCTCTGAAATATCAACTTCTCAGTCTCCATCCTGGCTTCCTTCTACCCTTCAAGGTTTGGCTCAAAGGTCTCTTTTTCATTGGACCCCTTCTTAAGCAGAATTACCTGTACCCTAATAGGGTTTCCATAGCATTTTATATACATCTTTATGATCCTTTTGTTTACCATCATTGCGTCTCCCATTTATTGTGTGCCCACAGGCACTGTGTTAAACATGTTACATGAATTCCTTAATTTAACACTTGCCACAGCCTGATGAGATAGGTAGTATTCCAATTGACTGAGGAGGCTAAGAAATTGTTCCATTTCATCCAGCTAGTAAGACATGGCACCAAAGTTTGAACTTAGTCTTCTGCATGACCTCGCATACCACACTGTTTGCGTTTGCTGCTGGTATTGCAGTTTATTTGTTTTCTGTCTGTTTCCCTCCCCAGATAACAAGCATGTGTAAGCCATGCCTCAGCAGGAGGGACAGGTGAATTTCCAAACTAGTGAGGAGTTTTTTCCATTGCTTCTGCCCTCCTTTCCAGTGGCTTTTCCATACCAATGGCCTCTCTTGGCTCATGCTTCAGACTTTCCTAAAATCTCTCAAACAAGCAGCATGTGGCCTTAGCATTCCCTGTACTTTTCACTAAGTGGCCTCAGGTCCGGCACTAGCAGCAGCTGGCCTTGGTTTGTAACTTGCCTTGCCTGGGCACCTCCAAGTTCAGCACAAGTAGCAGCCATATGCAGATTGCTTTTAGCTTATGCTGGGAGCCCCTGGGCAGAACACAGGTGGCATCTGACCTTGGCCTGCACGTCCTGGGAGGGTCCAGAGTCAGCACACTGGTGGACAGTTTCAGACCATGACAAAACACCACCTACCCACCTCCACAAAAACACAGTGAAGGGGTGGGCTCAGTGGGTATCAGAGTCCCACTGAAGAAAGTCCTGCTCTGTAGGGTGGGCCACTGCTCAGCTGATCTTCTATGGTGGTTGCAGCCTCTCCTTGCAGTCGATCAGCCTGGGGGTTAGTCGCCAAAGTGATCGAGGCTCAACTGTAACAGGAGGGAATACACAGTCCACACAGGGGCAGGGTACACCTGGAGTGCCCAGCTTGAGTGATCAGGGAGGCTGTACTGCTGGACCTCACCACAGAATACCTACTACATAAGCCCACTCTACCAAGCTCTTCCTAATACAGCAGAACAACACGGGGAGGCTGCCACAATGAGGAGACAAAGAACCGAGTCCCGAATGAAAGAACAGAACAAAGGTCCAGAAATAGAACTAAACAAAATGGAGATAAGCAATCAAGTAAATGCAGAATTCAAAACACTGGTTATAAGGGTGCTCAGTAAACTTAGAGAGAACTTCAACAGCATAAAAAAAGCACATGGAAAACATAAAAAAGGACCAGTCAGAAATAATAATACCATAACCAAAATGAAGAATTTACAGGGAATCAACAGTAGAGTAGATGAAGCTAAGAATCAAATCAGAGTTTTGGAATATAAGGAAGCCAAAAATACCCAATCAGAAAAGCATAAAGAAAAAAATCCAATAAATGAGGATAGTGTAAGGAGCCCCTGGGACAATGTTGAGCATACAGACGTTAGCATCATGGTAGTGCCAGAAGGAGAAGAGAGAGAGCAAGAAATTGAGAACTTATTTGAAAAAATGACAGAAAACTTCTCTAATTTGTAAAGGAAATAGGCATAGTAGTCCAGGCAGCACAGAGTCCTATACAAGGTGAACCCAAAGAGGCCCTCATCAAGATACATCATAATTAAAATGCAACAGGTTAAAGACAAAGAGAATTGTAAAAGCAAGAGATAAGCAGTTCTATAAGCAGGCTCTCATAAGACTGTCAGCTGATTTATTAACAGAAACATTACAGGCTAGAAGGGGAATGGCAAGAAATATTCAAAGTGATGAAAAGCAAGGACCTACAACCAAGATTACTCTACCCAGCAAAGCATATATTTAGAATTGAAGGACATATAAAGTGCTTCCCAGACAAAAAAAAGCTAAAGGAAGTTCATCACCACCAAGCCAGTATTACGTGAAATGTTAAAGGATCTTCTTTAAGAAGAAAAAAAAAAACAAACCCAGAAACAGAGACAGACTCGTAGATGGAGAGCAGATGACAGCTAGTGAGGTGGGGGGAGGTTAGGGGTGGAGGGAGTGAGCAGGAAGGAAAAAGGACTCATGGCCATGGACAACAGTGAGGTGATTGCTGGGGGGAGGGGTGCATAAGAGGACTAAATGTGATGAAAGATATATCATACAAAAGATAAAAAATGTGAACAATAAAATGGCAATAAATACCTAGCTATCAAAAATGAATCTAAAAAAATGAGATAAACAAAGAAGGACAGAAACAGACTCATAGTACAGAGAACATTTTGATGGTCGCCAGATGAGGGGGGAATGAATAGGTGGGTGAAATGGATGAAGGAATTAACAGGTACCAATTGGTCGTTCCAGAGTAGTCATGGGGATGTAAAGTGCAGCATAGGAATATAGTCCATAATACTCCCATAACTAGTGTGGTGTCAGATGGGTACGAGATTTAGTAGGAAGATCATATAGTTATACAATGTCTGATCACTGGGCTGTATACCTGTAACTAACAGTACTGCATGTCACCTGTAAGTGAAAAATAAAAAAAATATTTAAATTTAAAAAATCAAAAGAACAACTTATCCATTTACCAGTCCATTAAAATTATTTTACACCTAAACTTTGCATGAGCCATGGGACTAAGGCGTGACTTGACCAGGGGAAGGGCTGTATTTGCATTCCCAGTGCCCAGCCCTGTACCTGTTTTTTTTTTTTAATTGAATGAAAAAAGGAAAGAAAAGCTCATTAACTGAAGAAGGACTTCAGATTAGTAGAAATAAAAAGTAAAAGAATTTGACAGCCCAATGCTATGTGGGAATGGGAAAACATTAGGTGGATTTTTAATCTTTTCTACTTAATTTCCAAATGCTACTTGATTTAGAATTTACATTTGTTTATAATTGTCTTTATGCCAAGACTGGTTTCTTTCCATCTGCATGTGTAAATGTAATAAATTAAACAGTTATTAGTGTTGTGGTTATCTATGGTATTTCCAGAGGTCTTTAGTGCAATCCTGAAAATAAACACTGAACTTTTTCTAAAAATTCTTGCGTCCAGAGAATTGGATGGTGGGTCTGAGAGAAACTTGATACACCCAGGCTTGTCTTTTTCCCCCTCTGTTTTGATTTTACAGGGTGGCAATGCTCTGGGGAAGCACTGGGAGTCTGGTTATCAACACACTTTCTAGAGAGTGGAGAGCGCAGGGAAACGAGGGCTTGCGAAGAGGTCTGTGAGGAGGAGGGAGAACAGCACTGATCACTGTGCGTGGGGCCAGAGTCAGTGTCGCGACCCCACTGGCTTCGGGGAGCGATTCACGGGACCGTAGATGCTTTCTTCTGCAGGAGAATGGACTCAAGGTCACAGAAAAAGTGAATCACGTTTCAGGCTAGTCCTCTATCCGTGAGTGCCACACAGCTCTCCTCCATTGGTGTAGCTCTATCCTGTGTCTAAACGACTGTCAATTACTTGGCTGTTAATTGAGCTGGATGCACTTCTGACCAATACAGTGTCTAATCAATCAGAGAGGCTAATCAGATTTGAATTTGTTCTCTTTACTAATGCTGGCTGAGGTTCGTCTAGGTGTTAGAACAATCACTTTTTGTTGTTTTTTTTGGTTTGTTTTTTTAAAATAAAGTCTACTTCCCTAAATAATTGATTAAGAATATTTACTCCCAATATTCCCCCAATAAGAAACAGGAACAGGGGGCAAATGTGTCCATGTTGGACCATCCATGAAAGTAGTTAAGGCCTCCGGTGAGTGTCAGAGCAGAAACCTCTCCCCTGCCGCACCCGCTGTGGCTCTCACAAACCCGGAGGGGCAGCCACACGAGGAAGATTCACAGAGTGGGAATTGTGACTGCTTTCGTGGGGGCTCTGTGAAAACACCTCTCTCTGAGTTACATTTAAATCCAGCACACTGCCTGACCCCCGTGGCCTGAGGACGCTTTGGGTCATTAGAGTCACTCAGTGTGTCTAATATGTTCATCTGGCGTGGGCTACAACCCCCCTGGGAAATACTGTGATGTTCCCAAGTAGGAAAACTGGGTGTTGGGAGCCATAATAAACGGAGTGGAATTTTGCTGTATTAGCCTGTGTGGCGTCTTGCTCCCCAGACTGCCCCATCAACTCTCAGTGGTATTCTGCTCCCATTGTGTTGCTCTGTCTCTGTCAGAACCTGGCAGCTGTCTCAGGGCCCAGTACTGTCAAAATTGCCCTCGGAATCCAAACCGTCGTGTTGAGCCGCCTGGGTACTTCGCGCACCCGTTCCTCAGCATAGTTGGCCTCTGACCCACAGTTTGGTGTCTCCGGGAATATACCAGGTCATCCTTTGCTATTTAGTAGTTAGGCCCCATCCTACCTGGAAGAGCCACGTACTCAGGCTGTTCCAGGAAGGTGCTGTATTTAAAAAATACCAAGAAAAGGCCAAGGAACAAGAAGCTCCAAGTCATGATAAGCACATCTGAGATAAGCACCTGAAGCACATTCTTTGGAACGCCCTCAGTGCAGGAGGAGCCTTTGCCCTCTGAGGTTGTTTTTGAGTTTGAAATTCTGACAAAAGACCTTTAGAGATGAGTCTGGTAATCAAGCTGTGTGATTTGGCTTTTGTAAAAAGCCATCCAAAGAAAGGAAATAAATGAACATACAAACAAGATCAACTCTGGGCCTACCCAGTCTTTTAAGACACTTTCAAAAGGGAAGAATTAATCTACTTAAAGAATAAAGCATTGAGGTGCAAGTGCTCCTGGGAAACTTAGAAGGCCACACACTCTGAGATGTGAAGTTGTGTTATGTTCTTTAAATAATCAGCTTCCACTCAGTCCATTGGCTTTCAAACTCTTGGCTGCATCAGAATCCCCTGTGGGGCTTGGAAATGCACAGAATCCTGGCCTCCACCCCCCAAGATTCTGACTCAGGAGGGAACCAGGGTAGTGGGACTTGATAATTTGCATGTCTAACAATTTTCCAGGTGATGATCCAGGGCTACTGTCTTTAGTCAAACCTTGTACTTCCATCCCATCATGCCAGCTAACTGCTCGGCTGCCAATCCTGACTTTTTTATAAAAGCAGTGTGACTCAGTCACACAGCTTTACGCGCGTCCCGATCCACAATTATCCCAACCTCTCTCATTTCATGATTGTGTGTGGTTCATAATGGGCACTGGATCTGAGACAGCACATCAACAGGCTCGCCAAGTTAGAGATTAGGCCAGAAAGAGAGGATTGCTGCCGGACACTCACGGGAGGTGGGGTGGGCAGGATGTGGGGGCGTAATTGCCATAGCAATTATTACAATTACAGTAGATGACAGTCGCCCATTCTGGACCTTGTCACTGAGCTCCTGAGCAGATTTCTTTTGGTTTCAGAATTTAGTTTTCTTTTATTTGTAACTTTTGGAAGGCGTCACCGCTTCTCTAGCCACGAGTTTGTCATGTTTTCTGTTTGTGTGGCCAGGTGCTCTAGCTAGCTCTTTCCTACCCCTTTCGTTCTGTCTCTTCCCCAATCACCTACATCACAGGTAAAACCCTGGTGCACATTCAAACTTCCTACTCAAGACTCCAGGTGATCTTTCAATTCATTGCCCAGTTCATTTTGACCAGAAAAGAAATTTCCCAGTAATGTCGGAGAGCCAGCTGGCTCTTAGTGTTTAGCCACATATTAGGATCCTATTTGTCCCTTTGGTAAACCCTTAGTTATTCAGAATTGTGCTATTCTGTGTGTTTTTTTTTGTTTTTTTTTTTTAGAAAAATCATGGCAGCGTTCAGAGGAAAGCCGGGAACCTCAAGGAGGCAGCTGACTTTCCCACAGAGCATGGCCACCTGGCTTCTGTTCTAACCCACCAGGTGCCCTTGGTCACGCAGGTCGCATTATCAGTCAGAGGGCTAGGGACTCTTCTGGAGATACAAAGGCACAGAAACACATCTTTAGAGAGTTATGCAGGGAATGAGTGGAAATTTCTAATTCTTTTGCCTCCTGATCCTCCCCAAGGAAAGCCATGTAGACAGTCACTGGGACATTGAAAACCCCCAGACAAAGCCCCTGCCTCCAATAGGAAGACACCTAGCACCAGGACGCGATGCATGTTTGACAGAGTTTCATAAGCACATGATGGGGCGGGGGGGAAGATCCTGTCTGACCATATCTTTCCCATTATCTTTTCAGGTCAGGGAAGTGCAGAAGCAGGCCTCCTGTATCTTGTTTTGAGGATACCACGTGTGTGTTTAGTGCTCTAAAGAACATTAAACAACCACGGGATTTATAAATATTTGCATTCCATAACTGTCCTTGGGCAGTATCTGCTGAGTTGAGTCATCCTGGGGCCACCTTCCCCCTGGCCCCCGTGAGGGGCCCCCGAGGTTACCAGGTGTCAGTTCCTCGGCTGGGGGCTAATGCACTCTCCCTCAGTCCGATCACATCTGTCCTTCGGTGGCACTTCACAGGGCCTGCCCGCTCGCCTGCCTGCAGTGTCAGCAACCTGAAGGGTCGCTAGCCTGAGAGATGCCTGATGAGTAAGGCTCGTGATCTCCCCACTGCCAGCCTTGGGTTCTTCCAGAGCCTCTCTTCTCCTCCTTTCTTTCTCTGCTCAGAACAAACCCAAACCAAATCCTCTGGGGCGGGGGGTATCCTGACATGTCTGCAGATAGCCAGCGATTGGAATATTGGAGGATTAGACAGAAAAGATGTTGAGTGTGGCATCTTAATAGGGTTGTATGTCAGTTTGATGGGACAACTTGGGAACCATAAAGGCATTGGGAAATGAGGGTATTTGAGACTAAGCATCATGACCTCCCTTGATTTTGCTTTTTCCTTCACAGGCAAAGAAAACAAAGCTGGCCATTTTTCTCCTATGACATGAGAGGATGGGAGGGTGTTTTTTCAAAAGTTTCCTCTCGTTCTGGTTTTGACATTGATTAGTGGGTTTGGCTTCAGAAAATTCCAGACGGACGATGTTGGATGACTTTCCTGGGGGTTAGGAAGTAGATTTTTTTCTAAGGTGATATTTTGACTGTTGGCACTCTTACTCACATTGAGAGCACATCCTGGGGCCTCTGCTGAGGACGTGTGACCTGAGGGAGGTACTGTGTGTCTGCATTCTGGGTTGGTGCCTTCTCCGACACGGCCCTTCATAGGAATGCGCACACGCTCTGGCACCTCACGGCGAGCTGTGAGTGCTGATGAGCGGGCGTGGGTCTCAGGGCCTGCTTCAGTGCGTGAGCTGTGCGCGGGCTCCATCCATTCACTGTGCTTTATTCCACCTCGAGTCTGACTCTCAGTGTCCTCTTGGCCGGCCAGTGTGGCAGGAGAGCTGACCTCAGTCACCATTGAGACCCTACCCTCCTCGGGTAACACAGGAGGCTAAAGCCATGCCCAGCCACCAATTCATCCTTGTTGCTCTCGACATCATCATTATCTGGGCCTTGAGTTCTGTTAAAGTCCTGTAGTCTCTCTGCTTCTGTGTCCCACCTGTGACAGGGGAACCCTTCCTCAGGGCTGGCCTCCTCGGCTGTACCAGGCAGCCCTCCTCTCCAAGTACTCCCTCCGGTGGCGCTGAAGGCTGGTCCTTAAAAGTCATCTGACTTTTCCCCTTCCCAGACTTGATATGTCTCCTTTCTTTTACCTCAGGCTCCAGGTCATTCCTCTGTCTGTCCCCTCTTCCGCCCTCAGGATATCTAGCATCATGTCCTCAGAGAGTTTCAACTTTTACAAGACAGGAGGAGCCCTTGACTTCAAAGGGCTTCTATTTGCTTCTACTCTCTAAGCCAAAGACATACTAAGGATGCAGGAAGGGCCTTGGAAAGCAGGCAGAGGGCAGAACTGTAGTAAACTGAAGTGGGTCTGAGATAACGCTGGAAACAGGTGGGATCGCAGCCAGGGAAGTGGGCGTTGCCTATAACTGTGCTTATACCTTCGAGCAGACGGAACAAATGAAACATGTCATCCTGAGGGTGGAGATAAGTGAAAAGATGAAGAACCATCACATTGGGCAGTGAGGTATTGTGAGCACTGAATGTCCAGCAAACTTTTTCTAGGTCCCTGGTGCACACAGCATACAAAACAGGAATGAGAAGGATTAGGAGAGACGAGGAATGAAAGCAAATCAGTTAGGGATTTGAGTAGGTAGAGACATGGTTGGCTTCTGAAAATGTGGAGATGCTGTGATTTTTCTTTGAGAGAGGTCATTATAAAGGGCATTTTGGATCACTGTTAAATAGTAAATTAAGAAGAATCTGAGAAAAATTGAGCAATGACTTGTCCTCACAGGTTCATAAATAATAGCGCATATTTTGTGAAATGTGTACTACTCGCCAGGAACCATCTAAGCAAAAGTAGCATCACCCCTAGTTTACAGATAGGGAAACTGAGGCTCCAGCCGTACCAGACAGCTGGAAAGAGATGGGTCTAGAGTGGAACCTGGGCAAGCCTGGTGCTCACTGGCCCACCTTTGAGACTCAGGTTGGTTAAGTCTGAGTCGACACCCACTCTTGCATCTGTCAGGAATCCATGTGCACAGGCAGGGGGTGATAGATTTCTAGAAGAAAATCAGGGTTCTCTTGCCAGAAGAAAGGTGGTGAAACAATGGCTGCCTTAACAGGGCCCCATTTCATAAAATGGGTTTTAGAAAAGGAGGTACTTGCTGCTTTGAGTGTGCCCAGGGCCTGCCTGGAGCCCCATTCCTGCACCCCTGACCCCCAAAAGACCCTTTTAGCATCTCTCGGGAGCTCTTAGGCACGGAGGAATGCATTTGAAGCATAAAGAAGCATAAAATATCTTTGAGCCACATAACGTATGTTACCACATACATGCAGTGAACTTTGTACACTTAACTAATAAGGGAGTTCCTTAGGTCTCATTCAGAAACCATTTCTAGTTTTCTATCAAATGATTTTAATAAGCTTGGTTACCTGGCCATCCTAGCCCAAGCCAACAAAGTAACAGAGGGCATTCTGTGGCCCCTGGGAAATAATGTCACCTTTTGCTGCTCAACTCTCTCACCTCCAGTTAGCGGGGACAGAAAGATTGGAACATGAATCTTGGTCACGTAGCTCTGGAACCCGCGAGCCTCCTTCCGTGAGTTAAGCACAGGCGATTTTGCAGTTACAGAGCCAGTGTTCCCGGGACAATTTCCATTCCACTTTCCACTGTAATGGTTTGCAAGAGCGGCAAGTATGTTCACTTGGTGTTGCTGTGCAGCTTGGATATTGTATTTGACCATAACAAACTGGGTGGGGAAGGGCCTGCCGACTTGTGGTTTGCAGATGGGTCGGGCAGGCAGACAGTGTATATCTCCCTCACGCTCGCTGGCTCTCAGTCTCACTCATCTGTGCTTCAGGGAAAATTGCGGGACTGCCCAGCGTGAACTTGCCCTTCTTTGGTTAATGCACACAAGTGTGGGCTGCCTCTCTCTGGCTGTTTCCTACTCACAGAGGTGCGCTCTCTCTTCTAATCTTGTGTCCAGTGCTGACGTGGATTCAACAGGCAAAAGTGTTCTTGAGAGACAAGTGACTTTTAAATAGTAGACAGAGTCAAAAACATTCTCACACTTTCTTAGAGAGACCTAGGGGACCCCCTGGTGAGGGTCAAGGTTGAAAGCTGGGTTTGGGCTCTACTGAGCTGGATGCTGACCCTGACTCCATGCTTGCTATCCTGTGGCCTGGACAATTTCGTTTCCCTCAGCTACAGAACGGGACCCCACAGCCTGGGGCGCCTGTGACGCTCCAGTGAGACAATACGTGCAAAGTGCTCAGTGGTGGGTCAGGTATCTAGTCAGTAGAGTGCTGGGCAAATATTAAGCCCCATGGGTGTTATTATAATAATTGTTATGGTAATTAGCAACATCCTGTAGCTCAAGTGTTAAGAATGTTCTCTCTCTTTGTCCTGGCTGGTGTAGCTCAGTGGATTGAGCACGATTCCCAGTCAGGGCACATGCCTGGGTTGCAGGCCAGGTCTCCAGTGGGGACCATGTGAGAGGCAACCACACATAGATGTTTCCCTCCCTCTCTTTCTCCCTCCCTTCCCTTCTGTCTAAAATTAAATAAATAAAATCTTTTTTTTTTTTTTTTTTTAAAAAGAAGGTTCCCTCTTTGAACAACACCCATGAGTTCTGCCAGTAATTTTTATTTTCTCATCTTTGGAGTTTGACAACCCTGGGCTTAAATAGCCATTTTACTACTTATTAACAGTGTAACTTAGGAAGAGTTGCCGAGTCTCCGCTTCCTTCAAGTAAAATCCCAGCTAATTCACTGTAACTGTGGATAACAAAGCAACTATGTCAGAGGAGGCTGGTTCTGATGATACATAATAATATAACTGATAACTATTATTAAATGAATTTGAATTCCCGTTAGTTAGTTCGGACTTACTCTTGAACAGTATACTCACAGAGCTCCCTCATCTGCTTCTAGTTTCCTCAGGGGTCTGGTATGTGCCCATGCTTGTCACGGAAAGCTGTCACTGCTAGTTGACAGCTCTGACCACTGATAATGCTAACCATTTTGATTTGGGAAACAGGATTTGAGTTTTTAGAAATATAATATTTGTCATTGCCTCTTTACCTTCTGATATGCTAATATTTACTTATTTTTAAATTTTTTATTTATTTATTTTTTTTAGAGAGAAAGAGAGAGGGGAGAGAGAGAGAGAGAGAGATACATCAATTTGTTCCACTTATTTATGCACTCATTGGCTGATTTTTGTATGTGCCCTGACCCAGGATCAAACCTGCAACTTTGTCATATCAGGTTGACACACTAACCAACTGAGCTACCTGGCCAGGCCCGATATGCTTTAGAATCAAGTAAACCTGCATTTGAGCCACAACCTTGTTACCTTACTGCATTTGTCGTTTTGTCTCAGCAGCAAAATCTTACTAAATTTCAGCTTTCCCATCTGAAAGAGAGGCTAATACAAATATCTCTCTCATAGTGGTATTCTGATGACTGAAAGGATAATATATGTTAAATGCTCAGCACAAATTATGCAAATTAATTGTTCTTGTTGTTGTGCAAACTTAACTTTAATGAAAATTATAAAAGAGAATTGATAGCAAAGAAAAAAAAAAAACCCAAACACGGTACCAAGTCCATTTTAACGCCTCTTTTTAGGATGATGAACAAATGATCTCTCATTCTCGATTAGTGACTCTAGATCAAGTTGCCTGGTCTCAGATCCAGTGACAACAGTTAGTAAATAAGAACGTTTGCATTAGTTTATGGCACTTGTTTTACGATCGAACTCAGACTATGAGGAGGGAAAGCAGCGCAATAATTACATTCAATCAGAAGCCTCATCAGGGTGGGCTAAAGGCCCTAAATGTTGTTGGGGAGCATCAGAAACAGCACAACAATAATCCATTCAATGACGGAGCTTTTTTTGTGCAAGTGGTACCCATACTACGGTCAGTAGCCTGAGGAACTTTGTTTAGTTGCTAGGCAATGAGGGACCTGCTATTCCATAGCCCATCAATACCAACATGAAGCATTAAGCAAACCACACTCCTGGTTCCACTTATAAGATGGCCACATGGAAACGCTGGGGAACAAAGAGCATTATGTAATGCGGAAAAAGTGAGAGTTGGCACTGCACGGCAAGGCTTCATCTTTGAAGAAGGAGTGAATCAATAGGGATTGTCTGCTGGTTGTGGTTCCTGCTTAAATGGAAGATGTTAGGGGATGCAGGCTAAGTGGTCCCATGCCAAGTCTGCACCACAAGGTGAAGCAAAACTTTAGGAATCTTTCAGCTAATGTGACCCAAAGTACATAGATCATTCTTGTTCAAAAGTACAGTTTTAAAGACTGAATAACTCTGGCTCTGAATTCATCAGTTTATCAGAATGTTCCTTGCAATAGTCATGTGTAGCTGTAGTCACCCCCTAACCAGCTCAGTAATGCGTTTCACTGTATTTACAGAGCGTTGG
Source organism: Micronycteris hirsuta (assembly GCA_004026765.1). Classification (NCBI taxonomy): domain Eukaryota; kingdom Metazoa; phylum Chordata; class Mammalia; order Chiroptera; family Phyllostomidae; genus Micronycteris; species Micronycteris hirsuta. Next base: position 58,243 of record PVJI01001256.1, read on the forward strand.
AATCCCCAGGCAGATGTCAACACCGCGGCGCTTTGGAGGACTCTCCAGCACAAGGTACCTGCCCTAGATGTATGTGGTCCTCTGCCGAGGAAGGAAGTTAACATTGCGCTGGACTCCCAGCCTGTCCATTTAGTCAGCACTGTTCATTGCCCTATACTAGTCACAAGAGAGCTGATGTGAAAGTCAATAAGCCAGTGTTTTGATAAGATTTCCTTAAATATGTCCCTATTTGTTAAATCAGAGATAGCAAACAGATTAGATTTAATTGGAAATAGAATTTTCAGCTGGACTGTCTTCGTGATTAAAGTATTATACATCTGGGTACAAGACCCCATGAGTGCTGACTGAAATCAGAGAGCAGAGGTAAGTGGCCACAAGCAACGTCCGGAGAGGCTAATGAGACGGAAACATAGGGCACTAGGAAAAGGGAAAAGGAGACGTGCGGACGTGTTTGAAGATTTGGAGTTCATTTTGTGACCTTAGACAGAGACCACGGGGGAAGGCTGGGAAAACAAACACAGGAGTATACAAGACACTGAGGGAGGCAACTGTAGATGAAGACCACATATATCTGAGGAATGTATTTCAGTCATCTGAATGACCAAATACATACGTATAAATCATAATATTACAGGATACAGTGGGGATGGACATTTCTCTTATCCTAAAGGATACACATAAAGGATATTTAAAAAAAAAGAAACTGAAGGAGTATGTGAATAATTGTGGATGAGCTGATTGGTCATAGTCACTGTCGCTCATAGCCTTAGTCCTCACAGCTGTTTTGCCACAAAGTAACCTTTGGTGATATCTTTTTTCTACCCTTCTGGCTCACATGTGACTTGAGTTAGGGAACTGGGCTGCACACCCAGGCTATTGCGCTCTTCAGAGATGTTAATGGAGATGTTCATGGACAGATTCCATTTGCTGTTGCTAGAAGCTAACTGTGAGGGTGAGAGAAAGGCACCTACAGGAATTTCAGTGGTGGGGCTTCCAAGCTGCTGCCGGATTCCCTGGCCAGGCAATTTAGCGACGCCATTAAACTGTGGCCCCTGCACCACACAGGCATCTGCCAGGTCGGGCTCCAGCTGGCCCCTCCACTCCACATGGGTCTGGCCAGACAACCTAGCAGGACCTCAGAACAGCTTGTTCTGAGAATTGGTCTTGCTCATGTCAGAGATGTCTGGAAAGTGCTCAAGGAGAAAAGCACATCTAGTCAAGACAGGGGAGAAAGGACCCAAAAGGGTTATGAGTCACCGGGAAGGTCATGTGAACACACAGAGAATTTTTCAAAGGACGTGATCCAGCCTCGCATGACCCACTCGTGGACACTTCTGCTCCTTTTAGGTATGGATTCTCTTTCTAGAATAGATCAGGAGAGTTAAGCAAGAACCACATCAAATGACTCATAGAACTGCCCTTATTTTCATAAATTTTTCTTGAGAATTTTCTCTGCTTCAGAAACAGGGCCAAGTATTATGTGCTGGATGTGAATAAAACAGATGCGGCTCTCGCTTGTTCTAAAACTTGGGAGGGCTCATGACCAGAGCACTGGCAAACAGTCGGGCAGGACATGTGCGGCACAACGTGTCCTAACGGGATAGGATACACTCAAGTCATGCAAGGATGGCTTAATGATAGCAAATGTATCAACATCATCAACCATAGTTGTAGGTCACGGGAGAAAAGCCATTTGACTACTTTTGTCCTGATACCAAAAATCCATTTGATAGACTTTAGTATCCAATAAAAATTGTTACTGGTCAATGTGGCTTGCCATAGGAAAAATAATTTTATAGTACTATAATTTCAGAATCAGATATATCCTATTTATAAAAGTAATAAAAATATAAAATATCTGAAATAAGCGTACCAAAATATATATGATATATATATATATCACATGATATATATCATGTATACATGTATAAGATATACAAAGAAAACCTTAAAAGTCTACTTCTGAAAAGAAAACCTGAGTAAATAAGATTTACTATTTACTATTATTGCTATTAAATACAGCTTGGGTATTTAATATTGTAGAGATATTAAGTCACCCTCAGTTGGCCAATCAATTAAAAGTGATCTAATCATGATAATGTTTCCCCTCAATCTCTCTCACCCTCTCTCACCCTCCCTAGCTCCCTCACTTTGCTTCACTCTCTCATTCTCTCTTTCTCTTTCTTCTTCAGAACTTGACAAGCTGGTTTGAAAATCCATATGTAAAAATAAAATAAAATGAAAATTAAATTTAAAAGGTTAACTCTGAAAATCCTGAAAAATAAGAGTTCTAATGATTGGACTCTATTGTTTCATACAGAAATTAAAATTTAAAGCTATAGCAGTTAAACAGTTTTATTCTGGCATAGACAGAAAAAACAATAAATGACGGAGCCTAGAAATAAGCTTATATCCAACTGGACTCACATGTGTGTTTAGTATATGATAAAAGAAGACTTTTCAAACCAGAAAGGAAAACACAGTATTCAAATAAATGGTTCTAAAATAGCAGACTAACATTTTGGGAAAAAACAAGTCTGTATCACTTCCATTAGATAGCTCAAAAATTCAAATATATGTTTTTAAAAAATAAAACTGGTAAAGTACTAAAAGAAAACAGAAAAAAAAAAATCCTAAAATGGTGAAGTTCTTCCTAATTAAGCTACAACACCAAAGACAGATAGGGATAAATTAAATCTGTAAAAATTTAAAACTTTTGTATGGCAGAAACTAGAAAAAAATAGGGAAAATATTTTCAATACACATAAAAGGTAGCTAATTTTCTTATTATTAGAAGAACTCATAAATCAAGAAGATAAAGTCCAATAAAAAATGGAAATGGAGAAAAAGATGAACTTTCAGTTTATAAAATAAACAAATGGATTATAAATATGAAAAGATATTTAACTTACTCAAAGGAAAGGCAGTTAAAAGAATGAGGTACCATTTCTCACCTATCAGATTGGCGAAGATGTAACTGTGTAGTAATATAGAATGTGGTCCACAGTGTGGAGAAACAGTCTGTCTTACAACCTGTTGGTAGTGCTAAATACTTTTCAAGGGCCAGCTTGGGAGTGTGTCTCAAATTTTCCATGCGTATATTCCTTTACCCAGCAATTACGTTGCTAGAAATTTATCCTATCAATATACTCATTCTCTTATGCAAAGAGTAATCTTTATCTGTATCTAATACATAAACTTCACTGCAGCATTCCAGCCAAAAACTACCTGAATATTCATCAATAGAAATCTTAATATACATACCCACCACTTTAGATGTGTTAACCCAGGAAGATGTCCAAGGTATATTAAGTTTAAAAAGCAACAATAAACTGGTATTATCCTAGTGGTTAAAAATGAACGTACCAGATACACACTTGCTTGGTACAGACCATGGCTGTGAGAGCTTGTAAGAAAATGTTGGCGATGATAATCTCTGACAAATGGGGCTGGAGTTTGGGGGGGTTATAAAAAGAAAGCTTTTTGCTTTCATTTCATATCTTTGTATGTATGTTATTTGGCTTTCAATATTTCTTTTTTTTAAGGATTTTATTTTTATTTATTTTTAGAGAGAGGGGAAGGGAGGGAGAAAGGGAGGGAGGCAGAGAGAGAGAGAAACAGCAACGTATGGTTGCCTCTCACATGGCCCTCACCGGGACCTGGCCGGCAACCCAGGCATGTGCCCTGACTGGGAATCGAACCAGGACCCTTTGGTTCCCAGCCCGCGCTCAATCCACTGAGCTACACCAGCCAGGGGCTTTCAATATTTCTTACCACACATACTTACTGGATTTCTTATAAAAAGAAGAGATTCTCCTACTTTGCTGCATTGTACTTCTAAACAACGATTACATATGCAGCAGCATTGTTTTGGATAAAGGCTGACTTGCTCAAAATACCAAATTTGCCATGTAAACCCTCACTTATTTGAACAAAAACTTCAATCTTTGTGAAATATATTTAAGTGATAAGTGAGTTTTAAACTCTGAAGTAATCTCTTTACAAAAACATTCACTTCAAGAACCTACAACTGGATAAATTTTGAAATATAGTTTTATTCCCCAAGATAAGTGATTATTCTCCAAGCAATATCACTGACAAACCTATCATATATGTGTATGCTTTAATTAAAAATGCAATGTCTATAATTGAAAAAAGCAGTAAATATTTAACGTAATAAAGGCAGTGCTGGAATGATAACCTGAAGGTGATAACATTTCCATTACAATAGATTACCTAGAAATGGTTGAAATGTTTCAGACTTTATAGGGCGCTGAAATAAAAATAAGCACCTGAGTATGATATATTACAGATGAGATTTGATTTTTAAAAAATAGCCCTTTTTTTCCCTTTCCTTTTTTTTTTCTTTTTTTTTACACCAGGGTCACTTTCATTACCATTCAATCAAATAATAGTACACCTGATTAGCATATAATTATTCTGTAATCTTTTTAAAAGTGGATTAACATTTTGTTTTTTTTCCTGTAAAGTCCTAGAAAAACAATTTAAAAATTATAATACAGTACCAAAATGCAGTTACCACCTTGCTCAAAATCTTATGATTTAAGAGGGTTTTTGAGCTTTCTGTGGGCACTGAACTGCCATGGAGCCATTGTGCCTTCAATCAAGAATAAAGATTAATAAGCAAACTTCAATTTTTACCTAAAGTATAAAATTAGGGACTTAATCAAATATGAAACATGTAGAGGTTGGTCAAATGTTTTTTTAATTGGTTGAATTTTTTCTGGGCTAGACATAGTAATCATTTATTACTGTTTCTACAATATTGGATTTGCATTCCAATGCAAACTGAAGGTAGAAATGGACAAAGTGTCTCTGACAACTTGTTAGATCTTCAGCTAGAACAAGACAAGGGCAGTTCAGGTTAAATTTTCCATAACCTAGGCCTAATGAGAGAGATGTATCTGAAACTTCTAGAAGAGATTAAACTGTTTAACTTTTATAAAAAACTTCGTTATGGAATTTACTGGGGTGACATTGATTAGTACAATTCAATAGTTTTCAGGTGTGCAATTCTATAATTCATCATCTGTATATTGTACTGTGTGTTCACCAGTCAAAATCAAGTCTCCTTCTATCACCATTTATCCCCCTACACCCTCTCCTACCTCCTCCCACCCCTCTTCCCTCTGGTAATCACCACACTGTTGTCCATGTCTACCAGGTAGGGTGTTTTGTTGTTGTTTTTACTTAATCCCTCCACCTTTTCCACCCAGCCCCACAATCCTCCTCCCCTCTGACAGCTGTCAGTCTGTTCCCTGTATCCAAGCCTCTGTTTCTATCTTGTTCACTAGTTTGTTTGTTCATTAGATTCCACATATCATATGGCATTTGTCTTTCTCTGATTGCCTCATTTCAGTTAGCGTGATGCTCTCCAAGTTCATCCAGGCTGTCACAAAGGGTAAGATATTTTTAAAACAAGCAGTATTCCATTGTGTAAATGAACCAGTTTTTTATCCCCCCCTCGCCCCCATCTATTGATGGACACTGGGCTGCTTCCAAATCTTGGCTATTATAAATAATGCTGCATGAACATCAGGGTGCATATACTAGTGTTTCAGATTTCTTCAGATCCGTTCTCAGAAGTGGAACCGCTGAGTCGTAAGTCAGTTCCATTTTTAATTTTTTGAGGTAACTCCATACCGTTGTCCATAGTCGCTGTACTAGTCTGCATTCCTACCAACAGTGCATGAGGTTTCCTTTTTCCTCCATATCCTCACCAATACTTCTTCGTTGATTTATTGATGATAGCCATTCTGACAAGTGTGTGATGATATCTCATTGTGGTTTTAATTTTCATTTCTCTGATGATTAGTGACATTGAGCATCTTTTAATATGCCTGTTGGCCATTTGTATATTCTCTTTGGAGAAGTGTCTATTTAGGTCCTTTGCCCAGAATTTAATTGGATTGTTTATCTTCTTGGTATTGAGTTTTATATGTTCTTTATACATTTTGGATATTAACCCCTTACCAGATATATCGTTGGCAAATATGTTCTCCCATTCAGTGGGTTGTCTTTTCATTTTGTTGATGGTTTCCTTTGCTGTCCAAAAACTTTTTGGTTTGACGTTGCCCCACTTATTTATATTTTCTTTTGTTCCCCTTGCCCAAGAAGATATATCAGAAAGAATATTGCTGTGAGAAACGTCAAAGATTTTACTGCTTATGTTTTCTTCTAGGATATTTATGGTTTCAAGTCTAACACTTAAGTCTTTAATCAATTTTGAATTTATTCTTTTGCATGATATAAAAAGGTGGCCTAGTTTCATTTTTTTTTTTGCATGTGTCTCTCCCATTTTCCCCACAGCATATACTGAATAGACTTTCTTTACCCCATTGTATGTTTTCACTTCCCTTGTCAAATATTAATTGACCATAAAGGCATGGGTTTATTTCTGGGCTCTCTGTTCAGTTCCATTGATCTTTGTGTCTGTGTTTTTGCCCGTACCATGCGTTTTGATTAATATGGCCTTGTAGTATAATTTGATATCAGGTAGCATGATTTCGCCACCTTTGTTCTCTTTCTCAAGATTGCTGTTGCTCTTTGGGGTCTTTTGTGGTTTCCATATACATTTTTGGAATATTTGTTCTAGTTTTGTGAAATATACCATTGGTATCTTGATATGAATTGCTTTGGATAGTATAGACATTTTAATGATGTTAATTCTTTCTCTCCATGAACACAGTATATGCTTCCACTTATTTGTATCTTCTTCAATTTCTTTCTTCAGTGTCTTATAGTTTTCTGCGTACAGGTCTTTTACACCCTTGGTTTAATTTATTTCTGTGTATTTTATTTATTTTTTGGAAGAAATTGTGAATGGGATTGTTTCTTAGTTTTCCTTTTTGATAGTTCATTATTGGTGTATAAAAATGCAGGTGATTTCTGGATTTATTTTGTATCCTGCTACTTCACTGAATTCATTTATTGGTCCTAGTAGTTTGTGTGTGTGTGTGTGTGTGTGTGTGTGTGTGTGTGAAATCTTTAGGGTTCTCTGTATACAATATCATGTCATCTGCAAATAATGACAGTTTTACTTTTTCCTTTCCAATTTGGATGCCTTTTGTTTCTTCTTCTCTGATTGCTGTGGCCAGGACTTCCAGCACTATGTTGAATAAGAGCCGTGAAAGCAGACATCCCTGTCTTGTTCCTGATCTTAAGGGAAACACTTGTAGTTTTAAACGGTAGTATTAAATTGTTTAACTTTCATCAGTGTGAGTCCAGAAAGGATGCCAGGGATGGGTGAGAAGGCAGACCACCATGAACTAGAATCTTAGTTGTGTGACTTTAGGAAAACATCCCAGACAAGGAAAGAAGGGCTCTGGGCCCCAATTCTAGCTCTGCCAGGAGTGAGCTGAGTGATCTGGGGTAAACTGCTGAGTCTCTGGCTAACTCAGTTACTCATTTGAGATATTAAGAGATTAAATGGGGCTTCTTAAGCTGTTTTAGCTCTTAGTTCATAAATAACACTTACGCTGACCTTTGTCTGAAAAACAATGGTAGAGAATCTAAGGAAATAGGTGGTCACTGTTGTCACTTATGACTGTTTTAGCAGATCTGGAGGGAAACTGTCTCTTTCCATGACTTCCCCTAAAGCATGTAGAATGATCGACGCATGTACACACGCATACATACTACCAGCACTGTGCTAGGTGCTCCACCATATATTGGTGAAGAAAAGGCCCGATCCTACCTTTGCGAAGTGTGTGTTGCAGGATAACCAGATGGGGCTAGAGTGCAGTGGAGTGAGTCCTAATCAGTTAGGATAAATTAGATTGGCCATTGAATTCTAACTTCAAATACCTTGGTAACGTCTGCTAAGCCAGTATACCAAGTACCCAAATCTTGAGACTAATATGCTTCATATAAATGTGACATGGCAAATTCAGAGCCTGGATAGCTTTTAAAATTAATCCATGCATGTTCCTAACATTGCCTTTTCTCTAAAACAAAACAAAACAAGACAAAAGTTTTGTATTTAGGAGTCTTACTGTCAGTGCTAATATTGTAATCTTATTTGGAAATTCTTATAGGTATACTGTAAAATAAAATTAGTAATTATGTTAATGGTTCTATGTTAAGAACCTAGATTTCCAACACAAAAGAAAATACATACAAGTATAAAAATCAAAAAGTAAAAAAATCTTTGATCTGAAATGTCATTTAGAAACATTAGTCAAAACTCATGATGTTTTTACTCGTAAATTTTTTTTTTTTTTTTGTCCTGGCTTTGCAATGGAAAAGGAGGAATCCTGTTACGCAGGTTGTGGTTTCTAAATGCTAATGTCTCTCTAAAAGGAACCAGAATTCTTAGAATAGGCTGGTTCTAGGTCTGGAGCAGGACGTGAATGAGGTAAGCCCGGGCAATCCTGTTGGGTCAGGAAGCAGAACAGCCCGCATAGGCTAGGGGATAATGTCAAAGGACTCCAGGCAGCTATGAGGTGTGGCTACTGCACTAAGATAGGGTAATTTACATCTCAGAAAGAATAATGATTACAATGGATTTAAATCCATCAGATACACAGTGGTATTAAACAAAACAACCTAGTTTCTAGGGCACTAATTTATTACTCTGAAAACTGGTAAGAGAAAGAATCAAGGATTTATCTTGTTCTTCTTGCTCTACATATCAAATGGTTGATGAGGGAAGGTTCTTCATGGAAGAATTCCAGCTAATAAGGAATGATAGAGATAATCACCATTTTGCAACCTTAATAAAATAATGAATTAAGCAATACTAAAATTATGTGAAAAGTTAGTAAGAAAAGTTTATAAACGAGCGATCAGGCTGAAACATATAAACCCATCACTCAGCCCTTAAAAGCGGGACAGACAGACATTATGTGCCTTAGGATGTGGTGCACCACCACCTATAAAGCATTACTTGCCTAAAACATGAGCTGGAATCTAACCAAGCCCCTAGATCTAAGTCTCATTGCTCAGAAGTGTGGGGGACAGAGGGACACATTACACGACACCATAGTGAAGTAGGCACACCTGGAATCCGTAACACTCTGTAGGACTGTCACAGCAGAGACTTAGGAGACAAAACGACCAAATGCATTTTTTGTGGACCATGTTTTCATCCTGATTTAAACCAACCTTTTGCAGAATCGTTTTTGAAACAATTTGGGAAATTAGGTATTAGATGGTATGAAGGAATCTGTGAATTTTGTAAAAGTGGTAACAGTAACTATGCAAACTATTCCTTACTTAAAACTACATACTGGAGTATTTATGTTATCAGGGTCAACACCATGTCTAAGATTTACCTTAAAAGCTCCAGCCCCACTCCCCAGACCCCCAGCCCCACTCCCCAGGCCCTCCCCTCTTATCATACGAGGCTAGATAAAACAAGATTGGCAGAAACAAGTTAATTATTATTACAGGTGGGCGATGGGTGTATGCAGATTATTAACTCACTCTCCCCTTTCTGTGTGTGCTTGAAAATTTCCACAATAAATCATTTTGAAAGTATACAATTTCGGAAGAAGATTTGCTACTGTGTCTATATTCGGCTCAGTGTCACCTGCTCCTAGTACTTTCTCTTGGTCTCTCACTGTGTTTTCTCGAGGAATGATCTCTGTCTTGCTAAGTTCCCATTTTCTTGATTCACCCGTTCTCCTTTAAGTCAGAAAATTCCTTAGTCTCTTTATCTCCTTCGTTGTCTTCACGGGGGTCTAGATGTGGGCTTGTGTAAACAGAACCGTTTTCCCACGTGCCTGGACAACATCACATCTGTGTCCATTTTCTGTCCTGTCAGGTTGCCTATTTTATTTTATTTTTCTTCCTGAGAAGCTTATTCAATTTGTGTGGGATTTGTGGTTGAATATATAATTCTTTCCACAAAGGAACTTAAGAAATTCCTTTAAGATACAGTTTTGACCTTGAAGCTTACAACCCCAAGCTGACAGATGATTGTTTAACACGATTTTCTCAAGTAGAAATAGGAAGAGAAAGGGCTACCACTCCAGAAAGCCTCTCTCTCTCCACACAACCTTTTGTTTTTGTGGCGTCCGCTTCTCCCAGGCATTGCTGATACAGTAGTGTGTTGGCGATCTGTGTATTTAGAATTCTGTATGCCATATCAATCATACATCTGTTTTTACAGGTCTATTGGGAAGGAAGCGGCCTTGATGAGGGAGAGTTAATTCCTAGTTACTGAGAATATACTAGGTTCTGTGTTAGGTGCTTCACACGCCATTTCATTAGTGATAGTAGTAATAAAAGCAGTTATCATACAACTGCTATGTTCCACTTGACATGTTTTCCATTTGAACAGACAAAAGCTCTGAGGTTACTGCTGCTATTTTTAAGTGAGGTTAAGCAACCTACTCAAGTTTGCTCAGATAGTAAGTGATGAACTCTGACTCCCAGACCTCTGTGGCCTTCACTAGTTTTTTCCATCAGTTCTCTGAGTGTGACTTGCATAATTTTGCTGCCCTACATACCCCTTGTGCAATTATTTATGCGATGTTTTTAAATTGACATATTTTCCTTTAAGCATATTGACCCAAGAAGGAAACTAAATTTCACAGTCAGAAGTGAAAAACTAATATCATTTGCATGAATAGAAGGTAACTGCATAAGTAAATGCTATAGTGAAGTTTTAGCCCCTGCACTTGACACTGGCTCCATGCGGATGAACAGAGTGGGCCCTCCCCTCATCTGGCCACCTCATGGAGCGCACCACCTAAGTTGCTTTGTGGGCTGGGGTGGCGTGGTTGCTGCACTTGAAGTAACACTTTGTTCAATGTCATGTGATGCGGCTTCCAATAAATGAAGATGCTATGGCTCTGGGTCTCTGCTATAAAATGAAAGTAGACCATAGTCCATGGAGTAGACACCAGTCATACTTTGGCCAACACACTATTAACACTGGGCATGAAAGTTAAAATAAATGTGTGTGTGTGTGTGTGTGTGAGTGTGTGTGTAAAGACATCATTATACAAACTTTGCTCTTAAGATCATGAGGCTCTGTAGGCTGGGGTCCAAAGTCTTAGGGTATTTAAAAAGTTTAAAATCCTTCTTTTATGAGAAAAATTTCATATTTGAAAGGCAATCTAATTTGGCAGAACCAAAAGCGACTTTGGAGTCAGACAGACCTTAGTGGAAATCCCCACTTTCTCCCTATGAGCTGTGAGACCTTATCTGGCCCTTCATTGCCTCATTCATTAAGTGAGGATAGTAGAGCCTTCACTGGAGGATTTTTATAAGATTAAATGAGAAAAAAGTGTAAATCATCAAGCCTTATGCTTGACTCATTGTATCATTCATTTATCTATCATTATCATCATTTTATTTACCACATTTACTTATGCATGTGTACCTGTTACATGTCAGACCTTGTGCTGGGTGCTGCAGACACAGCAGTAAGTGAGGCAGGCAGCGTCCTCAAGCAGATTGGCCAGACTCAGAAGACTGGTATAAAAGCAATTGGGAAATAAGCGAAATGAGATAAACAGAAAGTGGTGGATGTGGTTGTTAAAAAGGTCTCTCTGATGAAGTGGCATTAATTGGAGCCCTGGCAGGTGGGACTGAGCTGGCCATGAAAAGAATCAGGGGCAGTGGAGAGACAGAGGCCATTACCAAAGTCTGGGTGGAGATGATGGTGAGTCAGGTTTAGGGAAGTAGCCTTGTAGATGTATTTGGATCTTGTAATAAATATTCATTCACTTCTCTTCAAATATCCTCAAAAAGAAAATTATATTATTCATCAATTTCCTCTAGGTATTAATTCAGGTGAAGCAAGCAAACATGCTCGTTTTATAAAATGTAGGTTCTTAAGATCTCAGCACCTCACGGCCTCCCTTTCTATGAATTATTTGTCTTCCTGGCCAGGCCCTGGGATCAGACGCGTCACTGTGACAAACGGGCCTGCTTTGGGTTTGATCATTATTTGCACTTAGTTTTGCTCATTCAAATTCTTGATAATAAAACTTCCCAGAGATAATAAAAGGAATGAATGTTCTTTTATTTTCTCATGGATACTCAGTTGACTTACCAGCAAACAAATTTACTCACAGAAATTCACTGTTGTAACTGCCACGGGTTAAGGGTGACTCTTGGGTGGCTTACCAGGACAGCCAAAAATCCCTCAGTGAAAGGCATGAGGTGGGACCTGTTCCACTGAGAAAATCAGCTCTCAGTTCACATCCTTGCCTCTCGGTTCTAATTCTGGCTTAATTTGGAGAATGAGCAAGAGCCAACACTTGGTCCGGTTCCCAGATAGCTGGGTCATGCAAGAGTTCTCTGTGTAGGAACTCTGTTGGGTATCCACGCATCTGAAAGCACAGATAACCTACTTGCCTGCTCAGCTGCCTTCTGCTCTTCCACTCTGCAGTTTCAGCTTGTGGGCCTCCTCCTTTTCCAGTGGCCTTTCTCTTCCCTGGGGATATTTCTCTCCAACACCCTGCGGACCTCTACCTGTCTTGCATGGCTATTTAGTCTAAGGAAACCAGTTAGCAGTTAGGAGTGAGCTGCATCCTGACACTTTCAGGAATGGTAAGGTAAGGATTTCTTGTTTTTTTAAGAAACCTAATTGCTTTGGAATTGTTTCAGAAGCAACACTGGAGGGCGAGCACTGAAATAGTCTTCCCGGAGTCCTCCCTGCCTCCTCCCTTCCCTAGGTGTTTGTATGTGGTTGTATGTGTGCGTGCATTTGTGCACACCTTGGCAGTGCCTGTTTTTTCAGGTGATTGGTGCACCTAGAGATAAATAGTCAGCTACTTGCTAATAACTTCCCATGGATAAAATCAACCAGATGTGTTCTTAAGCCTCAAAACTTTAGAGCTGATTTGCAGGCTCTTATAAAGAAAATGATTCAACCTCTGATGCACATACCAGAGCAAATATCACTGATACAGTGTGGTGCGAACCCTGTGGGCTTGGGAATAAGGTCAGCCAGGTTGTGTGAGGGTTTTAGTGCTCAGTAGCTATGACCTTGGGTATATCAAGGGGCATGTAAGAGTACTCACCTCTAGAGATCTTGTGAGGATTCAGTACTGGTGTAGTGAAGCAGTTAGCACAGTGTCTGGCATATAGTAGGCACTCAGTAATTGTTGGCTATTTTATTACCACTATAAATTGCCAGTATTCGTTTGGATGGAATAGAGAGTATAGAAGTACCTCTGGCTGGACATATGAAGTTCCTATAATAATCTTCTAGAGATTTCGGTAGATTATCTCCCCTCTTGTATAACTCCCGCCTCCCGCACAGGCCTCAGTGTTCCTGGTGTCACTGTGAGAGCAGAGAATGCACCCCAGGCTCTGTGAACACTCAGCGTCCTGCAAATTGCCTGGTGCTTAGTAGGTACTGAGTGTTTGAACAAAGGACATAACAAATACAAGTAATTCATTTTCTGTAGTCTTTGGAATTTCAGATGCTAAAAGTGTTGAAAAATCAAAATGGTTCTAAAGTAGAATTTTTCTATTGCTCTCATACTTTTTGAAAGCTATTCAATATGGCGTCATTGGACAAATTCTAATTTTCCTATGTTAAAAATACTTAAAACAAAAAAAAATTTGAATTCCAGGCAGCAGGATTTCAACACATTTACAAATAGTCTCCATTTTCTTTAAGCCAATCCATTCTGTAGCTGATTTTTAAAATGTTAGAGATATAATTTTGTAGACAAAAGACTTGGCCACTTTTCAGAGTAAGATTGCCGTGGATATCAAAGAACCATAATTAAGAATATCTATTTAAAATGCATTGTAAACTATAGTTAATAATACTGTATTGCATATTTCAAAGGTGCTAAGAGTAGATCTTAAATGCTCTCATCGCATGAAAAAACCCTCTGTAACTGTGGGTGGTGAAGGGTGTTAACAGGACTTACTGGGGTGACCGTTTCACAATAGAAACAAGTACTGAACCATTGTGCTCTGCACCTAAAACTAATAAAATGTTCTGTGTCAATTATACCTCAATAAAAATGTGTTTTCCATAAACCGAGTGGAGAGGCAACTGATTAGCTTAATAAAGAGCAGTAATCTTATTATTTCAAGATGTTCACATTTTCTTGGACTTGACTGACAAAACTGTCCAAAATGAAAGGCTGTTCCCTCTGTCAACCACTGTTTCTTGAAGGCATTTCAGGGAGAACGTTCCGGAGCCTGCTAGGGTTGCCCAGAATAGGGTGATGGTGGCTGGGGATGGAGGGACAACATGATAACTGGACAGAAATGCAAGGTCTCTCTGGGGGTCTTTGTACTATCATCCCAAATCAAACACTGGCCTCAGAAAATAATCAAATTAGTGAGAAAAAACAAACAGCTAAACCACTGGAGCCCTTTCTCTTTACTTTCCACGTGACTTTGACTGTACAGAAGTCAATTCCCTTGGCACACTGTTTCCCTTTTGCTCCTTCAAAATTTTTTCTAGTTGTTTCCTTCTCTTCTCTGTCCCATCTGGTGAACTCCTACTCACACTCAAAGCCCAGTTCAAATGTCTTCTTCTGTCTGGAGCCATTCTTTACCCTCCTCTTCTTGCCGCCAGGCAGAATAAATCCCTCCCCTCACAGTACATTGAACAAACAAGTGGTTTTGAAACAGTTTGTGTATTTGTCTATGTCCCATCTCGACTAGGGGTCAGCAAACATCTGGCCCATTGCCTGCTTCTGTACAGTCTATGAAATAAGAATGGAGTTTACATTTTCAAATGGTTAGGAAAAAACCAAAAGGAGAATAGTATTTCATGGCATGTTAAAATGATACGAGATTCAGTTAGGTATCGTCCGTGGTTACTTTCACACTACAATGGCAGAATAAGGCTGTTGGACAGAGACCATGTGTAAACTGCACAGCATGCGATATTCGCTGTGCAGCCCTTTACAAAAAGCTTGCCGATGTCGGCTCTGTGGGCAGGACCCCGATGTCATGCTCACGTGCCTGACATGTACTGTTACTATAAGCTGCGCACTATACTCAACACTTCTAGGCATGATCTTATTTAATCATCAACAACTCTACGAGGTGGGTGCTACTATCATTTCTGTTTTGCAGATGAGGAAATGGAGGCACAGAGATGTTGAGTAGCAGTTTGTGGGAATGTGCTTTAAATCTAGATCTGCCTGCCTCCAGCTGGAGTTCACAGCTGTTGTGTCATCCTGGTCGCCATTCTCCAGGCACTGAGGACAGTACCCGGCAGTGTCTGTGGAATAAATTAGTTACATTTCTTCCCTGTTGCCCCCACCGTATTCCTCGGTTTAGAGGAGGGACTCCAATGCGACTTTCATTAGTTTTGCTGAGCAGAGAGAGGACCTTCGCCAGGAGATGGATTAACTAATGTATTAATGGCATATGCTGAATATGCCCTCTGAGCCAAACTCAGTGCCAAGGCCGAGAAACAGATGCAAAGGAGCCTGCAGTCTAACAACGAATCCTTGGCCTGAGCATCTGACTGAGGCAGCAAGCTCTCTCTGAATCATATCTAGCAGGGCAGCTGAGTAGCAGAAAAGAGACTTCAGGTAGTTTACCTGGAGGCTTCATGGCAAATGTTCTTTCATTGTTTTCATGTGGAAGCCCTTATGTGTTTTTATTTATTTAAGTTATTGCCCCTCACGGGGAAGATTCAGTGACGAGTTCAGATGATACAGTGGCTGCTGCCAAAACAATGAGGGTTTTCTACTTTCTCCAAAACTTCTCTCCACCATGCTCAGGAAGAAAAGGGCTGGCAGACACTCCTGTATCCCCCAGCGGTACCGGGGGTACTTAACGCTCTCATCCCCAGCTGCTCACAGGGACTCCCAGCCATGCACCCGTCCCCAGATTTCATCTTGCTCAGTGCTCTTCCTTAAACATGGAGCCCTCGCCTGTGGGCTCTGTGAACACCCAGTGGGGCCTCAGTTGTAAACCCTTACTGCACAGACTGTGTGTGGTCTGTGCATCAGCTGAACGGCATCACCTGGGAGCTTGTTAGGAATGCAGAATCTCCAGCCCCAAGCAGACCTCCTGAATGATAATCCACATAGTTAAGATTTCTGGGTGATTTACATGGACATTTGTGTTTGCGAATGACTGCTGCAAAGCTTAACACTTAAGGCGAACTTGATCCTTAAAGAACACAGGATCCGTGATGGAATCCAGATGTGAGTGCAGCAGAAGGCAGGTGATTCCTCCCACAGAGCACGTGAGAGCCGTGCTCAGTGCAGATCCGAGTCACACGCGTCCCTGAGGAAACCCCAGGCAGTCCTGGATTCTAATGTGTGTTCTAATAATTCTCACTGCGCATCTGCTGCAAGCACTTCCTCCTTCTAAAGATCTCAGCAAGAGCAGGAGAACATTTTACACTCAACACCAGCCTTTTTATAGATCACTTTTTAGGTTGGTGCTAATACACATTTTCTCCTGTTGCAATAATTACACAACAATAAATAGGACTTGGTTCCCCCAGCATCTCTGGAAATTCACAGAAAGAGCAGAAGCATGAGCTCACTGTACCCCTTCTCAGGGTCTCACCGTCTCTGCTTGGAAGACAGCCATACCAATAATGAAGCTTCACCGTGTTCTTTGAAGCTTCTATAACTTACAAAGAGCTCTGGCTAGTTCTTTGGATAGAGGTGGGCAGGAGAGATTGTTATTACTGTGGAAACTGTACTGTGGGGAAAAGGGGAGCAGGGAAGTTACTTGCCAACACACGTGATGACAAGGTGCTGCTCTGAACTCTGGTTCCTGATTGGCCACCACACCTGCACACGTATTTGGAGGCCCTATAGCACTGGTGACAGACACAAGGCCCGGGGGCCGAATCTGGCCCTCCACCTTGTTTCTACCCAGCGGCAGCACCAAGCTCCTTGCCCCTAGTTAAGGAGTAGTTACATTTACACAGTCCTAAAGTTACATTCGGCCTTTGAAGGCAACCGCAAGGCTAATGTGACCCCCGGTGAAGATGAGTTTGACACCCCCGCCCTGTAGCCAGACAGAAGGCTGTGTACTTTACATTCGTTCATTTACTCTTCCCTAACATATTACAAAATTGGTACTTTTTTTGCATTTGGAGAAACAGGCCATCTGCAAGTGGCCTGTGATCACCCAATCAGCAAACGGCACAGTCAGGACATAGGTGGGCCCAGCTCCAAAGTCCAGGCTCTTGGCTGTTGCAAAATCTCTTTCCCTACACAATATTCAGTCAGGAGGGACAGATGCTTCCTTATATGCTTTAGAACTATGAGGCAAAATTATTTAAGGAGGCAGAACTTTTTTAGGCAAGAAAATGCCCAATTAAAAATAAGAAGCAGTCTACTCTGTTTCTCATCCCTTCTCTCTACAAAAGGAAGGTTCTATCACGTGTTTCTTTTGTGGATTACACCTCAGCCTGAAGCAGAAGGGGCCACTCAGAGAAAGTGAAGGGGGAGGCCTGAGAGTCTCATCTAGGATGAGGCTAATTGCACCAGCAATAGGAAACATGGATAATAATAATTGTTATTAATAATAATTTAGTTGCAGTCTCTTTTCCTGAGTGCCTATCATGCACCAGTGCTAAATAACTCACATGTGTTAGTTTATTTAATTCCTCTAAACACACTACAAGGCAGGCATTAATAGGCCCATTTTGCAGCTGAGAACACTGAGGAGCAGAGAAGCGGAGGGCCCTGCCCAGAGTTGCACCGCTGCCTCGCTGTGAACACAGGTGTGCCTGACTCTGCAGCAGGGGCTCACAGCTGCGTGTTAGAGGCCAGTGGTGAAGGCAGAAGGGCTTCCTACCGCCTCTTAGAGTAGATGAAATACAGCAGACAGACCAGAAACTTCTGGGTAAATGTAACCATGGAGTTTTCTAGTTTACAGGATGCAGACCAGTGGTTCTGAAACTTGACTGTGGTTCAAAAGCACCTGGAGGGCTTGCTAAAACATGTTGCTGTCCCCTCCCAATCCTCTCCCAGCCAGTTGCTCATTCTGTTGGCCTGGCCCTAGGCCTGAGAATCTGCATTTCTAATAATTTCCCAGGAAAGGCTACCCAATTTACAGGACTCAGAGCAAAATGAAGAGATAAAGGTCCCCTTATTCAAAGAGCAGATAAAAGTACTACTAAATAAGGTGCTAAAAGACAAAACTGTTGCCTTTCTTCTGTGGCCCCTCTCAGCTAGTCATGGTGTTTTTCATTTGCTATTTAATGTTCTAAGTAAAGAAAATATAAGGTAGGTTCTTAGCATAAATTTTACCATCCATCTGTAAGTTACACAAGTCTTAAAGAACATTTCACTCATCGATGGAATCACCGAAATTACACATTTCTTGTCTTTCGTAACTCATACGTGTACCAGAAGAGTAGAATTGCTTCATAAAACTGAGTTGTATTTATTTCCGTTCTTGATATGCATGCATTCTATCAACTTTCTGTGCTTGTGAATTACTGAAGAGTAAGGAAGTACAGAGAGGATAAGGAACCACGGGTGACCCTGTCTTTCCCTTCCCTTTTTTGAGTGTAAGCAGTTGGCTAATTCACAAGGAAGAAAGGATATCACAGGGGTCCTTGGTGGTCTGTGTTTCTTAGCATGCCACCATTGCCTTTGTTCTGGGTTCAAACAGAAAGGGAGACCTCTCTGGGCCATCAATGGTCCCTCCTTCTCCCTCTCCTCCCCTGGTTTATTCGGTTGTGGCCATAATGCATTTATCTCACCTGTGCTTTGAATCGGACTAAACTCCCACACCTGTGGGTTCACCCGGCTTCAGTGCTCATGGGGCTTTGAGAATGCTATCTGTAGATGGGCCAGCAAGCACTGGCGTTTCTCCTCTGCTCAGACTAATGCTTGCTGCTCCATTGCTCCACTGGACTTTACCTTCAGAGATAAAACTGTTAGGAATTTAAAGATAGTGGCAGCATTACAGCAAGTATGAGGCTCTCCTGAGTGGGGGCCCTGTGCCCAGGTGATAATGCTGATTCAGAGAATCTCTGTAATTTCCCAGTTCACTGTGAATGTATACACTCAAGAACAGGCAATATTTTGCTTCTTATCCCAACAACAAAGGCTTTCAAGATTTTCCACAAGAATCAGATTGCTTCCCAAACAAATGCCTCCTACAAAAGAACAGTTTAATGACTTAAAAGGCAAGAAAATAAGAAACATCCTAACCAAGTTTGTTTAAAAATACATGTGCTTTCCCCAAAGTAAAGGCTTGAGGTAAAATTTGAATCATATTTTACTGAACCCCAAACTTTGGGAAAATAGTGCAAAATACTTAGCTGGGCCCAAGATGCTTGAAACATTCCCTATTTCTAGAATTTCATTTTGGTGGGTTAGCTCCTGACCCCAGCTTATTCTACCAAAGGGTATAGGACTTCAGCAGCACAGAAGGGAGGCTATTTCCAGAGTTAAAATTCTTCTGATTTCTCATTAATTTTCACTTACTTTTTTAGGTTAATATAATTAGCTCTAGTTATTTCTGTCTTCTCAGCAAGGAAGAATCTCCCTCTTCCTCACCCCACATTTATTTTTTCCTTGCTGGGTATGATCGAAAGATAAAATTTGCAAATTCCAAAGAGAATTTCCTCAGATCTGGAATTTACTCCTTCACCTTGACAAAGTTATATTTTTACTCCCAGCAAACATTTATCACAGGTATAGGGAAGCAGGGTTTGTTTGAGAAAGAGATCACAGGGGAAGCAGCTCTGCAGAGGTGCAAAGTACTATTGGAATCATCATGTTTACCGCGTGGGTACCCGGGCACATCACACATCTCTCTGACCTTGTCATTTTGTCCAGCTAAGGACTGGAGGGATCAAATCGGGGGGTTTTGCTTGTTTTAAGCTTATGGGGGTGAACCATTAACAGATTACACTTGACCAAGTTATCGGCTGTTCTCTGGGAGAAATGTTTTCCCTCCTCTGCTTCTGTCCTTTTAGTTTGTTTGACTTTGTTAACACACTGCTTTAAATTGTTTTCCTACACGGTCTCTTTCAACTCTTAGGGCCCCCAGAAAAGAAAAAAACACATGTGTCCTCAGTCTATGACCTTGCATAGAGACTGTGGCTTGCACCATTATGGAGTTCTTATGCTTCAGTGGTTGGAAGTGAACCTGAACTAGGAGCCACATGCAGCTCTGCCTTTAAGTCTGTGTGTCCTTGGGCAAATTGCAACACCTCTAAGCTTCAGGTTTATTACATAGGAATGCCACCACTTATCTTAGAGCAAATGTTCTCAAACACCACATACGTGCTAAAATGCATATTTTAACCCTGTTCTCAGAGTGTGACTAAGTAGGTGTGCCAGAGACATTTACTATTTACTGTTCACTAAAGGGGCCAGTGTTGTCTGGCAAGGCCAACGGTGGGGAGCAGAAGTGACATGTGTCACTCCTTTGACGAACCATTTTAGAGCTGGTCTGTGACCACCTACGCTCCCTTTTACCTTTGCTAGGTGACACTGTTTACCATGTGTTCCACTTGCACACCTATGAGATGGAGACAGCGTGGATCCCTGAATCATTGGTGGGAAGGGAGATGTCACAGAGAGTCACTTGACCCGTGGTAGACTTCGAGTGGAAAACTTTCATATGCTAAGCAACAGGTACTTGGAGGTGGACTTGCTTCTACAGCATGAACTAGCTTATGGCAAATATAGATTTGGACACCGTGAGTGGGGAGTTGTGGCAACAGAACCCTAAAGCGTACAGCGTTAGCTCCACAGTCAGTGGCAGGCAGGCAGGGACTGATCATGGAGATTGGGGATATGGAATTTGTGTTATTTGGTGGGTAAATGTCAAAACTCTCACCTGGCATAACTGGGGAGACCGTGTGAGGACCTAGCTGGCAGCGTGGAGGGAAGATTCTAGAAAATACAACATCAGTAATGTGTATTGGCTGCTACTGGCTGCAATCAGAAAAATGCTATAAAAAGAGAAAGAAAAGAGAGAGAGATGCTCTGGAAAGAACTGGCAGAAACGAAAGGCAGCAGAGGCCAGAATGTGATGCCCTGAAAGATTGGGAACCCCACCGCAACTGGACTGCAAACTGCGAGAAATAGGATATAAGAAGGCCGTGGATAACACATGTCTGCAAACCTAGAGGGTCCACATGACTCCAGGCAAGGATCAGATCTGGTGTGTGGCCTCCCAGTGGGAAGAAACCAATGAAGGGAGAAGGCAGTTTTGAAAGCCACGTCTCCAACAAGATGTATGGATGGGGTTCCTGGCACACGGGACTGACTGTGAGCAAATATATTGGAAGTCTACGGAATCTTTGAGAAAGTATTTGTCTGATACTCAAGAAAGTGAAAAATACCTCAGAGGGCATTATGTCACAATATCCATTTTAGGTGTGGCAAAGGAAAATAGAGGACTATTAAGAACATCCCAGAGGGGTAAGCCAGGTGCTGCAGAGAACAACAGACTTCCCCTCTCCTTCCAGAAAACAGAATGAAGGTCTACTGGAGGAACCTCCTCCACACAAGGGCAGGGGGCCACCACAGCCATCGTCCAGGGAAATTGTACCTGTGACTGTGGTGTATCTTCCATTCTTCCCTTTTTCAAATGGGCGTGCCAGCTGCTGTTAACAGGTCCCATCATTTTACGCTGGGAGCATCTGTGGGGAGTGGCGGATTCATAGTTCTCTAGTCCAAGAGTAGCTGCATGTGGACCAGGCAGTGACTACTGGTCAGCCCCTAGAAACCCTAGATTTTGAGCTCCGTCCATCTACCGGATGGGACTTGGAGCTGTCTTTTGTAGGAAGGGCTGAATATATTCTCTGTGCAGGAAAGAGGGGCAGAGGATGGAAAGTGTCAGAGATATTACTGTCCACTCTATGTCCGTGTGTTTCCTTGCATTTCTTAGCACCTTGCGGGAGGGCAGGTTCTTGGGGTCGTGACAGTGGGCTGCCGGACCAAAGCGCAGTAGAGTGGTGTGCATTCTCCGTGCTCCCTTGTTGAGATAACAGAACCAGAAAAAACAATCGGCAGACTGGCTACCGAGTCACTACTTGGAAAGGAGTACTGTGAGGGATCACCAAACCTGTGGCAAACTTTGCGCGAGGGGGGATTTAACCTTGGTTGTGTCATGTCCCTGAGATTTTGAGGTTAACGTAAGCTATCCCAACCTAATCAATATGGTAGAGTTGGGGTAGTGGCCCAGAATCTGCATTTTTAAGAAGCATCCTAGATGATTCTAACAAGGCATATAGACTCCAAAAACAGAAACACTGTCTTTGAGGATTGCAATTAGCTAAATTGTCTAAAGGGGCCTTCGAAGATAAAATTAAAATTTATTTTAATCCTGGCTTTCAATAAATGAGTAAATGCATTCTTAGACTACGCACAATATTTGTTGCTTTAATGCATGATGATTATAGCTTAAGTAGAAATTGGATCCATTGTTTATGCTACTGGTATAAACAACAGACCTGTCAGCAGGGTCAAATGACAAAAAAACAAGCAGCTGGGGACACCGCTGCCGTGCATGCCAGCTGGGCTGTGTTTCCCCAGAGCCACTGTCTCAGCTCTGTTTCAGGCTGGAGGGGCCCGAAGAGTCCAGCACTGTCCACTGCCTCCCGACCAAGCTCACCTCTGGGAGAGGCCAGTCCCGTTTGTGAACAGCAGCGGTCACTTTCATTCTTTATCCGCTAATACTCACTCTGCCAATTGGCATCCTGATTACACTGAAATGGGTGAGTGTGCCCGTGAACCCATCCAAAGCTTATTCCAGCTGGCTTGCATGGATCTCCTTACTTCTTGGTGACATATCATTCTTTTGGTATCCCTGTCCTTAGGAGTAGCATAGTGGCTGAAAACAGGTTTGATTACCTGCACCACTGTATACTCACTGGGAGATATTTCCCTCCCTTTTCCTCCTTCCTACTCCCTCTCTCCTGTTTATTCACTATAGGGTCAGGGTGTGAGTGACACAAGACAGTGCAAGGTACATGGTAAGAGGTCAGTTATTAGCATCGGATTGCGTTGTTCTTGATCTAATCTTGCATTTTAGCCTTTACCTGTCATGCTCCAAAGTGCTGGAGACCAGTGGGTACTCAATCAGAAGTCACAGTCAGACTTTCTTCCTCTCTGAGATGTGAAAGAAGGCTTTTCCAAACACTTTAAACTGTTCATAACCAAGTGCGTTTACATTGTACTTGGCTGGCACAAATCTTTGTCACTCTTTTTAAGTTAAAATAAACCTTGACACTGGGTTTGGAGGTAGCTGCAGGCTAACAAGTTAGAAGAGTCTTTTTGGTGTGTGGGGGGAAAATTGCAACCTTGAAAAGTACATTCTTTCCATCAGAACTATTGAGAAACTAACTTGAAAACTAGCCAACTTAGTCTGGGCTTTGAAGATGTGGGACAGGGGAAAGGGCTCTGTCCTGGGTTTACATAGAGGTTATACATTTCTCCATGGAGTGTGTATTTAGCGGTGTCTAAATGAGAGGCATTTTAGTGAGAGAACCTTTGATGTTGTTTAGCCCAACCAACCTGCCCAAGATGAGATCCATTTCATCAATGCTGTTAACACTTTGATAGGGTATCCACTCTTTCGTGAGCTATTTCTACCGGTTAGAAAAAAAATTAAATGTATTGAGCTTCAATATTGCCTTCTTAGAGTTTCTACCCACTAGTCAAGTCTGCATGTGTCTCAGCTTCACTGTCTCCAGTCATGCAAATAGAATCCGTCCTTACTTGAGGCGTGGGGCAGTTCCTACTTGAGCCCTTTTCAAAGCTGTGTCCTAGTTATTCCAGCAGCCCGGCAGCCAAGACAGAACTTCATAATAGCTCATCTCCTGTACATGCTTTCCTTGGATGCTGTAAAGAGGATTTGTGCATTCAAGAAACATCGCTTAAAATTCCTCCTTTCCCCATCCTCATCCTTCGCCCACTGCAGCTGCGTCGGTACCTTGCTCTTCCAAAAAGAAGATAGAAAAATAGACAGACAAACTATCCTGGGGGTGCTAAAGTCCATAAATCAACAAACAAGCAAAATTTATTTAACATGGTGTGCACAATGGAAATAAAGTTATGATGTGATCCTATAAATGCAAAGGTATAAAAATTATTGAAAGGATGGCCAATAAACAAGGAAAGAAACACTGAATTTTCAATGCTAGCCTGAACATCTTTTCACCTTTCTCCCACTTCTGAATATGAAAGCCCTGAAAATCAGGGAGGGAAGCTCTTTGGAGTTTATTGAGAGTAGGGAAAGAAAATGAGTGGGCAGAACCAGAATCAGGTTGAGCGGGCAGGGAAGAGGTGGGAACACAGCCTGTGTTCCGTCCATCCCAGTGGTGAGAGCACCGAGGAACAGCACCACAGTCACACAAATGTGACCAGAGCCCTAGGGAGTTTGTGGCAGGCGTCTAATTCTGCTTCTCTGCTGAACACTTTGAGGCAGAGTTCTTTTGTACATCCATTTATCCATCCAAATATTTTTGAGTGCTTTTTATGTGCAGGGCACTGCTTCTGTAATTCAGTGGTAGTCACCAATTATGTGGCAGTTCTTCACATGGTCAATAACACCTTTGTCTCCATTGTGAAGATGAGCAGTATAGTCCTACCAAGTGTTTAACATTGTATTAGACATTGTAAGTTTCAAATCATCTATCAGTCAATCAATCATCCATCCTTTGTAACTAGAGAGCTCCAAATATGAGGCAATCCAAAAGAAGAAACTTGAGAAAAAGAAGTTGGCTTCTGGGGAGCGGTAGATGATCCTGGCATTTCAGTGAGAAATGCTTGTGCTACAGAATTCTGTTAAGGCTCTGCAAAGCAATACACACCCAGAGCAAACTCTCTGAACATACACCAAATGTTCAAGTTGTTGGACAGTCACTCTTTGGAGATCATCTCACATATCTTTAATTTTCTTTCTAATCAGCACCTAGAACGATGTCGAACATAGTCAGTGTTTACTTCTGCAGAATTTCAGAGCTATAGGTGGTTTTGGAGATCAACACAGACCAACTCCTGAAGTTTTGTAGATGAGGAGAGAGGAACCGGCCTGGACCATTAGAATAGCTTCCTAATTGATTGTTAAGCCTGTAGCTCCCTCAAACTTGACATAGCCATTATACGCCTCTTACCTTGGTCAAGGGCCACTCGCCTGTCAGGTTTCAGTTGGGTGGCTTCAGTTACCTCAACCTCCAAACAAAATTAGGTCTCCCTTGTAATTAATTCTCAAAGCTCTTCTTGACCTTCTCATATAGCATTTTCTAATACTCATGGTTAAATTATAGTTTTTCGTGACTGATTACACCTAAGAAAGCTGTATGTGCCAAAAGAGCAAACACTAGTCATTAATTCATCACTCTGTCCCCAGCACCTTGCACAGTCCTGGCGCATAAGAGCTTAATGAACATTTATTGAATAAATAAGATTTTGGAAGGTAGGTACCAGAGCTCTCTTTTTAAGACACAAATCTGATTATATCTTTTTCTTGCCCAAATTCCCTTTTTAGTTCCCCATTGTTTAACAGTAAAGAAACACATTTCTGGGGATGTTCTTATAGTTTGGCTGTTCTCTAAGCTGCTCAGGTACTTTCAGACTGCTGTGCCTTTGCCTGTGCTGTGTCCTCTAGGGGGCGCTCTGTCATCTGCTCCTGCCTGAGAAGGCAAAGCCCAGACTCCCCAGGAAGGGCTGCTTGGTCTGGTTGGTTCTTGATGCTTCCATAGTGCTCTTTGGGAAAAGAAAAGTTTTGTTTAGGGTAATTGTGATTAAGATAACTGACCCTTAAATGTTTTAAATTATACATTTCTAAAGGGGGTGGGAAATCAGTATGAGCTTTTATCAGGCATGAGAGAGATGATCAAATGTTGAATGTCAAACCCGAGAGAAACACTGGGGAAAAAGAAAAACTTTTCACAGAAACATGTTAATTGAAAAATTGTTCAGAGATTAAAAAAAGACATCTCTGACTTGTTTTGGTGCTGAACACAGGCACCCATGTGCATCCCCTATTATGAGACGATCATAAGGGAATCAGGTATTTACGCCCCCCTTCAAGGCTGCCCTGCCCGTTCACTATATGGCGTTGTGGAGAGGTTTTGAAACTCGACTGCTTTCTTCCAAGTTTTCATTTTCTCACTTTTTGGCCATTGCAGATAAACATCTGTGCTTCCAGTCGTGCGCTGGGCACACTGCTAGTGATCTGATGTCAAGTAGCTGCTGCTCCATCTGTTGCCTGCTGAGGTAACACTTGAGAAGATTTTTTAAAAGCACTTCAACCAAATCTCAGCTTCCGCCATGTTTGTTCCCCCACGAAGAGGGCCAGGAATGGGGCTGGCTGGGCTTCATGTCCCGACCTCTCTGTGTCTGCTGGGCCGGTCCAGCTGCACTCTTGCCCTCTTTGGGGTAGTGATACTGCCTGTGAGATCCAGGCCTCCACTTTCAGAATTTTTCCTATGTTCACATCTCCAGCAATAGCCACACACGTTCCTTAGAAGAAGTCCTGGAGGGCACGCGGCATGCCTGAGTCACACAGCAAGGTTGTTGGTACACGGAGAGATTGCTCGGGCCTTGAGGTTCTGCTCTTATTAGGGTAAAGGATGCAGGCCAAGGGGGTCACAGGTTCACTCTGTCTTTACCCAAACCTGTCCCTGAATCCCCCCTATTGCTCCTAAACTGCTGTGAATCCTGGAGAGACAGAGGAAAGCACAGCCAGTGGCTCTTCCACCCCCTGCCCCTGGCGGCTCCTGTCTGCTCACTTCTTCTCCCTGGTCTCTAGCTCCAGTTATTTTCCTGGGCTTTCTTCTGATCCCCCTGTCTTTTCTAGGGCCTTCCCCACAAATTTCACTCTTTTATGTTAGGTGCCATGATACAGCTCCCTTTTTGTTCCTTCTTTGGCAACATGACCCCTGAGAAAGGGGACAGGAGCTCACAGATCACACTTCGAGCCCTAGCAAGGCATGTTCCCAGATTAAAAGCTGCTCTCTGTCTTGAGGTAGATTCTCCCATTCTTTTAGCACGAAAGAAGAAGGCAGTGAAGTTTCTGGCTTTAAATTGTAGCATTTCCTTCCTCTCCTAGGTGTTTTAGAAGCTAAGCAAAAATGAGTGTTTTTTATAAAGCCACTTCACTTTGACTTCTCAGGTTCTCAACAGGCTCTGTAATAGCAGCCACCCCTTTGTCTGTGGGAGCCACTTTTGAAGTTGGCTCTGTGAACTTGATGAAGCAAGACATCATTAAGAAGGAGGTGTTCTTGGAAATGGCTCTGCCGAGTTTAAACTCCAGTTCCTCATTTTGTGTTCAGACCAGTTGCTCTTCGAGCATTCAGTGAAGATGATCACTTTATGGCTCCGTCAACAACATGGAAAAAACCCGGTCCTGCTGATTACAACAGAGCAGCTGGGCCCGGGGACTCCAGTTTCCTCTCCCCTTTGTGGCCTCCTCCATTGCTGCAGAGGCCAGAAGCTCGGAAAATCAATGTCTGTCCTTAGAGAATAGGGTTGCACATTTTCCCAGCTGTTTCTAGGCAAAACTGAAACACAGCACTGGAGAATTTTGGAGATTTGTTTCCTCCCAAAGAACCCCCTACCTCCACCTCCCAAAGCAGAAAACTTCACTAGGGCCTCTTTTTATGATTTCTGTCCTTTCCTTTGTTAAGTCCAAAGGCTATAAAGAAGAAAGAGAACAGGCACGACTATGGATAAATTCTACTAAACAAACAAAATTAAGTTTTAATTGATTCAGTTATATTTAACCTGGTGCTTTTTTTTTCTTTTACTGAAACAAAACCATTGAGAAAATATGACATAATAACTTATTTAGTAAAACTCCTGAACACCTGAAAGGCATTTAAAAAACAGATTTGCAATAGATAACATCACCCTACATTTATATAATGCTCTGCATATTTTAAAGATTTTTCAAGACCCATAAAAGACTGAATCTCATATTACTTGTGAAAAGAAATAGCAGGGAGGCTGTTTTCATGCCAGTTTATGGATGATGATATAATTTCAAGGGTCCAAGTTCCATGATGATTAAGAAGGTCCTCTCTGTGGTAATTAGGGTTATGAAAAAATGATCAACAGAAGCTAGAGGGTTTTTTTTATTACCTTAAATTTAATCCAAAAAAAATAAATGAGGGTAAAACAAATCAGTGGAAGAAGAGAAAAAAAGGATATTTCTTTCCCCTTGAAATGACTTAAATTTAACTGTGGTCATCAGAATATGCAAAATCTGAAGTTAATCCATACCAGAAACTCCTAGGACCGATTTGAATTTATAAGACTTAAACAGTGACACACATTTTTATAGTCTTAGATTAATATACCAACTTAACATGCATAAAGCCATTGTCATTTATGTTGCACTTACATGCTTTTACAAACATTATTCTATTTGATCGTATGCCTTTTTGTGGATGTGACAAATCAGCTCTCATGAAAAGAGATTTCTGGACAGACAAAAAGACAAAAAGCATAGGAGCAAGAACGGGCACAAATCACAGTAAATTCTACTCTTATTACCCAAATAAAGGCATGGACAATGGTGTATAGGAGACAGACAGCTGTGAAGTCAATGCATCTCAAAATGATATTATTGTCATTCATCAATCTAGCTGGTAAAAATCAGGTTCACTTGGTTATAGGTAGGTAAGGGATATGGACCTTTCCATTTCTATGGTTTACAGTTGTGAGTATGCAAAAGACAGTTTATTCTTATATTATTATTTACTAAGTATGTATTATGAATTTGAATTACCACTGTAAGCATTCTTTTTCCCAACCCTGTATATATGACCCAGTAACCTATGAGAAACCAGTTCCTCACTTTTAGGATAAAAGGAAGTGCACAATAACTGTAGTTATATCTGTATTATTCACACACACACACACACACACACACACTCTCTCTCTCTCTCTCTCTCTCTCTCTCTCTCTACCCATCCACTCCAACCAAAATAAGTTTTCCATTTCTCCTCTCAACTTGAATTCTATCTAAAATCCCAACCTGTTGAAAGCCTCAGGTACTAAGTCACCATCCCAACTAAAGTTAAGCTCTCTCTGCATTCACAGATTGTGACAGCTGAAATCCACTGTGGGTCTCTGCTAATGGATCCCCAATTTAGACCATGGGCAACTGGAAATAGGGCATGTTTGACAGGAGCCCTCAGCTTTGGAATCCCCTGCCTGTCTTGGTTGATCAAAGCTGCACTTGCCAACCTTCCAGGCTCGGTGCCAACCTTGTATTTTTAGACTAATCAAGTGGTAGTCTGAGGCTGGAGTTTTAAGTGTGATGTTTTTCTTAAAGAAATGTTTTATTCAGAGGTAGACCTAGGTGTTTTTAACCATATAAGTCAAGCTGTTGTATCAACTTAAATTATTAGTGTAATGGATTTTTTCCAATTTTAAAAATTATGCCTACTGCAACTTACGCCTGGGCATGAGGAGTACAGAAAGTGAGAGCGGTAGTGGCAATAAAACTGTCAAGGATGGAAACAAATGAAGAGAAAGGACAGTAACACATGTGACTCAGAGCTACCACACACATACACACACACAGTGCCTTTTTCCTACCTACAGTGCACCTCTGTACCCCTAATACCGGCTGTTGGGGAGGTGGCTCTGCTTGCGACGTTTTGGTGGGAACAGAAAAGGACACTATCATCAGGCTCCTCTCCATGTGGCTCTGAAACGCCTGCAGCTCACCTCTGAGGACATTTCTAGGTTAGAAAAGGGCTTGGAATGCGGTGGTGGCAGATTCCAATTTCTTAGAAAAGAGAGCTGTGCGGGCGTGAGTGGTTACACTCCTGTTTGTTCTCACTGCTCTCTTCCCCGTGCTGTGACTTTGTTTCCTCTGCTTTTGCTAATACACTTAGTTTAGATCACCGTAAGATCCTAAAGTCACGATGAGAGCACACAAACCTGTATTCACGGTTTTGAAGATATTTAGTGAAGATAATTTAAAATATGTATTTTATATGTTAAGAGTCTTAATTTTAACCCAGTTCGATGAGGCTAGGATCAAACTTCTTGATCCATGCCTGGACCAGTCAGGTGGTATATCTAGCAAGCCTAGATTTGGTTACAAAACAGAACGTTTCCCTCTTGGATGTATATCATTTACTTTCAAACTTGCTATTTAATTTTGGATATAGTTCTCTGTGATTTCACATTCTGTATCAAATATTTTCAGAACAAAATGGGTTCAGTGAAAAATTATAGAATGGTAATTTGATCTCTTAATCATTCTCACCACATTAATAATACCACAGCATTTAATGTTATTTAATGTGGCTCTAAAAACTTCTATTAGTGATGTGCAAACGAGACCTTAAAGGCCCTGATCCATTACGTAGAATGGATCAAGGCTAATATGGGTAGACCTTCCTTAGGAACCAAGTGTCACATGTTTTTCTAATATAAAAAGACTGGTCGATTTTCTATTCCATTGACATTTGCCATTGCAATAATGAAGTAGGTTACCTTTTCTTTGTATCAAAACCACTCATTTGGTTATTGGCTCCTGTTTTAATTTGATCTTTTATTATTCTTTTACATGTTCAGGGTCCAATATAAAAGTCATTTATTCCATTTAGCTCCAATGTTAATACCTGGGAGGAATTTTGGTCTTATGTTTTTTTCCTACTTTTATAGGTTCATTATTCAGATAGATGATCAACTGGGAATAATAACATATAATGCTGCTCAATCCAGAGGGAAATTGTGAATATCTCTCAAAATCGAATTTGAATATGGCATCACATAGTGGGGGGGGGGGAAGCTGTGGAAGCTTGAGAACAAAGAGTCATCTTTTCATGTGGGTCCCTCTCTCAAGCCAGTTTACTTTGTAATAGATGAGGTAGTGGATACTCCCATTAGTTGATGGCCCTTTGAAGACAGAAGTCATATCTTACACTTCTTTGTATGGTACCTGGCCAAGGGACCTGTGCGACGACATAGGTGAGGAGCAAATGTCTCTGTTAAATAAAGCACTGAGAGAGGGGTAGACAAGAGAATGGTATAAAATGAGATAAGAGGTTCCAAGGACATGTCTATAAGTAGGTACTTATATGTCTTGTGTGCTTTATTTTTATTGAAAGGCCCTCTCCAAACACAAATGGACATCTGCTTGGGTCTGTTGGGGTGCAGCCCTTCCTCTGCTGCTTGGCTTAACATTCCTGCCTTTGGAGTCACTAAAGGGGTAAGTCAGGAATGATGAAGAAGACTTATTCCATATGTCAATCAGTTCTGTTGAATTGGTGGTGGGGGTGGGGCTGGTGCATGGAGAAAGGGACTCAGACGATTTTTGGGCTTCATGAAAACAAGGGACAAGACGGCCATTTCTGGATTTTATAGTTAAGACAGACTTTCCCTGCCTGGTAGCGGTATCCTTCTCCCAGATCCAAAGCCCAGGCCAAATTCTATCGCTTCTGAGAGGGATTTGCAGATCCCCAGCCTGAAGCTGGAATTAGTCCCCCTTTTCATTCCTGCTCACATTCCTAGCACAGTATTCTGGCCTTTATTCTTGTTTACTGTCTCATCTGTCTGTCTGTCTGTCTACCTACCTACCTAGTTAGTTATTTATGTCAGTATCACTAGATCAGTTGCCCTCGGGGAGGAGGGACGATCTTTTTCACTTTTTTGACCCCACATACCCAATATGAATGGGCTTTACTGATGGGGCGTGTTCCATAAATGATGATGAAGAAAACTGAGCAGTAGGCTAACCAATGAAAGGCCACCCAACAGATCGCTGCAGGAATTAAGGGACCGATGGCAAGTAAGAGGGGTAGAATCTTCTGTCACTACAGAGTGACTCAGATCTCCAGCTGTGGAGGCAAATGTATGGGATTCCATAGACTAAGTGTCAATAGCACAAGCTCATTCTTGAGTTTTTGCCAGTTCAAGAGCAGATTAACGGCAGGCTGAGTCACCCCGTGCTCTGTCAACACAGAGGGCGTGAGCCCAGGTGGTCAGTTCTACTCAACCATCCTTGAGGGAACAAAAGAAAAGGAGACATTAAAAAAGGGCAGTAGTCTGAAAGTCACAACTGTGTGACTTGAACAAGACTTACACTTAACCTGTGTAAGCTTTAATTTCTTCCTCTGTAAAATGGAGGTAATGGTATGTCCTTTACAGGCTGAAATCAAATGAGATAATGTATGGTAGAGCTTAGCAAGGTAGGCCAAACAACATTAACATAATTATGAAGATGACTGTATCCACTGTTTTCTTTTCCTTTGTTGTCATCATTCTTATAAGTCTTTTGCTTTACTCTTTTATGATTTTATTTATTTTTAGAGGGAGAGGATGAAGGGAAAGAGATACAGAGAGAGAGACATCGATGTGTGAGGGAAACACTGACTGGTTGCCTCCTGCACCAGCTGGGCACTGGGCCTCACAAGCCAGCCGTGTGCCCTGACCAGGAATTGAACCAGCGACTTTTCGCTTTGTGGGGTGACGCCCAACCAACTGAACCACACCAGTCAGGGCTGGCTTCACTCTTCATGAGTAAAATGACTTTATGCTGGTAGAAAATATGCCTTGAAATTTTTGTTTTTAATTGTTTAAACCTAACTTAAAAAACATGCCATATAGCATCACTGGAACAAAAACTGAGGCCACGTGACTTACCTAGTTTTCCAGAGAAGACATGTTTTCTGTTCCACACACAGCTAGAAGAGTTGGCATAATGGTTATGAATCATGACTCCTTCAACTCATCGATGTGTGAGTCAGTGTTAGTTGGAATAAATACCTTTGGATGCACATTACGCAGTAATCCCAGCTTTTATATCCCTTC
This sequence comes from Micronycteris hirsuta, assembly GCA_004026765.1. Classification (NCBI taxonomy): domain Eukaryota; kingdom Metazoa; phylum Chordata; class Mammalia; order Chiroptera; family Phyllostomidae; genus Micronycteris; species Micronycteris hirsuta. The sequence goes on from PVJI01001256.1 coordinate 90,927, forward strand.
CGACTCCCCTAACCAAATCCTAAAATGTTAGGCATCTAGATGATACATAAACCCCAAACTCATCCTTACTCCTTAGGGCCCTTTCTAATCCTTTCCACGTGTGATTATTTTTGTGTAGACAGAGCAGCCATCTCTGTTTACAACAAAGAAGCTGAAGCCCAACCAGTAATGTAACCATAGCAACCAAGCTAATCAAACCAGTCAAATCAGTGCAAAGAATAATTCCAGTTGCTCCAGAGATAGATAAGCTAGCAATTTTCCTCAGAGAGGCCCAGGCCTAACTGTGGTCACTTAGCTGGGCTGATTCCCACATAGTGTTAATGAGCATGAGAAAAAAAATAATAAGAGCAGCTAGCATTTATCAAATACTAAAGTCCCAAGCGTGGTACTAAGCACTTCACATGCATTATCTCTAATCCTTACAAGAAACATGTGAGGTAGGCACTATTATTATCCCCACTTAATAGGTGAGGAGAAAGGCTAAGCGATATTGAATAAGTTGTCCAAGGTAACCCAGCTAACAACTGGTAGAGGATCACACTTCAATTCAGCTCTTTCTGACTCTCAAGTCCATACTCTTAGCCAACACGGACACCACTTCTCTCTATCACACAACATCGACTATTTCTGTTTCATGAGTGGATATTACGTTGACTTGGACCCAGCTTTTTTTGAGAAATGGGAGTGGAGGGAAGTGGGATGAGAGAGAAAGGGAGAGAAGGAGGCAGAGGGGCCAGGAGAGAGGTGTGGCTCATCCACTCGGTCATTTTATGTCTCCCAGATTTATTCATGCCTGCTCCATGCCAGGCACCACACTAGGTGCCAGGCCCTGGCTGTGGAGCTAAGTAACTACCTGGGTCTCAGAAGGCTGAGTGCCCCAGAAATCCTGCATCCACTTTCCCATCAAGTCCATGTGTGTGCCCATGTGAGATGTAGACACTTTGCTCTAACATCACCAACAGTTTTCTCCAGGTGAGCAGATAGGAGAGAAGAGCGCCCTGGCAGCTGAATAGACCTAAGTTCATGACAACTGAATAAACGGAATGTTCCTGAAAATACAGAGCTGTTTCTTTCAAAGCCAATTTTGAGGTCCTTCTTGTGTCTTAGGGTAGATAGGGTGCCCTGTATATTCCCCTTGGTGGGAATGGCGCATACCTGAAGTTATGATGAGCCCGGAAGCAGCAGATGGAACACTGCTGTTGGCTGGTAACTGTTTCTAATACCATCCAGGCTGCATCTGTGTGGGGTTCTGAATGCATTGCAGGACGCAGCGAGGGGCCTTCTTGTTCTGTCACCATGTTGGAGGTGGCCCTAAGGTAGGGCCTGGGTGGGCCTCTCTTCCCTACAGCTCTCCTAATGAGTCTCCAAGATGCCCTGGCTATTAGCCAAGGGTGGCTTCCGTAAGAGCCAGTGACTGTCTGTCATTAAGAGTTTCAGGACAGGGAACAATGGGACAACAGCAGCTCCCCAAAATGTGTTCAGTTCTCATGACTCACTGCATCATCTGGCCCCTCAGACCCATTTTCCAAATATTTCTCCTCAACATCTCTGTCCACCCGACTAAAACGGCAGATTAAAAAAAAAAAAAAGCTCTGAGTAAAGGATAAAAAGTTTCATAATGGGATTTGAAAGCCTGGGCAATCATGTCATTAAAAAAAAAAAACTTGGCTGCCAAACAGCTTGCTCAAATGACACCAGGCATGTTGCCCAGTGACGTGCGGATGAATCGGCCTTAGTGTCTGGGCCTGAGTTTCGGAGCCTTCCTGAAGATGGGTATCTAGGCAGGCACGCAAACTATGGCATGTGCGTGGTCAGCCTGAGGGAAGGGCATGCCTGGGGAACTTGGAAGGTGGTCTTTACTGGCCTGCCCCCATTTCTGTGTGGGATCACGTCTGTCAGGCCTTCCCCCAAAGGGGAAGAAAAGCCGGCGTGACTGTGGCCCCTGTGATATGGTGGTGAACAGATGTCTGTCTCGCACAGTTGAAGTGAGCTGGCCTTCCAGAGACGGGCAGGGAGCAGACGGCGTCTCGGGAACAGTGAGGGAAGCGAGCTCAGGAACCGCTCCAGGAGAGGGAATAGAGTACCATTCTGTGCCACCCACCAGGAGCCCCTGCAGCTGAAGATCCTGATGTAAGAGCTTGTCATTCAAGAAGGGATGCAGGCAGCTCCCAGGCAGGCAGCTCTCGGATACCCTCGGGCCCCTTCTCCTGGGCTGACTGTGACACTGCGACCATCCTTAACCCTTTGTTTACATGTGTCCAGTCACAGCTACCCTGCCTCTCATCCTGTGTCTCCTTCACTAACTTTTAGCCTCCTAGCAACTATTGACGTCACCTTTCCCTGGGCTCACCTTTTTCCTGAATTGACTTCATCAGCCTGTGAGAGCGCCAAGGGCTTTTTGCCTCATCCTCGAGTCAGCTGAATATTCAGATGCCTGTACCTCTGCCAGTGCATCTTAATCATCCTTGCAGGCCACCTGCTCTTTGTTTATTAGCTTCCGTACACACGTCAGCTAACTTTGCGTTCTCACTTGAGTTACATCGGTGAATAGTGTCTTATGTCACCACCTAGGCTGAACCAGGAATGTTACTTACAGGGAATCAGGAACACCTTTGTTCACGCCACACACACACAAAAGTTTGTGTTTTTAAAGAATGCACTTCATTTTGCAAAAACTTACCAAGTGGAAATTCAGATTCCGGTCTGAATATTAAATTTGCACCTAGCTTTTCAGGAACTCAATGGGCTGCCATTTTCAAAGGAGGCGGATACCACCTCCTCAGGGATGTGGAAACATGTCAGGGCCTTTTGCTAGTCCCAGTGATCGAGGTAGTGTGATTGGCATCTAGTGAGCAGGGCCCAGGGAGGCCGAGATCAGAGAGTCTTATACAGCAAAGAACTGTCCCGGCAGACATCCTGGCGCCTCAGACCAACTCTTTCAGACATAATCACGAAATGTTTGTATGCAGTTTTCACGCAGTCTAGAGTATTCCAAGGAATGCAACTACTGTAAAAATCAAAGGAGATTGAATGTTGATTGCTTGGAACTTTACCAAGAAGTCTTCATCATTTGGGGGCAGGGACAAAAAAATCACATCACTGACAGCAGTGCCCCAGGTGGGGTTGAGTCAGTGTGCACACCGTGCTGTGGCTGCTGCACTCGCGATACTGTCACTCTTAGTGACATGTCCATTAGCCACGTCCATGGTCGGGCACTGTGCCTTTTAAAAATGTCTGCTAGTGTTGTCATGCCTGAGATTTTTACCAATGAAACGTTACTCTTAGTGACTTCTGTTTCTCTTTTATACTATATAGGATATTCTATTTGTTTTTAAATTTTATGAGTCATGTAATCTGTGAATTTCTATACAGATTGGTAAAAAGCTATTATTATTATTTCATATAAGAGGATTTTGGGTTTGATGGCGACAAAAACCATTGACATAAAGCAACATCTGTCAGCAACTCAGACAGAAACATTTTCCATTTGCACTGATAAAAGAGAATTCTTGCTCTACTAGATGAGAACAGCGGGGCAGAGATTTTCAATGTAAGTTACATGATAGAGTGTTTGGAAAAGGTGTTCTACTTAATTGTACTTTAAGTTAGTCAGCTGCCTATCAAAGAATCCCTTCCATGCCTTGCTCATTTTCATTCCAATATTTGAGAAGCTCCTCAGCAGCACCAGTTTGCTAGCTCCCCTGGGATTTGAAGGCTCAGGCACCTGACCATCCAGAAGCATAGACTGCCCTCTCTTGGAGGACAACCTGCATTGAGATGGACATATTCCACACATTTGGCCTTTACAGTCTTGACACCCAGTGTATCAAATGATGTTTCCTGTCACTGAAATTTATAAAGGTCCGTGAACCTTTCTTACGACATCCCTCAAACGGGGTTAGAATGTAATGCTGAGGTTCTCAAAGTCATCTTGGGTGTCAGGTGGCCAATAAGGAGTGCACATTACAGAAGAGAAGGGGAGCGCATGGACTTGGAGGAGGAGAACGGGCTTTCGAGTCACAACGGTCTGGGCCCCCACTCATCAGCTGTCCCAGTTAGAAATGCTCGGTTTGTTACTCTGTGATGTGGGCCCAATGCCGTCTCCCTGACTGAGCTGATGTGAGGGTTAAACGAGATCGCGAACGTAAAGGCCTCAGTAGAACGCTCAGCATGCAGAAGGGAGCAAACAAAATGCATGAATCACCCCTCCCCCCACTTCCTTGGGAACTCTTCGATGACTTCTCGACCTGAGCTTTGCCCGTGACCTCGTCAGCTAGTCCGATGCTCCACACGCCTCTTCTGTAGACGGCGAATGGGAAACTTCAAGCCCTTACTGTTCCCATACGCTTTCCTCTCTTTATCAGCGGCAACTGATTCTACCCTGGTGGCCTGATTATCTTACCAGTTACAGCAAAATATGAGCATATTTGAAGTTTAATCTATTGCAAACAATAATCACCTCCTCCCCTCTGCAACTATCTCCCACCCTGCCCGATCAAGTTGCAGTGAGTCATAAAAACCGTCACACAAATTTTACTGCCCAGGCCGTTAAGGACTCACATGCCACCCAGAGTATCCCTGGTATCCTCTCTGTGATTGAGCTTAATACAACAACAACAAAAAGAAATTTGTTCTTTGCCATGAATAAAAGATCCTTTACAGTAAAATTCTTTTGGTATTGCTAAAGTCCCCCCGCCCCAGGTGATGGGTATGGGATAGTACTGACTATGTGAGCAAAAAAGGCTCTCTGGAATAGGGGTCCCAGTGTAGGTCGTTGTTTTTCCTTCCTGAGACAGGTCCTAATTACAGAGTAGTTCTCTCTCTAAAAGTTGTGAATTTTGCCTTGGGAAGATAAAAAAGTTTAGCATAATCAACTAGCATTAGGGGTATAGAGTATTCTGCACAAACACGTGATCTCTAGACATGTGCTGTTCCTGATGTCCTTCCACCGACACCCGCCTATGCCCTCCTGACGGCAGGCCTTGCTGAGTGCAGTCAGGAGTAGAAGAGGCTCCTTTACTCCAAGCCACATCTGAGGGCCACAGACTGGGTTTGGGGTGAGGTTTTTTGACCTGATGTTTCTTCAGGAATAGTCAGTTTATTTTCTCTGCACAGTTGGTTTTCTCCTTTCTAGAACAGGGTTCACTTGCCTTCACTGTGAGGTATGGGAAAGGCCACAGTATACCACATACTGCTTCGTGATGTGAAGTACTGAAAATGAGGGAGGAGGGTGATGTCCTCTAGTCGTTCCTTGAATGACTAGTGAGGCTTATTATCAATAATGATAATGATTATTATTACTAAAGCCTGAATGAAGGAATGACTAGAGGACATCACACAAGAATGGCATAAAAAAAAAAAAAGAACAACATAGAGTTCTCATTTTTTCCTAAAATGAGTATCTTGGATCTGTAGGCTTTTTAGCTATATTTCTTTGCATTATTATTATTATTATTATTATTATTATTATTATTATTATTATTATTATTATTATTATTATTATTATTTTTGTGGTTGCCCCAGAAATTGCAATTTACATCCTTAACTATCTACTGGTCTAGGTAGTTAATATTTTACCATTTCACATACATGTTGGAAGTCTTATATCCTTCCTTGTCCATATTTCCTCTCCCTTCCTTTATGCTCACATGATCATTTGTATTACATCCACATACATTATAAACATCACTGGACAATGTTATGATTTTTGCTTTAAACCATTATAAGGCTTATAAATAAATTAAGTGGGAAAGACAAATTTTAAACTAACCTTTTGTATTTACCCAGATATAACCATTTGCAATGCTTTGCATTCTTTCCTGAGGGTTTGAGTTTTCATCTTCCCTTCATCCTGCAGAGCTTCCTTTATCAGGAGAGCTTCCTATATACTTTGCAGTTAGTTCGGGCCTGCTGGTGCCTCTTTGGTTTCCTCTTATGTAGAAATGTCATGATTTCAGTCTTCAGTGTGCAGCATATATTTTATTTTATTTTTTATTTAAATGTTTTAAATTTATTTTCAGAGAGAGGTGGAAAGAAGGAGAAAGAGAGGGAGAGAAACATCAGTGTGTGGTTGCCTCTTGCACACCCCCTACTGGGCTCCTGGCCTGCAACCCAGGCATATCAAACCAGAGACCCCTTGCTTTGCAGGCCGGCACTCAATCCACTGAGCCAGGGCAAGGATATATTTTCTGAGTAATGAATTCTGGTTTGACAATTTTTGTTCTCTTTCAGCACGGTAGAGATGTTTGGTCCACCCTCTTTTGACTTCCACAGTTTCTGCTAAGAAACCCGACAGTAATCAGATCACCGGTTCCTTGTATGTAATGTGTTGTTTTCCTCTGCTGTTTGCATTTCCACAGTGGACTATAATGAATGAGAAGACAGGAGATTTTCATTGATCATCATGCATCTGTACATTTTTTATTTAATCAAATTCAGTAATTTTTTGGTCATGAATTCTTCAAATATTTCCCCCTTCATTCTCTTCTCTTCTCTTTAGAATTCCATTTACCCATCTGTTGGCCTATTTTATATTAACTAACAGGTTTCTGAGGCTTTATGTTTTGTTTAATCTTTTTTCTCTGTTACTTGTGTTGGTTAATTCTATTGCTCTATCTTCAAGTTCACTTGTCTCTTTCACATCTCCTTTTAACTGTTAAGTCAGTTTAGGGAATTTTTTTATTTCAGATATTGTATTTTTGGTTCTAGAATTTATTTGTTTCTTTTTTATTGTTTCCATTTCTCTGAGGAAGTTTGCTGTCTTCTCATTCATCATGTGCATCATTTAGGAGAGTTATAATAATCATGTTAATATCCTTGTCATTTAGTCCCAACATCCGGTTCACTCAGGGGTCACAGCCAATGGACTTCCCTTTCCCTTGGGAACATGTCCCATTTTCTTGATTGTTTGTATGTTAGTAATTTTGGATTGTATCCTGAACATGGTAAATATTAAGCAGTAGGGGTTCTGGATGCTATTCCTTCTTTCCCCCAACAAGTATGGTTTCATTGTAGTTGGTGATGATCTCAGGGACTTAACTCCAAACTTTCCTGGGTGACAGCTGCCTTCCCAGTCCATCTCTTCTGTCTTCAACTTAGTTGCTTTGAGTCTGCAGCAGGCTGCATAGTTTGAGAGTTTGTCAGAGATATGGACAGGCAGAATTCGATAGGTCTCTCTAGACCTTTCCTTTGGGTTTAGATCTCCTTCTTTTCCCAGCACATCTTGGTCGCCCTGCTCAGAAAGACTGAATTTGTCACACAAGCACCACTGCTGCCTGAGCACACTGTGCCCACAGCACTTAGCCTGAACCGTGAGGGTGGGGACTTCATGCAGCTCCCCTTCTGCCCTCCCCACAGTGTGTTCTCCCCATTAGTGTGTCTCTTCTGCTCATTCTCCAGGATCTCTGGCTTTTGGTAGTACATCAAGATTTGAAGGCAGTTTCCACAGGAAGTCATCCAATAAGGTCATATTCCATCATTCCCAGAAGGAGAGGACATACCACTATTCATTGCAAATGAGGAAAGCTGGGGTACTCCAGGGAGCCCTGCTATTGAAAAGGCACATAAGAATTGCTTCAAGCCTGAGCCATTCTTATAAAGAAGATCAGCTAATGTTTTTTTTGTCTTCACTTACAAATATCCCAACTATTTAAAGATGCCTATTCCATATGAAATTACCAGACTCAAACTTATTGAAAAATAAGTTAATTTGATAGGATTTGGTTTTTAGAAATTCATCTGGCTATTGACCCGTTTCCCAACATTATCCCCGACTCACTTCAAAGACTATCGGGTAGTGTGTCTCTCTGTGGGTGCCCCAGGCTCGGAGATGTGCATGGAAGAGAGGAAACGAGCTCACGTTTGCAGGGTCAGTTCCCACAGCCTTAGCCTGCCCCCTTTCTTTTCTTCTTAATGAGATTTTCAGCAACGCCGGAACCTTGTGGCTTAGGTTCTGTCCCTGCTGGTTATTTTCCCTCCAAAGCCACAATCTTTAATGACATTATAATCATTTCCACAGTCACTAACTTTTGCCTCACAAGCTGAGAAGTAATACATTCAGATGAAAAATAAATAATAGGAAGAGATGGGCTACTAGGAAATAACCTGTTTTCAATCACATAAATGTCATTTGTAATAAGGCACGAAGGATAAGAACTATTAAAACATAAATTAATTGGAACCTTTCTCTACTGGTTTTCCATTTGGCCTCTCCATTTCTTTTACCATCATTGACTTGACTTTTCTATTAAGTACACTACTTGGTAGATCAAACAGGCAAAAGCATGAAGCCTATTTTATTAGTCAGCGAGATTGGAATCTGTATAGATTAGTACAATCATAATTATGCTTTAAAAAGCATAGCAACAAGATTAGAAGTTTGCTAAGGTTAACAGTTATCTTTGAAAAGATGGGCTTAAAAGCATTGACACTTTAATCTTTTTTTACTGGCAGGAAAATATATTTAAGTCATGATTCTTACACCAAAGCCAAGATTGGCACCATCCAAATAAAAAGGCATTAAATCAGAGTTAGGGTGTAGACCGTGGGGAGATGGGTTCACCAGGACTCCGTAGGGCTGGTATAGGAATACAATGGCACTGAGTGCGTTTTCTAGCACCAACCCTTACCACCTCCACTACACTGCTCTCTCTCCCCTTCTTTCTATTTTTGCAAATTAATGGCTTAAAACTCCTTGCACTGTTATTGTAGCAGGATTCTGGAAGAGAGCAGAGGCACTGTTCTAGGCTCTGAAGGCATGGCAGGGAGTGAGACAAGTTTCCTGCTCTCCTGAGCTTATGTTCTAGTGGGGTTGTTAACATATTAACATAGACAAGTAGAGGTAGGTACAAAGTAGTTTCAGATAGTATGAAGTTCTAGGAATAAACAGATTGGAGGGGTATATGAGTACTTTAGAAAGGGTCATCAAGAAAAAGTATGTGAGGTGGTGACATTTGAGTTAAGATGGTTGAGGCAAGAAGGAACCAGCTTCATTAAAGTCTGGGAATACAAGTTAAATCTATGGTGTGTTTTACAACAGATGGTGTCAGAGAATCAAGAACAAAAGTGTGTTTAACTGCTAAGGAAGTAAACCAAAATGTCTAAAGTAGTTACCTCTGGGTGTAGATTAAAACCTGGGAATCCATTTGCCACTGCCTAGTTTTCTGTATTTTTAATAATGAGAAAAGTATTGAGAAGAACTCAAAATATATCTAGAGGGGGATACAGAGTCCAAAGCAACAGCAACATTAGATCATGAGAAGCAACATTTAGCTAGCTTGAAATAATTGCACATTGGAGAGGGGTTATGGGGTATGTCTGAAGGAGCCCTAAAACTGAAGGCATGGCAGAGGAAACCCCTTGGATGCTGGACAAAGGGCAGCGAGGTCAAGCAGACCTGGCAGGACTACTTGCCGCTGCTTTCAGGCCTCCTCCGCACCGACAGGGACCTTCCTCAGGGGTCCCTTTTGGGGCAAATGCTGCGTCCTGGCGGCACTTCTGTTCTCAACACAGAGCAGACAGGGACACAAGGCACTGCTGGAGGGGTGCAAGGTGGAGGCAGGGGCTTACTGATGAAGAGCGATATGGGGGCACTTCTGGTTTGATGACATGTGCAGCAATATTTTAAATAGGTCCTTAGTTCCACAAAACTCACTTGTCTTTAACCTAAAGCACAGCTCTTTAAAGGAAATTTAATTAAAGAAAACATGAACTTCTAAGTACATGAAAGTGTATGCTGTGCCAACAAGAGAGACTCTTGTGTTTTCATTTTTTGTTTTACCTTTTGTCTCTGGTTCTGGAAACCAGGCATAAACTTGGAACAACAAAGCATACATTAGTTTGAAGCTCATGTTTGGCTAGCGCCTAAGGAAAAAAAATTGCAAGGGATGCAAGCTGAAGTCTAAATTTAGACAAAGAAACACCATGACTTCAAAAGAGAGGTGAAAAAAATTCTTCATTGATTAAAAATCAGGAGTATGCACCGTGACGGAGAAGGGCTGACGGTCTCGAACCGTTAACCATGTGTAGTTCTGAACTTGCACTTCACGTGCCAGGAACCCTGCTCCAACCCCGAGGCGGTGATGACGCCCTCTGAGGACACGGCAGCTCCCTGGCAGCACTGTGTGGACTTACCAGGCTGCTGCAGAGTGGCCTCGGATGGGCAGTCCACAGGCTCAGTCTGGCCTGTAAATACACTTGGCTTGGGCCTTTTTTTTTTTAAACTGTTCCAACACTTAGAAATTGGAAGAGTTATCCATGTTTCTGGATTTCTTTTTTTTTTTTTTTTTTTAAATCAGAAGATCCAGCAACTCTGGGCCTGCATTCTTATCTGGTCATACTTGTCAGGAATGAGTAGTGGTGGCTGCCCCCAATGGCAGGCAGTTCCCACCTGACCCCGGACACTCATTACGGCATCTGTACAAACTTTGATTCGCTCTCTCAGTTGGAGCCAGGGCCTGGACCAAAACCATCAGCTCTTTTTACTGTGGCTCAAGATGCCTGTCACATAAACAGAGGAGACTTGGCTGGGGCCAGTGGAAGTGGCCAAAGTTCACGTGTATGTTGACTCAGTGTCTGCTCCCTGAGCGAGGAAGGTGCTTCGTGACTCAGGCACCTGAGGGTACAGGCGTTGGGAACACTTGGGAGTGGTCTTCAGATGGGAGAATACATTTTAGATCAATAGAAAGAAAAGCATTAATGAGAGATCTGTTGTTCTCATTTCCTCCTGTGCAACTCTTCCCTTTTTTTAAGGATATTTTTGTTCGCCTTTATATATATTTTGGTGAGTTTTTAAAAAGTATTGGAGAGGGAGTTTCACGGGATAGTCACAGATATTAGTGAGAGTACTTTAAAAAAATCAGTCAAGTGCCAGAGATCATATCTTAACCAGATTTCCTGGTCTGAGAAAGGCCAGCTAGTGGCCCACAGCCAGGCAGGTGATCGCCGAGGGTGGGGATGTCTCACACACAGAGGGGGGTGGAGAAAATGACCCAAAACTTTGGGAAGCCCAGTATTAATTCACACTAGGCAACAGCCCCAAACAAATTGGCTTCCCACCCATGCTCCTCTCTCCCCTTCCAACGGTGTTGAGTTTTGTCTGTGAGCATATTTTGGGCTTTCTGAAGTCATTTACGGACGAGCAGAGTGAAGCACTCCTTTCATAGGGTCAGACTCCTGGTCGAAAATCACACTGAAGATTTTATAATGCCAAAGGATCTTTTCCACAAGACTGGAATTACCTCTTTTTTTTTATTTGTATGATTCAATAAAGCAGCTATTTCCTGGCTCCTAAAACATAGCTCCAGCTTTGGCAGAATGTGGGCCCAGGCCTTGACCTGGGTCTCGGCTGGTGCTACCTGCTTTGACTCTTCATGGAAAGGAAGCTCCTAATGAGCACAGTTCCTAATGACAAACCGGCAGTTTTAGTGTTTCCAGGAAATTATGTGGTAGGTAAAACAAATAAGAAAGTTACTCTCCCACCTTCCCATGCACACATTCTCCTTAAGTTCTTGACGCATTCAAAGTGTCATGAGGCCAATAATTATTAACATTTCTATTAGTCGTCTAGTTACATGTTCAGGGAACACATATTTTGCCACTAATAGCTAAAATTTAACTCCAAAGGAGTCATGCATGAGCTGTCTTGTAGAGAGTAGTATATCGTAAGATTAGAAAAGAACTATGTCTGTATTAAAGAAAATATATGAAAATCTTTAAAAAATTTCCTTGAGCCAACTATAGCCCACACTAGTTTCATTTATTCCAAAATCAATAAATATCTACTATCTACTTTATTTCTAGACTCGGGAATTGAATGGCGATGGCCCAGGTCCTTGCCTGGGGGAAGGGGCTGACTGTGGGGAAGCAGAGACAAGCTCTGGTAAATACAAAGGGAAAAAGCCAAGCAGACAGCAGACGGGGAGTGAGTGGGGAAAAGTGGGGCACTGAGATGAAGCCCTAAGGAAAGGCCTCTTGGGGAAAAGTTTGTGTTTGCTCCCGAATGATGAGGAAAAAGCAAAGATAGCATGACAAGAGTGAGGGGAAAATCATTCTGGAAAAAGACATGAAAGTGAAATGTGAGGTCCCTGAATTGAGAGAGGGAAAAAAAGCTCGGCAGATTAACTCAGACCAGACTCGCAGGTGCGGTGTGAGAACAAGTCAGACAGGCAGGCAGGGCCGCAATCATAGACAGAAGCCAGCGGGGCTCTCCAGGTGGAGGAACGAACCCTTTGGGAACTCTGCCAGGGGTGTCCAGCCTTTTGGCATCTCTGGGCCACACTGGAAGAAGGGTTGTCTTGGGCCACACATTAAATACACAAACACGAACTAAAACAAAATAAATCTCATAATGTTTTAAGTAAATTTATGATTTTTATGTTGGGCCACATTCACAGCCATCCTGGGCTGCATGTGGCTCACGGGCAGCTGGTTGGACATCCCTAGGCTAACAAACTAAACACTGCCAGCTAAATCTGGCCCTCTTTTTTTTTTTTTAAACTATAATTTTTTTTTTAAGATTTTATTTATTTATTTTTAGAGAGAGGGGAAGGAGAAAGAGAGGTAGAGAAACAGCAATGTGTGGTTGCCTCTCACATGGCCCTCACTGGGGACCTGACCTGCAACCCAGGCATGTGCCCCAACTGGGAATCAAACCGGGACCGCTTGGTTCCCAGCCCACGCTCAATCCACTGAGCTACACCAGCCAGGCTGTTTTTATAAATAAAGCTTTACTGAAACACAGCCATGCTTGTTCACTTATGTATTATCAACGGATGCTTTTGTACTACAATGGCAGAGTTGTGCAGTGGCACCAGAAACTGTAGGGCCCATGAAGATGAAAGTCTTTAAAGGGCTATGTGGCTATTGAAAGAAAAGATTTACAAACTCTTGCTTTAGACTGTATATCCTTCGTGTTGCATTTAGTGGATTTTGGGTTGTTGAAAAGCTGTCTACCATGTTGCCCTCACTTTCTCAAAAGACACAAGACATGATTGCTAACACAGGAAATAAAGATTTGCCTTGAAACAAGAGTCAGGCTTGCCTGGATCAGGTGGGCAAGTACGTTAACCTGGCTAAAGACTGCCTCATCACAGCGAGGGGTTATCTCGGTCTGCAAGAGGTCTGTAAGCAAGTGGGTTGTTTCAGTGGTATGACGTTGTCGCCAGGGATGCAGGTCCTTGCCATCCTTCTGTTGCCCACAGGATGTGAGAGAGCTCACCTGCACGGTAGCAAGAGGGCAGCGACGGTTCCAGGAAAAAATGCAGACAAGATGTAAGATATTTAGCAACAGAACAAGTTGCATGTTTCTGCCCTCGTGCCTTTTTACAAAGGAAGGAACATTCTTAATGGCCCACAGTTGCTGTCAGCTTGTACCTCAGTGGCTGAGATTAGCTTGTGTCACACCGATGTCTTGTTAGAAGAATGGACTTATCGTGATTGGCTTAGGCTGACACTCACCACCGTGGGGTTGCACACCTACATGGTGAATGAATGCCCAAAGTCGGGCTTCTGCCAGCAAGGGAGGTAGGGAAGACCGAGAGCTGGGCAGCCAAGGTAAATGCCACAAGATGGGTGAGATCTTTGTAAAACAATCCTATGTCTGTCCCAATATATTCAGGGCATAAATGTGAAAGGTGGAAATCACCCGAGAAACAAACTGTGCAAATCCTCCTATTGAGATGTGGGTTGGTGGTGGTGGAATACGGTCTACTGCATAGTTTTTTGATTGAATGCAAATTTCATCTGTTGCTTCCACAAGAGGTTGAATACTTCATTCCCACGGTGGATGGCTTGCTCTGAAGGCAACCTCTACAATGCATTTAGCCTCTCTGGTGAGTCATTTTTTTTGGACAGCTGTCTCCTGAGCTCGAAGAAACCACAATTGTTTGAATGTGGACTTGATTCAATTGAGTTTTGCAAGTAGGGACTTGATACCATGTGGGCTCACCTAGGGTTCCCTACCAGGTCCTTCCCAAACATGTCTCGAGTTATTTGCATTCACTACCTCTCCAGCTGGCTGGAAACCACAGCTTCCTTGAATCATCTGCTTCAGGGTTTATTTTTTTGTTTGTTTTGGAAGGAACTGCCCTCCTGGGAAAAGGTACATTTGCTTCTTTTGTCTATTCTCCACATATTCAGAGTGCACAGTACCTGGCCCTGGGGGAGCTTAAAGTCTGGTTCTCAGGAGGCTGAATTCGTTGCTGTGTGAGTGGCATTTTATGTGACATCTGTGAAGGTCTTGTAGAAAGAAATGTTAAGGGTCAAGGGAGCCAAAACCCAGCAAAGACTAGACGGAAAGAACTCTCTTAAGGACTGAGTCTTGTTGTATTCGATGAATTTATAGAATACCCAAGTCTTCGTTTTGTTCGAATTTGTTTGTAATAGGAACTATTGTAGCCACAGGGAAGTGACTGGAGTCCTGTGATATCTGTGGAGGACAGGGCTCAGCCGAATCATTTCCACTTTGAGACTAAGTCACTCCAATGGAATTGACCTTTGCAAAGCATAAGCTATAGGTTCGACCTCCCAAAAAGAGATTACTATCAGATTTTCAGGCTGTGGAGAAAGGTTTTTCTTTTTGACCTCAGTAGTCATCACTCACACCCTCCTTTGTTCTTTCATTTATTCCCTTATTTTATGATGAGAACACCTTTTATGCGCTGAACCCCACATTTGGCACTGAGAAAAGAAACAAATGGGACTTTAATTAAGTACCTGTTATGAGCCAGGTGATGAAGGCAGTGCCATTGCCCTCATGGATCTCCTAGTCCAGTGGGGAAAGCGGGCATCTGAACAGGTGCCTGTGACACAGTGAGACTAGAGCTGGCACAGGCAGGCTCACGGTTAAGAATGTCCGTGCGAGCGCCCAATTCTGGATTCAAACTGTGTGACTTTGAGTGAGTTACTGAGTGAATGCCAGCCTTGGCTTCCTCATTTGTAAAGTGGGGTCACTGCGAGGGTGCACACCCCACAGTTACTGTGAAAGCGAAAGAAGATGATGCTTCTCAGGTTGTTAGCGTGACACTCGTCACTGTTGTCATGCACGACAGTCAGGGCAGCACTGCCAGGTAACAGGGTGGCTGTGTACAGCAGTGGAGCCCTGTCACTTACTGTCCTGCCACCTTGGGCAAGTTACTCAGCCTCCCTGGGCCTCAGGTTTCTGTTCTGTAAAATGCAGATAATACCCAGTTCAAAGAATGATAGTGAAGACTTAGATGATGTCACTCACGTAAAATACTTAGCATCATATAAGCTCAACACATGTCCACAATATTACTATGACTGCTGTGCCTACTAAAACAATAAAGGCAACAACCCACAGGTCCAGAACACATTTTGCAAAGAAGGTGCAACTTGAAAACATGTGTCATTTTTGCAGGGGCAAGGGTCACAGCCATCAGCCGCCATGGCTGTGAAAACAACCTTGCACCTGTTTTCTGCAACACGGATTGGTGGCATCTTGTTTGCGTATTTTGGACAGAACATTTAATTGTGGAAACTTTGAGAGTTGTTACATATGTATTTTCATGGGATAGTTCAGGATGTGATACATCGGACTCCTGCCTACCTCGGTCCTAAACAGCCAAACTTTCCTGGAAGTTTTCTTCTCAAGTTACAGAAAACACCTTCGAAAGCACTGAGATCAGAATCCTACTCTACACTGATCACTAATGTACTCCCTCCCACCCCCCAAAGCTCTGCGCATCACAAAACTCTAATTTTAGCCTGTGCACGGCCGTGCCCTGGCAGGAATGCTGGGAAACGGGTGTGAAGAAAGCAAATGACGGAAGGGTGGGAGGACACGGCCAATGTGCACACGCCTCTGTGCTCTCCAGACCCGCAAGGTCTGGCAGCCAGTGGCATTCCTTACCAGGACTGACGTCACCAGGGGGAAGACATTCCTGACTTTGCTAGCCCTCACTAGTTTCTCTTACCATATTTTTTAGCTACTAAGTGTTCTTTTAGAAAGTATCACCATTTTTTTTTAAGAGACTCTCTTTCTCTACTCTCAATTCAAGCACTTCAGTAGAGTGGGCCCCATGACAAGTGGTTCACTGTGGATGTACACCGAGCCCAGACTTCCCTTCCACTCCCTGCTGATTGGTTGAGGGAGGGGCACTGACTCAGTTCAGGCCAACAGCAGTCGTGCTGAGGATTCTGATCCTCTCACTTTATCCTGGAAGCAGGTAGGCCTGCAGCTTTCAGGGAGCACCAGGACACACTGGAGAAGGTGACAGATTCTGTGGAAGGCAGAGGAGAGAGAAGAAAAACAAGCCTAGGGATGTTATTTAAGCCCCTGCAACCCTCCAAACCCTGGACTTTTCATTCACATGAGCCAATGTGCTCACCTTTTTGCTTAAGCTGGTTTTGTGTTTAGTTTTCCGTCTCTTGCAACCAGAAAAATCCTAATGCACTCAAAAACCATGTTTAAGGCCTGTAGAAACTGGAGAGGGGCACTCAGTTGGGCCACCAATAGTTTGTACTTTTTGTCTGACCAAATCTTGCAGAATACATTGGAAAAATGTCCAAAACCGCTTTGGCAGCTCAAGGGGAGGGTACAAAGGAAGCAGTAGCAAACACTCTGCTACCAATTAGAAGTCTGAACCCAAGGCCAGTAAGTGACATGCTTTTGTGTGCCTATTTCTAGCCCCAGAACCGGGAGCACACACATGGCAGCCCCCTTCCCACCCCCCAGGACAATCCACAGAGAAAGGCAACGCAGTGATCTGCACCAGTCAGTGCTGGCTCAGGCTGGCTCCTGTCCCTGGACAGTAGCCTGTGGATAAGACTTCGTGCCCAGAAAACGAACTGTTTCAGGAACCATATGCTGAGTTCCTTTGAAAAATGAACATTATCCATAATTTTTATTCTCAAGGCCGCACTGGACTATCCCCTATTGGATTTTTGGAAAATGAGAAAACACTGCCTGGCTTTAGGCTTGTTTCTAGAATATTAGATTTTCCTGTGTTGTTTATGCCAAATTATCTTAACCTCCGATTATTACTCAACTTTTAAGTGTATTTTGAGGGGGCTGGAGGGGTGGGGAAGGGCAGCAGTAGTGGCAGCAGCAGTAAACATGTACTGAGCAGTTACTCTGCGCTTGGCTCGGGCCAACACGTCCCATGTGGCCTATGCATTCGTATGCGTGGTCCTCAGAACAAGGATAGGTGTGATTATTTTCCCCATTGTACAGATGACAAAACTGATTTGACTCACGGCCCGTAAGCATTACCCTGCCTTCTCGATATGTACCCTTGTGTATGGTAAGTGAACATGGCCATCCTTTACTTAGCATGATACTAGCAAACACAAGAGTCACAGAAAACGAAATTCTCCACCCTGAGAAAATACACATTCTAGGAGGACGCCAAGACTCACTGACTCAAGACTCAGTTTGAAAAATTACAAACTAGTCCATTTTTTAAAACCCAAATGATTAAATGCTATAGAAAGCTAGGAAAAAGAACTTCCATTATGAGGAGACATTGGGGAATTGGGATGTTTAGGTTATTTTGGATTTTTAAAAAATTGTCCAGTCATTGAAAGTCAACCGATGATAGAGATATCCTCTATTTTATTTTGCTTTCGGCAGCCCTTTCGCAGAGCTTGTAGAGTCTAACGTACACTGCACACAAACGGACCGATGAGCAGATGCTGTTCGCCCCACCGAGATGATCACACACAGCTATGAACTTAGGGATCCTCCTGGCTGTTGAGTACCAGGAAAAAAGAGACAACAGACCACGCAGATTATGGGCTCAAGATTCCAGGGGTTTTTTTTTTCCCCCCTGTCTTTAAATGTGAAGCTCTCTGGGATATAATTTAATGAGTCAGCTTAGAATTAACAGGAGCAGTTCATGTAGTTTGAATACTGTGCCTGGGACAGAAAATATGAAAAGAAGAACAACCTGGTGTAATGATTATGAATTACCTCAAACAGGGGCTACGGCTCGCTAAATCTGTCTGGTTGGCAGCAGCAGCCCTGTCCATCCGTCACCTCCCCTTTGATTTGATGGATGGTAGCAAAATGATTCTTCCACAGATTTCAATACCCAAATGATGCTCTTCATACACAAAATGCCAACAATGAGCACCAAAACATCGAAGGCAGCGGGGGTGGCAGAAGGCTGCCTAAGTGTACGAAACAGGGTGGTAAAGTTAAGTAGCGCATGGTTTAACCTCTTTATCTGGAGGGCAAGTCACGGAGTTATTGGAAAGAAGATGTGGCTGGGTCCTGAGCCAGGAGCGAACTTCCACACCTTTGTGACTTGGTGTGCACGTCTTTTAAGTGGGCCCTGAGAAGTGCTCGCACGCTGCTTCCCATGTTCCAGCCCTTTGCTTTGTTTCTAGGCAAAAGCAAGAGTCTGGGAGAAGTTCACGCTGTCGCCCCAGCTGTGCGATATCATTCCACAGTGTGTGCGTGCATGGCCTTTGTGACTAAATGGCTGTCGCTTTGTATCCACAAGAGCCCGGGAGCTCACTTACATGTAGATGTGAGGACTTGGTTATATGTAGATAATACTGTTTAGTTCTTTTTCTATGAGTTTCTGATGATCTTTTAAAAAGACAGTATTTGGTGGGACAATTTTCTGGTTAATGTTTTCTTTCTCAATACTGAGTTGTTAAGAATCTCTGACCTGGTGCACATGCTTTCCTGTGATGGCCTTAAACCAAACACAAGAACATCATCAACAGCTGCACTTTGGTGCATTCTCCTGACCAATGATTTCTTAGATTTGGTGAATAAGGAGGTGACACTGGACAAATAATTTCATCGATAGGCTCAGCTTCATTCAAATGACAAGAGGATGAGGGGAAAGGGAAAGTGCCAAAACATCATGTCACACTTTGGACAAATTGAAATTCCATGTGGATAGAAACTAGAGCTGTATATATTGGGGATTGGCAAATTCAGCCCATGAGCCAAGTCTTTTTTTGTACGGCCTGTACACTAAGAATGATTTCACATTTTAAGTGAGCACATTTCAAATGGGTAGTAAGTCCCTACATAGTCTCTTTGACTTTACCTCTTGCCTGCAAAGCCTAAAATGTTTCCCATTTGACTCTTGAAGAAAAAGTTTGTCAAATCCCTGGTTTAATCATTATTTTAACATCAAAGCTGAACATAATGCTTGACAGGCATTTGGTTCAACTGAATATTTTTTGGATTGAATTACTCAGAATTCATAGTGTTGATTGGGGTTCAATGTGCCCCAGCTTGGCCAGTGACTAACTTGAGCCAATGATGCACAAGGAAGTTCTCTAGGGGTTTCTCTACAAGAGCTTTTAGATGGAATCATTGTGCATGAATGACAGGCTCAGATCTTCTACGTGTGAAGCTAACAGGAGGGGAATGGGGCCAGGAGTATCCCAGGGAAACGGTGCTCCTTGGCCAAGCCAACCCTACCTCTGGTTCTCCTGTCAAATAAACTAGTAGATTTCCACCAAATAATAATTATTTATTGGTTGCTTATTATGTAGAAGGCATTGGGTGATTGTTTTATGGACTTTACCTCATTTTATTTTTGAAACAACCTGCAATGAAGGTAAACTTCCATTTACATATAAGGAAACTGAGGCTCAAAGATTTTTAAAAAGCTTATAGCTACACTAAGTGGCAGAGCTCTGATCCACCTCAAAGCTGATGCTCCACTCTTAGTCACTGTTCTATACTGCTTCCAACTGTGTGCAGCTGTGTTGCATGTCACATCACACAACACACTCAGAAGGAAAGGCCTTTTCTGACAATTTATTTGTACTGATAAAAGCTGGAAGAATCAAAGACATTTTCTCAGTGTTCTTGGTTATGAACCTAGAGTATTAATTTTTTTTTCATCACACAATCTACTTAGGATCTTTGTTGTGTTTATTGAAGATTTTATTTATATGTTTTTAGAGAGAGCGGGAGGGAGAAAGGGGGGGAGAGAAACATCAGTGCAAGAGAGATACATTGATTGGCTGCCTCTCGTATGCACCCCAATCAGGGACTGAACCTGCAACCCAGGCATGTGCCTAGACCAGGGATTGAACTGATAACCTTTAGCTTTGTAGGATGACACCCAACCAACTGAGCCATACTGGTCAGGGCTTTGTGTTTTTTTAAACAAAGATAAAAGAAATATTTTTGTTAATAGGGTCCTGTAGAGTTATATAGCTCTTAAGGTACTATGCTTTTTTATGTTTTTTTGCTAATTTGCAAAAAGTTTTATTATCATATTACATTACTAGGACACACATGTTTTCCAAAGGATGAGAAGCAATGCTATTTTAAGACACTTTATTGAAAACAACTGTCCCTTTTAAAACTCCATTTCTGTGTATTATATTGAATATTAAAGTTACTTTGTTTTCTTGGGCACACACAAATAAGATAGGCCACATAGTCGATTCCTGGGAAACTGCTTGGCACTTTCATTGTGAAAAAGCTCTTCCAAATCATGAGGGGAGGCATTTGGTAATTTACTGCTGAAGCAGACGTGAAGTGGCATCAGAGGGATGAAAAGGAGGGTTTTCTCCCTGGGAGAATTAAGCCGAACCAGCTGATCTTGTAAACTGCTGCACAGAGGGTGGGAAAATGGCTGTCCCATCGGAGTAACTATTCAGCGACACCCAACACCAAAGGCTTTGATGTCCCACAGACCGAACTCCGGCAGATCAGAAGCCTACTAACCAGAGGCAGAATTTGTCTTTTGTTTTTGCCTTTGAATGAAACTCTCCTAGCCAAATGGTACTGAAATGTCATCTGGCATCTCTCTGGCTGGCTCGAGGGAGAGTTGGTGGTTTTCACCCAGTTTCCACAGTACAATGTTGCCCACCCCAGAACTGTTCTATGTTAGGCTAAGTTTTGCCAGACATTAAAGAAGCACCATTTAAAAATACATGAACCTTACAGGCTGAATAAATCGGTCGATGGCATTTATTTGTTGCCCGCTGAGTTCAGTTCTGAGGGTGGGGGTGGGGGGAAGTTGCAATTAAAAGAGAGTACCTGAGGGATGTTCCATACTTGTAACCCAAGCTAAAATGTCAACCATTAAATTTTAGCACCTTCAGGTATGTGGAAACTCACTTCCCAAGTAATTTTCTGGGGAGCATGAGCCCTGTGAGGTATGACTAAGCACTCTGGGTTCCGATGAGGTGCAAGAGTGGCGTTCACAGGTTGCTCCGTGCAGGACCTCAAAGCCTTCACCAGGCTAACACGTGTGGCGAATCTCCCAGGGTGGACCCAAGCCTGGCCGCATTCCCTGACTATTCGGACTACGTTTGGGAAATATTGCCTAGAGATTATCAGTTGACTTTCCTCACTTTATAAATGCAAAAATGGGGCAGGGTGACTTGTCCAAGGCTATATGTAGCTGATTGTTGACAGAGCCAGCGGCGACACTCAGCTCTTCTCCTTTTAAGTCTAGGGTTTTCCAGTGAAGCCTGCTGTGCAACGCTTGTTTCATAAAACATGCATTTTCGAGTGGTTGTTCCTTGTCTTACTGAATTGACTGGTTATATCATCATGTAATCACAGGTGAGGAGAGTGAAAGAAGATCAGAGATTCAGGGTATAATAGCTCTAACCCTGATCTGCTACCAAGGACAAGTTTGCAAGCTTAGTTATTTCTCTTTGGGCCTTAGTTTCTGCACTTGCCAAATGGGAATAACAGCACCTGTCTGGCTGAACTGTGGGAGGCTCTAATGTAAGGCAATTGGTGGCTAGATCATTTATAATCTAATGAGTTCAGGCTAGGAGGTGAATCTCACTGCAAAGGCAATGGAATCCACTGGAGGATTCAGGGAGGTCAGAGTCATGCATCTGCCTAGACTGGAAGCCCTTTGAGGAAACAGGTTCTCTTTTTTCTCACAGTGCCTGCACTATCACATTATACTCAACCGATATTGAATCACCTATAAATGACAACACAACACAAAACAGGAATAGAAACAAAAGAGTTAAGAGCTTTACCACGCTGCACGTGCAAAACTACGTGCAGAGTACTAGAGGAAATACCATCAGTGGTTTTTGTATATTATGCAAAATGGTGCCCCGGCTGTTGTAACTCAGTGGATTGAGCACGGGCTGCGCACCAAAGGGTTGCCGGTTCGATTCCCAGTCAGGGCACATGCCTGGGTTGCAGGCCAGGTCCCCAGTGGGGCCACGTGAGAGGCAACCACACATTGATGTTTCTCTCCCTCTCTTTCTCCCTCCCTTCCCTTCTGTTTAAAAATGGATAAATAAATTCTTAAAAAAAAGAAAAGAGGTCTTTTTTCCCAATAGGACCTCTCTCTTTCAAGCTCTGTTTGGTATCAGAAATGGAAACATAAGCATGTTGAAAAATAATTTGGATGCTTAACTGGCTGGACCCAAGAGGTTAATTTGTGGTACTTAATAATAGTTAAAACTAATTCCACTTTCTTAAGATAGATTCCTTTCCCGGTGCCCTAGCAGTTTCCCCATTTTATAGACTTTCAGGTCAGAAGCATCAACTTCCCCAGGACTGCATATAGAGTTGCCTTGTTACCTCATTTGAAGGATGGGAAAAATAAATCTATGTGTCAGGAGTTTTGTAGGGTCATTAACTCCACTCTGCCCTTCAAAATAAATATGCCAGCTTTAATTTTTCATGCAAGTGGTTCACCTCCATCCAAAAAGCTGCGTAGCCCTTCTTGGGAGACAAATGTCATAAATCAGAACTAGCTTGGCCCGGTGTAACCCCCCCGGAGCTGGGTTCTCCAACCGGAGTGCTTGGAAATGCAGATAAAGAGGGATGGTAAAGAAGAGGGACTTTTATTTACTTTTGTTTGCCTTCAGCACAGTTTCCACAGGCAGTCATAACCATTTACAGCTAGAAACGGTACTGACTCCACAGCCATTCTGAAGCTTCCAAAATACTCTTCCAAATAAAAATAAATGATGCAATAAGTACAATAAGCCTTTGGGGAAACTAACCATAAAGGACACTGCAGTGCACAGAGACACAGGCAGCTCCCCTCTGCCAAGAGCACATTCCTTTTGAAGGCCACCCGAGAACCTCACACTCCCGCCGTCCAGCTGCTGCCACCAGGCCTCCGAGCTGCAAGAGGCTTTGTTGTTAAACCACAGTCTTCCCTGGACTCTTCCAGACGTCCTGACCTATTGTCAGCATCTGGAAGATGCACCACAGTAAGCATAACAAAGGAAAAATAAGCACGTTCCCACAAACAGTGTTAAAAATAAGTATGCTACACATCGGCTCTCCTAATTCTAATTCAAGGGGAAAACCAGGGACAGGACATGGATTTTTTTTTTTTTTAATGTTTCAGTGGTTTAATTCAACAAGTGTACTTGTCTAATTTTGTTAATGCTCTAAACAAAGCTATGCTAAATAGTCAAACACTAAGGTTGTCAAGAAACAATTTTAGAAAGAGAAGAAAAGCTTAATTAAAAGTGACTTAGTTCCTACCCTTTGGGGACCTAAATGCTAGCAGTAATGGCATTGGGAAGGTATATTTCTTTTACATAAAACAATAAAAACAAAACAACTTTGTTAAGGAGGAGATTTGGGTATTCGATAACAGATAGTATGTTTGGTTTTTAAAAAAGCTTGACAGTTTTCTTGGTGTTATAGATACTTACATAAGATTGAATTTATGCCAGCTCAGCTGAGCCATGGCTACTGTTTATAAAGTAACTAAATTTCCCCTGGCCCCCTTGATCTCATACCTGTGCGTCCCCTTAGCCACTACAGCGGACAGCCTCCAAGGGGGTCCTCATGACCCTCCTCTCCTGTGTTCATGCCACTGAGTGTGGACAGGACATTCCTAACCAAGAAGTATGACAAAGGTTACTGAATGTAAGGGATTGTACTACGCATGACTGCAGTGACTGCCTGGCAAGGGGATTCTCTCCCTTGCTGGCTTTGAAGAAGTGAGCTACTCGATGTTTTGAGCTGCCTCTGGAGAGAGCCATGTGGCAAGGAACTGAGAGAAGCCTCCAGCTGACAGCCAGCAGGAACCTGGGGCCCTCATCCTGACAGTCTGCGAGGAACTGAATTCTGCCAACGACCGCGTGAGCCTGAAAGTGGATCCTTCCCCAGATGAACCTCTCACGAGCCCCCAGCTCTGGTCGACACCGGGATTTCAGCCTTGCAGAGGACCCAGTCAAGCCTCAGGCCTCTCCTAGTGCTGGGGCATGGGCGTCCATGGGAAGCCACTCTGCACTCACAGGTGCCCAACCCGGAACTGGAAAAGCAGGAAAAGCACGAATGCCTGGAGAGCCACCACAGAAAAACAGTGGGGGATGTGACCACATGCTTCTCCCCTCCCTCCTTCAGAAATGCCTCTTGTAAACACAGCAGGTGCCAGCTTGACAGCGCTTCCTTGCATTAGCCTTCTCGCTTTTGTTGTTTTAATTGCCTGTCCCTGATACACAGAAGCCATGTGACAGTAACTAGGTATTGTTTTATGTTGTAAAGTTTATGGTAATATTGTTACACAGTGTAACTAATATTTCACTCTTGACTAATTTAGGTATTACATGACCCATAGCTCTGGGGGGAAAAATGAACCAGTAGCAGCACATTCAGCAGCCAATTGTAAGCCAGGAGGAAACCAGACTGGTCCATACCACATTCATTGATGCTGTGTGGATGCAGGTGACCTGCTGCTCCACCCTTCAAGCCCTACTCTGCCTCTGATTAACAATAATCAATCAGACTAATTGCAATCACTCCAAACAAAATTATACTCTTGTATGATACGACATAGTTCTGAAAATGTGTTAGTCAAAAATCAGAATAAAAAATGTCTGACCTGGCATATTCATTTTATTTTAAAAAATAGCAGAAGCCAAGGCCCTGACCGGGCAGCTCAATTGGTTAGAACATCATCCTATACACCTAAAGGTTACAGGTTTGATCCCTAGTCAGGGCACAAACCTACTTTGTGGGTTCAGTCCTTGGTCATGGCACGTACAGGAGGCAACGGATTGATGTTTCTCTCTCACATCGATGTCTCTCTCTCTTTCTCTCTGTCTCTCTCTGATCAATAAACATATCCTTGGGTAAGGGTTAAAAAAGTATATAACAGAAGCTGTCTGGACAGGGAGAGTATGCTCTAATTGTTGCTTTTGTATTTCTCTGCATGAAATTATTTTAGAATAAAACATCTCAGTGTCTGATCTAGTGCCATCTAATATGCATTTGGGATGATGGGGAGAGTCACCTTCCACCGTTGAGGCAGGGAGCCCAGACCTGGCTGGGCTTTCTGTGTATAGAGCACTCCTTCTCCCAAGGAGTGCCGAGCACCTGATCCCACGGACCCCTCAAGACCCCTCACATGCCTCTCATTGGGTGGAGAAGCCTATTCAGAGAAACCAAGGCAGCCAGCTATGAGGGGCAGGAGGCCTCACGATGGAGTGGCCTGGCTCTTGTTGCCTCTTCAAGTTGCGCCGATGGGAGGGAGGTGGCATCGGAGCCTATTTAGGCTTCTTTCCTTTGTCCTATTGACTAAGTTGGAACAGATGTTTGAACAGCAGAAACATATGAATGTGGGTGTTTAAATGAGGTTACAAGGCACGAGAAAAAGAGCAATTGCAAGTTGCAGATCTTGAATACAGAAGCTGGTTAGAGTCAACACAAGATAAAGTTCTAAAAAGCCTCATTCACTTGTTCATTCATTAGCCATTTGTCCATGCACACGTGTAGGTCAGCTACTGTTTGCCAGGAATCAGGTGTGGGGTTGGGGGATCGATGCTATACAAGGAAGACATGGTCCTGTTTGAAGAAAGGTCGGGGCAGATGGAACAGCATATGCAAAGACCCAGAGGACTGTGGTGTGCTGTGGGACCAGGAGGCACAGAGAGAGAGGTGGGAAAGAGAGAGCAGGCAGAACTTGGAAGCCAAGGCAGGGGTGCTTGAGAAAGTGCAATTTGTGAGCAATTCCACCAGCTTTCTCTTCTGTACCTCCCACTGCCATCCTGTTGCTGGAACCCTTAACATTCTCCCCTTGCCAAGCGACCCGTGTTCCGTGCTTTGGCTTGCTAAAGAGGGCCAGCCTGTCTTGGCATTCTCTGGACCTCTTCCACCCAATTAAAGCACATCGAGGGTCAAAAAGCATAGAAACAGGGCGCCGGCATCGACGTTTCAATCCACCACGTATAGCCCAATGACCTTGGCTAAGTTGTCTGGCCTTTTCAATAGCATCTCATAGGCTGTTGAGAAGATTTAATGAGATACTGGCCATAGCAAGTTTAACTTCTTGCCTGGAGCATAGTGCGGGCTCATTAAATGATAGTCACTATTATTATTTTCTGCTCCTGGGGAGTTTTAGTCATTCATCTCCTAATGCTGACAAGGTAATATGCAATAATGTGTTGAAGGAATATTTTACATACAGTCTTGGGAGGAGCATTTAAGATGAGGGCAGTGCCCAAACCCTCAGAAGTGATTCTCATGCTGGGAAAGTTCGATGGCAGGGCAGGCCAGTGGGAGAGACAGTGCCCCTCTTCTGTTGTGTGCTGGGGCCAGGTTACGTGCTAAGTGCTTTGCATATCTCCAATTTGATTCGCACAGTGGAGCTCTGAGGGAGAGCTCCCACTATTTCCTTCTTACAGGTCAGAGAACTGAGGTTCGGTAGATTGAGTCTGTGGCCAAGTCACATGACTGTCCCTGTCAGGGACTTTTTTCATACTCTTCCTTAGTGAGGTTTCTAGGGGCAGATGTCCCCTTGTATTGTACTTATGGTGTCTGCACATCTGTGCACCACGGGGCAGCCAAACAGGGCACTTGGATCCGGATGGAAGTTTCCTCTTTGTTTGTGGAGAATAACTAGCCCAGCCCCAGGCTCTCCTTGAAATATTGCACAGTCTACAGTTCCTTGTGCACAATACTGCTCGTTCTCCAGTGTCCCTGGCCTCTGCTTCTTCAGCCCCTGCCTCACTTCTCCCAGCCCCTCCCCACAGCTGTCCTGTGGGCTGAGAAACGTTTGCCTGACCAGCACTTAAGAACTTAAGGAGATTTGAAATTAACAAACAGAATTTGAAAGATGTTATCCATGGCTCAAAAACAAAAACAAAACTAAAGTTAAAAAAAAAAACATACACACACAACAAAAAAAAAACCAAACAAACAAAGCCTGGTTTTCTCCAGCCTCCTTCCACCTGGGAAGGGGTATAAACTAAGCCGCTTCATCTTAACTGCAGGCACAGAAGAGCAAAGGTAAGAAAAAGGAACAGAGGCCTGAGACATCCCCAGGTGTGATGCACTTGGACATGGCGCTGTTCGATACCTGAGGGGGCATATTCTAGAACCCAGATGAACTGCTGGGCACAAAACAATTCCACATCAGCTGACAAAGCTGAAAGAATTGAAGGCTTCAGAGGCAAACAAAGATATGATTATTTGTGTTCTTCTAAACAAGCCAGCAAATCCAGAGGAAAAAGGAAGGCAGACAGCTGAGACGCGTGGAAGAGACAGAGAGAGTCAGAAAGAGAGGCAGGGCAGAGAGGCGGAGAACATGAATCACAAGGATGCTCATTTAGTCAACGGGACTTGGAAGCAATAGAGTACCAATGGCTAAGTGCCAGGGCTCTACTGCTGGCTAGCTGTGGGACTCCAGCTTTGGACTGTACCCCTCAGTCTGGAAAATGGGGACAATAGGGGGACATTAATAGTTATCTGCCTCTTAGGGGAGTTGGATCAAGCCCTTGGTGTACTACCTGACATGTAGTGAAGGCCCCATAGCTCTTACTGTTGTTACTTGTAATACACCACTTGCAAGGCACTGAGGGTGGGGGCATTAGGGTGACAGAGACGAGAACTCAGCTCTGACCTTATAATCTAGAGGAGGAGTTAAGAGGGGGCACACATTCTGATCGGAGTTGAGATTTTAAGAATCACAAAAGTTATAAAACATGATAGGATTCAATACAATTGCTCAAATAACAGAGTGCCAAAGAGGCACAAGCCCCATTGTTTTAAGAACAAGGGCCAGACAGCAATACTGGTCAGAGAGGTCACTGATCGATGAACTGCCTTCGGTGGGCAGAAGGTGGCAGAAAGGCGTTCACACACACAGCTGGCTACTTTCCGGTCATCTTCCCACATTATCCAGATTTGTGCACATTTCCTTGTTTTTGTTTCTGGAGCTAATTTAGGGTGGAGATAATTAAGTGCATGGATTTAGAATGACAAAAGTTGTCCATTTTGTGTGTCCAATATTAGGTTTCTAAGCAACAGTAAGCTGCTCTGGTCAGAGGCGTCTTCACAGTCTATTGAATTCCTTATGCATGATTGCTCCAGCAGTTGATAGATGCTATTCAGATTGTGGGCTGTCCCTGCCAGACTTCAAGGCTTCTGACTGACAGTAGCGGCAGCCTGAACCTTTAGGAGGAATCAGAAGGTTGTTAAAGCCGAAATTTGCCGTCGGAACTCTTGTCGAAGCCCCTAGTTAGCTCAGCCATCGCTGTAAATCACGAGAGCTTCTGTCCTCACGCCCTCCCAGTGCACCTGGAGCACAGCCCTAAGGGATGTTCTATCACTGGCTTTTTCCAGGGGACACACACATCTGTTGTTGACACATGTGGAGCCTTGGCTTTCCCATCACTTCTAGCGTTATTGGTGTGATCACGAGACTTTAAAGCTGAAGGGAGGACAGCCCCTCCAGGCAGAAGGAAGATGTGCCTCAAAATGAAAATCAAAATTCACTTGGTCTTGGTGGCTCCTTCAAAATACCCCTGGGAAGTCCCAGATAGAGTCTGAGAACCTTTTTGCCTTTCTCCGTATACTTGTTAGCTGCTAAGTGTTTCTGAGTGGTTAAGCTAAAGACAAAATTAAAGAACTGTATTGGTTTCCTCATAGTATGAATGGGCTACATCTCCTGTTTTTTCCTCCAAATCTCTGAAGGTGGAATTGCGTTGCTTTCCTGGTTTACCTGGGCTACTCCGAGTCTGTGTTGGAGCACTCCCTTCCACAGATGTGTTGGCACTGCGTTTTAGTGGCATGACGAGCATTCCGGTTAAGAATCTCAGGCTGGAGAGGGAACATAGTCAATGGTACTGTAATAACTGTGTCCAGTGCTGGGTGGGTGCCAGAGAGCACTTTGTAAAATACGTGCCTGACCACTATGCTGTACACCTGAAATGAATGCAAAATAATACTGAACATGAACTGTAATTGCAAAAGAAAACGAAAGGCTCTCAGGCTGGGAGCCACCTAGACCTGGGTTTGCCCTCGGGTTCACTGGCCAGGTGACCTTGGGCAGGCAGCTGCACCCTTGTAAGCCTCACCCCCTTATCTGTAAGGCTCACTGCCAGCTGTGGAACATTCTTCTGAGGGTTCTGGGAGATAGTGACATAAAGCCTTTCCCTCAGTGCCTGACACAGAGTAAGTGCTCAATAAACAGCAGTGATCGCTTCACTATTACAGATGAGACTTGAACAAACACACAGCTGCTCTGTAAAGTAATTGGAAAATGTGGTTGAGGCAGTGAACATTTATTTCTGCAGTTTAGAATGTGATAACTGGGCAAATGTTTCATTGTTGTTGGGTGCTCAGTAGGGTTTGCATAACATGTTCTTAGAAATGCTTCTTATAAGGGGGAACAAAAAAAACCTCACTAGGTTCAGAATATCACTGGAATTAAAAAAAATTTCTTTATCTAAAAGTTGCAATTTGAAAAGACAAGTTACTATGACTTGTGAACTATTCTAGCTGCCTGAGCCATCTCGAATAATCCATCTGTGGTAAGTCCCTTTGACCTCTGCCTCTCCCTGGCCAGCGAAGCAACAGTTACATTGCATGCAAGGTTATTCCTCAGAGTTTGACTCTGGAGTCAGGCAGGGCTCGCTTTACAGCGTATAAGCTGTGTGACTGATGATTTTGAACACCAGCTATGCCTCTGAGGGGTGGGGATGAGTGGGGCACCTTCCTGATAGGGTTGCTGGGAGGAGTACAAGAGAATGTGTAGGAAATGGCCTGGGAATAGAAGAGGCTCAGAGAATATCAGCTGGTAAGATGATGATGAAACCCATTCTAAACTGACTGCTTTCAGGACTCTTACATTATTGAAGACCCAAGGTAACTTTAGTTTATGTACATTTTATTAATAGTATTTAACATGAGAAATTTAATGAAAATTTTATTAAAGTATTTGTGTATTTGTTATAAATTACTACAAACACTTTACACACCAACCTAAAACACTTTTAATAAAAAGTAACTATTTTCTAAAAACAAGGGACACAGAAGAATGTCATTGCTTTATATTAAAAAAAAAAAATCTCTTTAATGTCTGCCTTAAGAGAAAAGAGTGAAATTCTTATACCTGCTTCCATGACAATCTGTTGCAACATTACACATGTAGCTTCCAGAAAACCCCACTTTACACCCAAGAGGGAATTGAGAGAGGGAAATAATACTTAGTATTAGAAAAATAATAATTGCAAATAATAAGTTAATAAAAGTAAACACCACTTAGTTTTATGAAAGTGGTTTTGACCTCACGGACAGGACCCCCGCCCTTTGAAAACAGCCGGCGCAGCAGAGGTGCTTTCCTGCTCGCACAGTCTCAGCTGCAGGCGGTGCCCCATGTGCTAACATGGCAAAAGAGAGAGCCCAGTGCGTAGCAGAATGAGAGAAACATCTAGACCAAGAAGACAGTAACTCTGAGGCCCACTGAGGAATCTACTTGTAGGAATAAGGTTGCCTCAAGTAGGAGAGATAGCAGGAGCCCAAACCGATACACAGAAGCAGGCAAGTATGAATTATATTCTCAAAACAAATGGGACCAGTTTCTGCGGTGTTCGTATCTGGCCACCACAGATCATTGCTTCTCTGTCTCCTTCTTCCTTCTGCACCCCCTCTGCTCTGCCCCACCCAGAACAGCTCCCTGGACTACTGGATGAGGCAGTGACAGCCCATCAAGGCGTGGTGGCTCCAACCCATTGAAAATTCATGGGTTTTTCAGGCCTGGGTTCAATCCTAGATTTGCCACCTCAGAGCTCTTGGCCTTGGAAAAGTTACTTAGATTTACTGGTTCTCGGAATCCTAATGTATACAGTGGGGAATGTGGTGAGTTAAAAAATGGCCACATCCTCTGGAATTCCTCCCATGAAAACGTAAAGCCTGAACTGGGCTGGCCCAGTGTCTTGATCACTATACGTCGTGGAGGCAGAAGAGTGTGACTTCTGAGTGTGGTTTCGAGAGGCCACATAGCTTCCACTCCTGCCCTTGTGGAAACAAGAGGCCGCCATGGCGCCATGAACCCTCTCGTGGAAGGAGAGGCTCGGCTCTCTCTGCTGAGGCCCCAGACACCTTACCCCCTCCAGCTTCAGCCAGGCAGCCATACAGAGACCCCGAGTGAGAACAACAGAACCATGCCCAGGCGGCCCACTGCACTGTGGGAAACAATCTTTGCGTTCTAGGTCACTAAGTAGGTGGATGGTTTCTAGGGTGATCAGTTTGTCCCAGTTCTCATGGACTTGCCCACTGCAAATCCCACATCCTGAGAAACACTGGAGTCCTAGTTGGTCACATGAGGCCACAAACACCTCACGCAGGGATCAGAACGGGCAGCCCCGTGCTTCTGAGAGAACTAAGTGAAAGGATGAGGCAAACTAGAGGCCCCAGACAGTGAAAGATATTTTTTGTTCTTGTTCTATAAAATAACTTCACAATAACTTATTTTATAATAACTTTCTCTCTCATAAAATAAAAATTTCCATCGCTAATAAAAATGTGATGTGTTAGCTATGTCTGTCACTGAGCTTCTTATTCAGGGACCCTAAGTTGCTTTAACTATACTAGACAGCATTCTTTCTTTAAAGAATGCTACGTTTTAAGCTAAGCACAAAGGTAGCAAGCCCCTAGGAAATTACAAACCAAAAAGAGAAAGAAAACATTGGACTTAACTAAACTAAAACAGGCTGTGAGTTCTCACAACAATATCACTGTTAAATATGGAAAACATTTAATATTATGTCACTCTGGGTGGGTCCAGCTTAGGACTA
Organism: Micronycteris hirsuta; assembly: GCA_004026765.1. Lineage (NCBI taxonomy): Eukaryota > Metazoa > Chordata > Mammalia > Chiroptera > Phyllostomidae > Micronycteris > Micronycteris hirsuta. The sequence continues at coordinate 122,895 of PVJI01001256.1, forward strand.
TTTTTTTGGACCATGTTTTCCCCTGGGGGCGTGTCTAATGAAACCACAACCTGAGAATATGATCTGCAGGTAAGGCCCATACACTGTGCCCACAAACAGGCAGAATCCTGGGGCTACTGTGTGTGAAAGTTGAAATCCTTAAAACTCTAATTTAGAGCTGTTCTTTAGGAAGAAACACCGGAGGGAGGTCAGAAAACTTGTAAAACTCTGAAATTCATTGAAAAATGGCACAGTTTTTAACCCATGTCATAATTATTTGATCTAAAAATGTATTTTAAGTGACTAAGAGGGAGCATGCCTCTCTTCTTAACGGAATTGCCTGTTATTTACACAATTAAAATAACTTCCTCACCCGAGGGGCCAAAAGAACTCCATGCTACTATAAAAAAAAAAAAAAAAAAAAAAAAAGACTATCCTGTGCATCGCTACAGAATTCTGACTGCAAAAAACACACATGAAACCACTCAGCAGACTGAACAACAAAAAGTGTCAGCATTGGAGAATTTAATTAAGAAGGTGTTTCCTCCTGCAGACTTCCAAGAGCACGCTGAAAATGGGCACAGACGCATCTGTGTTGGTTGTGGCTTCCTCGCACACAGGGACATATCGAGACACTTAAGAAAAGCATCTCGGATGCCCTGTGAAGAAACAAATGCCTGATTCTCAGACACAATCAAAGTAGGGTTCAATCAGCCAGGTGTTAATTGCCACTGCTCCCCGGAGAGAATAAGCAAACATGCAAAGAATAGAGGTGTTAACTTTATAAAGAATGGAAGGTAAGCCAGAATCTACATTTTTAACAGCTTCTAAAAGCAACAGACCACCCCCACCGTGGCATGGATTGGTATATTTGAGTGGATAGATATACGGATATCTGTATCTTTATCCCTATTCTATGCATCTGTATTGCTTCCTCGATTGATCCACCCCTTCCTGCATCCCTCCATCCATCCGACATGATTATACCTCACTGCACCAGAGGCAGAAAAGCATAGTTCCTTCATTTTCGAACACTAGATTATTTACCCCCAAGTTTAACAAAGTCTTCATTATATTGGCCATCAGAAAGCCGCTCCGCCCGCAGCTGGGGACAGAGTTAAACATTAGAGAGCAGTGAGTTTAAATACTCACTATTTTCTTATTTAAAATCAGCCTCAGGGGCTGGGTTTTAGGCTCACTGGAATAGATCCCCTAGTCCTATTCTAGATACGTTAGGTATTTCCAGAATTTCAATATTCATTCTCTAAAATTAAATACCTCAGAGCTGGCTAGTATAAAAATGTATACAAAACCACATGAACAAATACAAATAGAAACATCTTTTTTTTTAAAGATAAAGCTTTAAGAAACAAACTAAATAAAATGATGGTAATAATTATGCATCCAAAAGAATAATAACAGCATAGTGGATACATTTGAAAGATGTATGTTTAATTGTAAAAGTGTATCTCAGTAGCCGCAGATGCCACCCAGGGGATAAAATATCAAAGAGCCTCCCTCCCCTCCCATAGCCCCCATCCTCTCTCACCTGCATGAGGGGTCTAGGCTTCAGCTCTGTGTCCTTTTTACCCACAGTCTATTCCTCACGTGGAACAAGAGTCAGATCGAATATAAAAGATAATTCGGTCCATCAGCTCCTCTGCTTAACACTTCTGAATGGCTTGGGAATTTTATTGTAAATGCAGTGCAGACTCCTTCCCTTGGCTGTCAAGGCATCAGGTGGCCTGGCCCTGGCCGACCCTCTGCCCCTGGATCGCTGTGTGCCAGTCACACAGGTGTCCTGTGCTGCATGTTGGAAGCCGAAGCCATCGTGTTTCTCGGTGTTTAATATCCTTCTTCCCATTGCCTAGGACGCCCTTTCCCCGGCTTTCAACATCCTTGTCTCACCCTTCAAATCAAACCCAAATCACTGTCCCACAGAGGCTTCCCTGACCACCTTGGTTTAAGCAGCATCCTCGCCGTCACCCTTACTCCCTCTGCCACCTCACTCTGTTGCTCACCTCCATGGCTCTTATCAGAGTCCAAGATTATTATTTGTTAGTTTACTTGTTTGTTGTCTGTCTTGGCTGCTAGAAGGTTAGGACTTGACTCGCTCACTCACTCTGGATTCCCTGTACCCAGAACAATGCCTGGTTTTGGGCTCATGAAAAGTGCTTTGTCTAATATCTAGAGCAGAGGTGGCAAACATAAGGCCCTCAGGATGAATCCGGCCCTCCACCTTGTTTTATCCGGCCCAGCACCTTGTTTCTACCCAGCAGCAGTGCCGTGTTCCTAGTTAAGGAGTAGTTACATTTACGCAGTCCTAAAACTGCATTTGGCCCTTTGAAGGCAACCGTGAGGCTGATGTGGCCCCTGGTGAAAATGAGTTTGACACCCCTGATAGAGAATTGATTGGAGGATGACAAGATAAGTAGTGAGAACATTCAGCAGGTGACTGCAAGAATTGACAGGAAGAATGATAGTGGGTATGGCCAAGGTGAGGGAGTGGGGGCAGAGAAACAGGGATGGATGGGAGAGATCTTCAGGAGGCAGAATCAGCAAGACTTGATAAGGGGTTGGATATGGAAGATGTTAGGGGTGGTATCCAGGTTTTCCCTTTGATTGTGAATTTCCCAAACACGTTCTTTCCTCCATAAGTTTACATGATTAATAACCAGTTTTCAGTAAAACCAGCCTGCTACTGACCACAGCTAATGGGTACAGGGAGTGATGTATCCATATATAAGTCCTAAGTAGGTGGACAGGACATTTTGCTTTTCCCAGGGCAGTTCTGGGCTATTGTCCCTGCATAATTACTTATACTACCTCCTTTCCATCTCAAAAGTGTCCTGGTTTGGATAATAACTTATATGGTCACACCAGGCACATAAGGAGGTTAATTGGTATGTACTCTGCATAACAGGAGAACCCAGTGTTGAATGGTGACTAAGCCAATAAAATCCAGCTTCTAGGAACACACAAACACTAGGTGAACAAAGAGAGTGGGCAACGCTCCCCAGGCGGGGCACGCTCCAGAGCTGGACTCACTGTGAGTGAGAGTAAGGCTAAGCAACTCCCCTCCTTGATCCCAGGCTAATTCCATTCCTGAGAGTCATTCCAGCTAATCTCGTCCTCATTGCTAATGAGTTTAAGTGGCAAAATTGCCACCCTAAGGCCCAAGTGTCAGGTGGGTGGTGGTTTGCAAGGACTTGCCTGTCATCAATAGGAAGCTGCACTAGGAAAATCGTCACCAAACATGAGGCTTCTCAACCTGTGATGGAGAATCAAAGACCAACAAGACTAAAGAGTTGACTCCATGCTGTTTCCAAGAGTCCCGAGCTAGCCTAGCAACCATGGAATGCTAAGGGGAACTGAGGCAGGAGCTGATGGTCCTGGGCAGCAATGAAGATCCCAAACCCAAGCATCTTTCATACACACAAATCCCAGGCTTTGAAGATATTTCAAAATTAGAAATCAAGAGTGGTTTTATAAGTGATTAATTTTAAGGTTTTATAGCTCAATAATGTCTTAGCAATCAACATGAAATTCTCATGTTTCTTAATTTTTGGTCTCAGCTTTCCATGGATCATTGGTCTATAAGCAGTTCTTGTACGTTTCTTCCTTCCCTATGTTTTTAGTTGTGACTCCACCAGGCATTTCCTAAATACAAAAGAGTACATAATCCTGTGATTTGACGGATGTGCACGAAAGAAGTCTAACTTGGCCGGGTGTCCAACCTGCGGCTGGTGGGCCGCATGCACCCCAGGATGGCTATGAATGTGGCCCAACACGAAATCGTAAATTTACTTAAAGCATTATGACTTCTTTTTGTGATTATGTGTTGCAATATATATTTAATGTGTGGCCCAAGACAACTCTTCCTCCAGGGGCCCAGAGATGCCAAAAGGTTGGACACCCCTGAAGGTTTCTAATCAGGCATGCACTGTTCCGAGTAATCGAGAAAATGCTTTACATACCTCCAAACTCTAGCTCGTGGAGTTTATTTCACATGATATTCCATTCACGTAGCCTCTTAGAAAATGTTACTAAGGTGCCTCTGGCCGAAATAGCTCAGTTGGGAGAGCGTTAGACTGAAGAAAATGTTACTAAGGCTCTCTTTTCTCTTTCTGTGGACACCACCCAGACAGAGAAACCCAGAGCTGGGATGGAAGGCTGAGATGGAAGGTTCTTAGTTTGATTGAGAGAAAGTGTGGAAGGTTTTTCAAAGTACTCCCTTTCAAAGAGGATTCCTTGGCCATAACTGCATTCAATGGGAGGCCAGCTCTATAATGCAATAATAGATTTTCAGAAATTGAAAAAAGTACTTATGTGAATAAAACTCAAGTACTGAAGACTTATACAACTTCCTACCTTTAGATAATTGTAACTGTAATACATATATTGTAAATGTAATATGTTTGTACATAGTAATGAAATGAAAACAAAAGGAAATGGGACTACAATAAATCGCAAGGCACCCCAGGTATTTAAATTCAATAAAAATATCATATTATTGGCATGGCTTATCAAAGTATCATTGGGAAAAGCAGTACTGACATTTTTTGTTTTTTTCTTTCTTTCTCCATTTTTTTTTTTCCCCTTAAATTAAAACTCCCAGCCAAACAAAACCTCTGGCTGGACTGGAAGGAACACTATTCATTCCCTTGCTCTGACCTGATTAGTTAGAATGTTTTTTAAATGATGACTTTCCAGTTTGGGTCACTGCCAGAGAGAAAGGCCCTGACTTAATGGTCGCATTGATTGTGGCTCCAAGAGGCACATTAAAAAAATTTCAGCAACGCTAAAAGAAACGCTGATCTTCTGAGAGAATTTTATTTAATGGATTTTTTTTTAAATTAAAGGTTTTGGAAACTTGTCAAAAGTGTGTTTAAAATTCCACGTACAAGTTTGGCTGCCTAGAGACTTTGAGTGGTGAGAACTTTGTCATTTCTTAGTATAAAAAAGCTTCAACCTTGGACTCTGGGATCCTTGGACCCACCCGTGGGGGTCTGGATGGAACTGCGATTTAGCTCAAATGTAGGGCCCTTTTACCACCCTGATTTCCCCTTGATAAATGCTGCCTGTCATCACTTCCCCAAGTGCCCTTCCTGGGTGGTTATTCCTCTCTGCCTCTGTTTTTGGAAGCCCCACTTGGAAAAAATCAAGAGAAAAGGTGTTGACAAACTTTGGAATGTTTGGTTGGCACAGAGGGATGGGAATTGGCACAGAACTCGTATTGGGCAAATTTCTCTCAGCTTCCGGCCAAGAAGTTCTGAGGCTGAGCGTCGCGTGGAGGAAGCGGACATCAGATTAGCTGCAGACTCTTCGCTCTCTCCTGTGCCCTCTGCAAGGGGCTGCGGTCTGCGTTTGCAGCAGGGAGGGCCACGTCCGAAGTACGCTCCCTTTCCTCACTCAGGTCTTCCATTTTGAAAGTGGCCAGTGTAACGATGTGGTGGCTTAGTCATGATAGCAGCCTGCACAAATATCACAGCCCGCTGAGGGCTTGTGAACAGTGTTCAGGGATGGGAAGCAGAGTGACTTTCTCCTCTGTTCTTACTGAAGTTTGGTGGCTACGGTTTATGCCATGGCAAGTGAGTTTTCATTAGATGTCAAAGTAGTTCCCGTTATTTAAAGTGGTACCGAATGCTCATTTTTCTCAATCCCATCTCATCTCCTAAACTTTCTTAGGTGTGTCTGAACCAAGCAGTCACACTCCCTCTCAAATGCCCCGTGTTTCTCTGTAAATGTTTGACCTGGGCTGGCTCAGAGGAGTTGTTGATCTTAAATGACATCTTGTTTGCATGAGGCCTAGTGATAAAAAGAGGGAGGGTCAAAACCAAGAGCTTGTGGAATATTAAAAATGGTAAAGGCAGAGGTCAGATTGATTGTCTGAGACTTAGGATCTAGCATACAGAGCTGCACCCCCACCCCCAAAATCACTCCTGGGCTCGGACCTGCTGTTGGCAGGTCGACACAGTCGAGATTGCTTCGCACAGCTGCAAAGTGGAGAACAAAACACCGCAGAGTAAAGGGCGCAGCAGTCACTGACCACAGAACCCACGCCCATCACACCGACCATGTGGTCCCTGTGAGTGACGATGAGTGACTTCCAGTTTTCCCCTCTACCCAGAATCATGGCACTAAGTATTCATAGCTGATCGGTGGTACAGGCGCACCTAGTTTTATTTTGCTCTGATTTATTAGGCTTCACAGGTGTTGTGTGTTTTGTTTTGTTTTGTTTTGTTTTACAAATGGAAGGCAAGACCTTTCACCAGCAAAAAGATTACGACTCACTCTATTGTGGTGGTCTGAAATGGAACCTGCAATGTCTCCAAGGTATACCTGCATTTCTACAACCATTGTTTTGACCATGTGTTATTAAAGGTCAAAGGACCTGATAACTTCCTTCCAAACACAGCAAATTTTGATACTTGTGATCTGAGTTTCCTGCTAGCTATACCAACACGGCTGACCTGGTATTTACTAGGCTCTGCCTCAGGCCATCGCCCACTCTGGGCTCACCTGTCTTTGGGGTTTGCTATCCTCTTTATCCAATGCAAGGAATGATTTTCTTCTCAATTTTATCATGTTGCTCAGGTCCTTTTAAAATCTTTAAAACAAGCTCTTGCATGAAGCCTTCCTGGAATCATTGGTTCCATTTTTGAGGCCAGAAATAATAGCCTCTGGTTCACTTTCCTGGGGAATGCATGCTCACAATCCCTGGTACCATTTCCTGGTATGGCACATCTCCTGTTTCACTGAAAGCCCTTGAAAACTGTCTTTAACAGACACTTAAGGAGTCTAGTAGTTTATCAAACTGGATTAGGGGCTGAAGGTAGTGAACTGTGTGTGCAGTTTGCCCTGGCAGAAAGAATATTTTATTACTGGCATTGTTTAGAATGACTAGTGCATGGTAATAGTAAAAAGCAGCCCAATTTTGTGGTGGTATGATTATTGTTTTTAAATGCTACACAGACAGCCGACTCCCTTATTCAATGCTCCCTTATTTGACTCCTTTATTCACCCTTATCATACAGCTCCCACACCATCCTTGTACATGGTTCTGCTCAAAGCATCTCCAAAATGACCAACTTCTATTAAAAAACACACAGCAATCCTGCAACATCCTCATCACTGAAGCACACGTTTTATCCTATTGCTGAAAAACGTCAGTGCCTGTAGGAGAAAGAGCCAAACGCCCTGTGCACACAGGCAATCGCAGGCGTCCTCGTGTGGACCTAGCAGCACAAAGCATACTGGCGCCGACTGCTGCGTCCTCGTCTTTTCCTTCTGTTAACACCAGAGAAACACAGACACTAACCACTTTTCTAAAGTAGAGTTTATAAAAACTCACATTGCCCCTTAATTTAGTGGCTTTGTGCCCACTATACCCAGCTGAATCTCTTTGGGGGTCTCCCCATTTTTTAAGTAAAACTAGTAAATCATTAAGATCAAGCCAAGTGAAAATATCTTTTTCTGGGAACTTCCCTAAGACCAGGTTCCCCACATACAAGGTCATGACCAACAGTTTGCCTTCTTATCACTGAAAACACTTTCAATAACTTTTTCAGTGTCTTTCTTCCCCAGTGTACTCATTAGGGAGTGTAAGAGCATGACAGTGTGTGTGAAGGCGAGTACACAGGGGGGCTTGGGACCAGGCCTGGAAAGATATATTCTATACCACTCACTGGCGGAACCCAGCCACATGCCACACCCAGCAGCAACAGAGGATGCAAAACGCGTGGCCAGGAAGAAGACGAAACAGGTCAGTGACCAATAAGTGTCTCTGCTCCACCACCAGGTGGTAGGAGCCACAAAAACCAAGTATGCTTGGTCCTGTCACTGCCAAAAGTCCCGTGTGCAGTACAGTACCTCCCATGTGGTACCGTCTTAGTAAACCTTTGCCAACTGGATGCGTCGAAAGTATTGGATGAACAATAAGGAAAGGAATGAGTTTAGAGTAAAATTCAAAGATTTCATCTCTTACCTCTAGCAGAATGGTTCATCTGCTAAATCCAAGAGGCGACTCAGAAGATCCCATGAATGCTGATGCACTTTTACCATTTGGTTGAGAATTGTAACATCAAGGACAATTTACAGCAATTCATTTAAAAATTGTTCAGTTTTTGTTAATTTTCTAAATAATCAGTTTACGCACACACACGTATTTGATCACAGCTATTTGCATGTGTAAATATAAAGAAGAAAAATTGGTTTCACATGGTTTTTAGACCAAAGAGAGGACATGTAAACATTTATAATGAACAAACGCAGCCTAAATTCCCTATGTCAATACAAGGGACTTTGGAATTGATGGAAGAAATTTTCCTCTGTGTTTGCAGTTTCCCTTGAAGGACCTTACCACTGCGTGTCACCCAGAAAGCCTAGCAACCAATTTTTAAGCCCTCACAAATCAATCACTGCTAGGCAGTGGCCCACCCACATTATATTCTAATTCTAAGCATTTCTACTTGTGCCAGAAAAGGACACTGATGGAGAAGCACAGGAGATGTAGTTCATTCTTTCAGGAACAATATGAGAACAATGATTACTAATGGGCTACACTCTTAAGATCACAAGAGAATAACTTCAGATTAACAAGCAAAAAATGTAATTATCTCCAAATAATAGGCATTAGCAAACCAGAGTATTGCATTGATGGATTGCTCCTACACACCAAAGAAATTGATGAAATCATTGCCCCTTCTATGTGCAAAGGTAAAGAGAAGAAATACACACACTATAAAAAAAAGTTATCAGGTCTTTCTTATTTAATAGTGTGCGATTTTCTCTCTTGATGATGGGCTGATAATATGACATGAAGGGTAAGTCATGCTGTGTCAAATCACTGCTTAAACAGGATGTTTCTGAACCATTCAACCTGATACTATCCAATAAAATACAGGTGATCAACAGGCATTAAAAACAGAGAATGAATAAATAAATAACCAGAATGGTCCTCCACTTACCTGCAGAATGTATTAGGATCCTGTCCAGCGGCAGTTCTGGTTCACTGTGGCTGTGCCTGGATGTTGGCATCTAGATCACTGTACTCCCAGGTGCTGGTTGTGGGGCCCATTGTACGTGAAAGTGCACTAGTTTAATGCCTGTAAACATGGGGGAGATAATGTAAGAACATCAGGATTGAAACTCTGGTCAGATCCATTGCCTAGCCAGGCTCCCATTAACAACGAATCTTAAGTCAGCGACTCTCACACTTCAGGGGCACTAGAATCACCTGTGTGTTTTCCAAACCCAGGGCTGACTCCAGTCTGGCCTGGGAGTATGAGTTTCTGATCCAGTAGGTGGAGTCTGATAATTTGCATTTCTAACAAGCTCCTAGGTGAGGCTGATGCTATTGGTCCAAGAGCCAAACTTTGAGAACCAATGTATTAAATTAATAATTAAACACCTAACTGCGGATCCTCCATATGCGTGGGAATACAGAATAATAGATTTTTGCCCTTAAAGGGCCAGAGATGTTACCCAAACCATTGTACTTTTATATTAGTATCTGTCATATCTATATTCAAAATCTTTTTTGTATATTTGAAAATTTTATTTTAACGTAATGAAATTCTGATATGAACAGCAATCGATAAAAGTGTTCACAAAGTAAAATTTAAAAACTACTGAAACTGAACCTTTAATAGCTTTCAAATACAACTATTTATAAGCATACCAAAATCAAGTAAAATAAATTATACAACTGTAAACATTAAACATAAATCCTCTTCCCCTTTTTGCTGCAAAGTAAAATAAAATTAGGGATACATTTATGTAAAATTTTAACCTCCCTGGTTTGGTCCCCAGTTGGGGCACATGCAAGAGGCAATCAATCAATATTTCTCTCTCACATGGCTGTTCCTCTCTCTCTCACTCCTTCCCCCTCTCTATAAGCAAATCAATGAGAATGTCACTGAATGAGGGTAAATTTTTAAAAATTGTTTAAAATAAAAATGTTAACCTCCCTCTTTCCCATCAACAAAATAAACAAAACAAGTGACCCTAACACCTCCCTTGTACTTGCATCAAGAGTTTCTTTGAAACTTTACCAGAATAACCCTGCATCTTTTTTTAGAATCTTTTTCAGTCTCATTACCTTTCGGGAAAAAAAATATCGGTTCCTCTTTGGCACGGTACCCTCAGCTAGTCCTTGGGAAGCGCAGCAATTTGCCACTTGTCCCAGTTTAAGTAACAGGAATGAGATTGCCAACTTCTACCTCTTCAACTCTTCCTGATTTCGGGCCTGTCCCAGCATGCAATGGACACGTTGATCCCCAATGGCCAATAAACTCTCAAAGTTATGTTCACATGCTGGTCAGTCCCACCGAGCTCGTCTATCCTGGGTTAAATTCAGCTGTCGATGTGTTTGCTTGGCTGGTACAGCGCTTAAGGAAGCCCTGCATCTGCGTGCGCTTGGGAGGGGCGCGTCGGTCTGGAGCTCGCACTTCCCCCCGAGGAGCAGCCGACTCCGCTCGTTTACATCACTTGCCCGACCCCACTAGACTGCTGAAATGGCAGCACCTGGAAAACCCTCTCATCGAACAAACGGAAAACCACGGCTTGAAGAAGTTAAGCAACTTCCCTGGAGGCACGTGGGTAGCCAGTCCTGGAAAAGAATTACAGCTTGTGGCATAAGGCCCCCTCCGTAGGCTGTGCTGCCTCCCCACCTGTGGGGTCCCCACGGTGCCAGCACAGACATTAGCGTGACCAGCGTGGCCACTGATCTTGCTCTCTGGGTTGCCCTGAATGGCACGCATATCACAGTCACCCACATGGGTCTGTCAGACATGCCACGGCTGCCTGATCTCCAGGGTACCTTCTTCAACTTGAAAACTTTCTCAACATGGTGCTTTCTCTGGACTGTTTTGAAATGTGTTAAGGCCCCACTTCCCATCGCTAGGTTTGTGGTGGAGGAAAATAGGTAAAGAAGTCCAGGGTAAGAGAAATCACTTACTTGAGCACTGGCTTTGGAGTCGGTGACAGAAATGGCATGGGTTCTCACAAAGGTGTTCTTTAAAAACAAACAAGAAGAAAAAAATGAAATCAGACAAAAAGCCCGTGGCACTGTCTTGGTTTGAGAACATGTTGTAGTCAGGGGAGATACAGTTTCTCCTTGGCTCTTAATTTGGCTGCCTGATCTGTTCTCTGGGTTTCTTTTGCCATCACTGCAGGGAGAGCATTCACCTGTTTGACTTTGACCTTCAAGTAAGGGAAGGAGAAGCAGGAGGACCGAAAGTCGAGATTCTCAAAATTACACACACACAACAATCACCTGGAGGGTTGTTCGCACTGTAGCAGTGTGACCCCTGGGGCAGGGATTTCGGGCAGGCCCGAACTCTACGTAATTCACCAGGACTCGTAGGTGTTTTCGATGCTGGTGGTACAAAGCACCCTTGGAGAATGTGCTTGTGCTTTAGAGCCGCGCTTCTCAAATTTTAGTGTGCCCACATATCTGTTATCATGCGGAGTCTGATTAAGCAGGTCTGGAGGGGAGTCTGAGGCCCTGCATTTCTCTCGCGCTCCTGGAAGATGCTGGTCCAGGAGCTGCTCTTCAGGTCGGCAAGGGTTCAGAGCTCTGGTGGGTTCAAAACTCAGCCCTGCTCTCTGCTGCCTGTGAGTCTGGAGAAGTTACTTAACCTCTCTGTGCCTCAGTTCTTTCATCCCCGAATGGGATACACTTAATCCTATGATTTTTGTGAGATTTCAATAAGATGATAAATACAAAGCTCCTAGCACATAGGGAGGCTTAACCAATGTTAGCTATTACTGTCACTTCTGGGTATTATGCTTTGACTTCTGTGTTAGATATACGAGAGGACTTACAGAACCCCAGACTGGTGGCTTAGCTTATTGGGCTTGCTCGAGTCACCTGAATTCCATGCCCCTCTTCTGGACCCGCCTCTTTTTCCTTCCCCGCAAAAAGCTCATCCTGAAGATATCAAAATGGCCATCCACTCCTCTGAAACCAGAGGTTCCAGGAGAATAGCAAACTGATGGGCGATCCTGGTAGGGATAGGAGAGAGGGTACCAAGTTTTTGAGCTGTGCCCACATGAACAGATTCAGAACTTCTTAAAGAGGTACCACTTCTCCCTGGAAAAACAAAACTCGAGCATTTTCTGCCACAAACATCTACAATCACAGCTCCTCCCTAACACAGTTCTCTTCTGCCACCACCAAGAATATTTTCCCTCATAAATCAGAAAAATTGCCTCAATTCCAGGTTGGCCAGCTAAGAAAAATCCAGCCAGCAGCTCATCAGCCACCGCAGGTAAGGGGAGACAAGTGGGCAAAGTCCAGGACGGCTCACTTCTTGGTTCTACGAGACTCACTGACGTAACGTTGAGACGTGCCCACCTCCTTCAGCCCAAGCCGCAGGGGAGTGGCTGTGCGGGCGGACCCACAGCTGAGCTGAGTCTCACCTCTTCGTTTTAATCACTGATTCTCACACCTTAGTCTGCCAAAGCATCTCCTAGGAAAGATTTTAAACTCATAGATACCAGACCACGCTTTACAAAGTGCAGATTCGGTAGTCTGAAATGAGTACTGGGTATTTATATTTTTTAACAGACAACTGGGTGATTCTGTAGCAGGTGGTCCATTCTCTGAGAAATAAATCTTTTTAAAGAGTGAAGAATAATGCTTAGACATGGTGCTAGTTTAACAGGAGCAGCTGCCTAAACCTTGTTGAGTGGCCACACAGCTCAATTCTGTTCTTTTGAATGACCTCAGAGCAGTTACCAGTGGTTCGGTGAGCAGTGAGCAAGTGCTAATCACTTCATCCTTCGGTCCCTTTACACAGGCGTGTTGTTACCACTCTGATCCTCAGAGTAGAATACAGGCCTGGCTCAGAGGGTTTAAGAGACTTGCCCAAAGTTTCACCCTGAGTTAGTGTTCACGGGGGGACTCCAACCTGGACCTGTCTGAGCCCGAGTCAGAGTTTTTTCTAGTACGTTCTAAAGCAGAGCTTCTCAGGCTCGAGCACACGTCAAGTTCCTGGAGGGCCTGTGGACACAGACTGCAGGCCCTGCGCTCAGGGTTTCTGTGCCTGTAGGTCTGGGCCAGACCCGAGCATTTGCCTTCCTGACAAGTTCCCAGATGCTCTTCCTGCCGTTGGGCTTGGAGAATGACAGCCTTGGAGTTAGCTGTTGGGCCTTTTTCGAGAAGTCTGATGCTGTGTTTCTCTTGAGCAGTCTTACCTATTCATCCAGGACAATTTAGAAAAGCTTCCTTTTTTCCTTCAACTGTTGCTCAGCCAGTAAGTACATGACAAATGGCCATGAAAGTTGCTGTTAAGCCAGTTCTTAAATGTCTTCAGGTGTTACTTTTAAAGTTGTAATACGTCATCCCCTCCCCTCAAGCAGAAAGAACAATTCCCCTTTGTGGTGGCTCTTTCATAAGAATTCTTCTGCTCTACCTTTTATTTCTTTGCTTTAGAAATGATGAGCTGTCATACTGTGCTTCTATTCCAACTAGTGCCGGTTAGCAAAATGTCCTTCTAATTAGTTCAGTCTAGCCAGGTGCTAAGGAAATAATCCAGGCCTCGTGTCTCCTGCGCCCCTTAGTCTGATGCAGGAATTCCAACTGTGGTCTGGGCAGGCCTTCCCTTTCTGTTAACGACCCTGCTGTCATCTCCTGGGACTTCTGGGGCGTACTCATACCAGGGACAGCCACATCCACCTGAGTCATGAGCACAGGCTGCTGTGAAAGGGGGGACTATTTCAGCTGCTGTTCCTTTTGTTTTTCTCAAGGAATTGCACGTGTGGCCTCCTGAGCTCTTTCCACAACAAGCCGAAGGAATAGGAGTGTGACCCTGTGGAGGTTCTGAAAGGCGTGATGGAGACTCCGGGAAAGATCAAGTTGGCAACTCAGAGTCAAAAGTCTCCACTGACTTTGTCCTCTCCTGAAGCTTCGTGCACATTCTACAGACCTCTATCCTCAGCATTAAAGGCGTGTCATCGAGGCCCTTCTTTCTCAGGATTCAAAGTACGATTTGATTTGATAATAGTTCAGCTGACCTTCTGCGTGACTCCTCAGCTTGAGTCCACCGGCCTGGCCCATGACTGGGTAATGGGTGGATGAAGTGGGAGACCTGGGTGTCAAGCGCACCGTGCCACTGTGAAGTCAGGCTTGACGACCGTCAAGAAGCAATATTCGCACCTACTGCACTGGATAGACTGAAAGGAGACGATGAAACGGGTCATTATCCATGAAAGTGTCTGGAATGTGTGGGCCCTTGGAAAATATTAATAGAGTCTGTGTCCCACTAGGTACCTAAGTCCATTTCTCTAATCTTTTTCTCTGGGAAAAACAACATTTGCCATGGTAATAAAATCTGACTCAGGATTCAGCAAAGTTCAGAGGGCACCTCAGTGGGAGACAGTTGAACATGTGGGCTAACAACTTGGATGTGAGTTCATGCCTTTGGCTCTGCTACTCACTCGTGGTGTAACTTTGGTGGGCTTACTCATGGTCCCTGATTTTCAGGTTTGTTTCTTATCCAGTTGTTCTGAGCATGAAATAACTGTGCATTAAGCTTTTAGTACAGTAATTCGTAGTAAACACTCAGGAAGTGCTAGTTATTTTACAGATAACTATTTTAGGGATATACGTATATATACACAGATATATATGGATATATATATTCACAACATTTTGTAAGTAAATTCAGGAATTTCATGGATTTCTTTGAGGCCTATTTATGCATAGACACTTAGGGCCTATGGGCCCCAATTATATATGCTATGAAGTATTTCCCATGTATTATGTTATTGATCCACTATCCGATGGGTTGGACTTTGCAGTATATTTTTCCCTCTGTCCTCAGGTGATAGGTTTACGGACTTTTGAATGTACTCCTATGACCCACTGAATGTGACATCCTGCTGTAATCCTGAGTCTTGCAAATCTGGTCAAATTCAGACCAAGCTCCAGTTCCATGGCCTGGAACGGTACAGAGCTTTTCCGACACGTTCCTGTGGCCTCGTCCTCGTCTTTCTCTTGGGCTCCTCGCTAGTCTCTGATGGCCCCTTGCACACTGTTTCTGGTGTGTTCCGTGTCACCCCGTATATGGACAGAACTTGGTCCCCTTACTGGTTTTCACAGGAAATCGATGTTGAGCATTTTGTGATTTTGGTGAGTGTCACAGTGTGGAGCACAACTTCTCACCATCCTCATCTTCATCCTTCCCCTCTTCTTCTCTGGCACTTCAAGACAGTCTCTCCCTTTGCTTCATTCCTGTGTGGTCCTCAGCTGTGAGGGTGCCACTTTCTATCCCACCCACTTGTCCAGAATGGTTTTATTGGACAAATAACAGCTCTTTTCCTCAGAGAGATTTGGTGGAAAAAATTGCTCCCTCTAATTGCAAGTGAATTAATGTCATTTGTGATTAGGATGTCTTATTTTATGTCCCCAGTGCCTTAGGACGGTACCCACCATGTAACAGATGTTGATCCACCGGTGGGGGGAGGAAGAGGAGGAGAGAGAGAGAGAGAGAGAAATGAAGGGGGAAGGGAGGAAAGGAGGAAGGAGGAAAGAAGTCCCAAGCTTGTCCCGGGTCCAGACCATGATCCCATTAGTCAGCTTAGCGGCTGGTCTGTAGCTGCCGTCCTCCGGCTTATGGCTGTAGCACAGGTTTTGTCCTTTGCTTCTCTTTCATGCCTAATACCTCAGTGATTTTTGCCCAAGCTAATTTTAGCCCTCACAATAGAGTCACACTGCGGTTGTGCCCCCTTTTCCTTTTCCCCGTGAAGTAAGGGAAGTTCACAGCTCACTTCCTAATCCCCTCTCAGGTAATTAGTTGACTCAGGGGGCAGCTCAAGAAGCCAGGAGCCTGTCGGCTTTCATTTCCCCTCCCGCAAGTCTCTTCCCCCTATTAACTTCCTCTTTCCTCAGCCAGAGCAAAAATTAATTGATATGCCTTCTTTCTCTGGACAACATTTGTCTCTTCAACAGTTTTCATATTTTTTTAGAAGTCATCTCAGTTCCTGTAAATTGTAGCCTTCCTACTGTGGCCTTTCCCTTTCAGAGAGATATTATTGGAACCTGGGCGTGAGTCTCCTTCAATTCAGAAGAGAAACAGAGATGTGGGCTTCTTTACCCCTTTTCTGGGGACCTCTTCATGGAATTCTGGGAAAGATTAGGACTGAACCGTAAAAACTGTGTTACTCTGTTTGTATTGGGGATGACCCAGGTTGAGGAAGTGCTGTGAATTAAACAGAGAAAAAGGAAGAAGAAAGCTACAGAAGCCACCGGCAACTTCCTGCCTTTCAGGAGGAGGGGCCTTGCTTTGCACAGTGACACTCTCTCTGCCTCAGGCCCAGGGTGGCACGAGAAAATGAAAGAATGGTGAGCCTTTCCCTGGAGAAGGTGCATTGAGACGTTCAGACGGCTAACACTGAATTGAGTGGGCAGACTGGGGCCTGCAATTTAGTCACACACAGGACTTACATTTCCACACAGCTGTGTGCTGTGTGTGTGAGTAGGAGGGACATTTGCTTTTCATTTCTGTAAATCAAGTTCTGAGCTGAATGCATGTCACATGGTTTGAAGTCAGAACTACTCTGGAGTTGGTTTGAACTGGTGAAGTGGTTTCTTGAATGTGTGTAGGGCTGAGGATACTGTAGCAGCTGACGACTGTAAAGAAAATAATGAGGGAAGGTTGCCTCCCAATGTTGAAATGTTTGAAAGAATCCTCAAGACCTTTGGAAGATATTGGTGGGAAGTTGCTCCGTTCAGTTTCTATTTATGTCAAGTTCTACACTAGATGGCAAAGGTCAAGCGGGAAGAAGACTCAGTCCTTGTCTCAAAGGGCACCAGAGTCTGGAAAGATAGACAGAAGTCACTGGATCATTAGAAGAATATGATGAAATAATATGAATTTCCAGCAGTTGAGCAGTTAAGGTAAATTTTCTTAGTGGACTATCATTAAAATTGTATTTGTTTTGAGTTGAAAAATGCTTATGGTATAATGTTATATTGAGCACAGGATAATCATTGTGTTTTTGATTTGAACAATGATTGAGATAATGTGATATTGAACAAAGAATAATCACTGCACGTATATATGACAATAGCTGTGTAAAAAAATAGTACACTCTTCTAATTAAAACCCTTCAATATTTTCCCACTACCTTCAGGATAAGACTGACGTTCTTCAAACTGAAGCTCCTAAGACTCTGTTCCCTGATCCTGCCACCTATATCTCCAAAAACATCTCCTCCCGCTTGTCCTCCACACCACGTCATCCCTACCCCAAACTTCTCCAGAGCCCTGAGAAACGATTCTGCTTCCCTGTTACCATTACTTAAGGGCACACGTGAAACAATGTGACACAGAGGAGCTGAGCTATGTTTGCATTTTCCCCATCACATAGGTGATGTCTTCAGGCTATACCCCACCCTACCCTCACTTCCCTCATTTATACAACTCTGGACTTTAAACATCCCTAAATTAGAGAAATGTTGAGATTGAGTACTTTTTAAAAGTTTATCTTCCTTCTTTTCTTGAACTTTGTTTGCAATGATGTGTCTCTCTGCAGCTTACATCTAGCTAGAATTAGAAAGAGACATGGGTTTTCTCCTTGACTGGCATCGAGATCAAAGACAAATGGGCAAGCTCCAAGGATCTGGATGAAGTTTGCACACATTTTAAGCCACACTCGGCTTTGTGCAAGCCCTTTGCACAGACAGGTGTGAATGTGGTAAGGGGAGCCACCTGCAAACCAGAGAGAGCAGAACGATGATCACTGATTAAGGTGCTAAGTTGCAGACTTACGTTAATTTCCAGATTCACAACAGCGTTCCAGCTTCTCAGTTAGCTCCAACAGGAATGCACCGCCAAGGAGAACCCCTCCCCTGCCTTTCATAACCACCCGAGCTCCTAAAGCCTCATACTGTTGGAGCAGAACTGACACTTGACACATCACACTGCTGGACTTCTTAAAGTGAACGTGGGAAAAAAAATGCAACGCCACTGTCATTTTAACATTGGAGATCCAGTCAAACTGCAATGCCCAGGGATGAAATCCAGACTGTGAGTCAGGGACGCTGATCAGCATGCATGTTTCTATCTCTAGCACCGAGTCAAGTATCCATCCATCAGCAAATCAGCTACACAGTTTCCTTTTCAGAATGAATTTACCAGAGTCTGGGAATGAGCCTGCTTTGATTCAGAACAGAAATATTGGAGGAGCTCTTGCTTTCTTTGGAAGCCCTCTTAATGGGATTTTAGGAGAAATTCCAGGTGAGTAGTACAGACTGGATGTTGGTGTGGTGCCAACTAAAAGGGTCCCCCAAGTGGCACTGCACTTGCAACAATATGAAGACGGGTATAGTATCCTGGACTCCCATCAGGGCGTCAGGAAACCAGTCTGCATGTTTCCCTGGTTATTCTAATGAGCCCCTTGGGAGTGGAGGAGGCGTAGGGTTCCAAGGGACATATGCGGTCACATCAGATGATCACCAGTGGACTCCACTGCTTGGTCCCAGCTCCCTGCAGGGCTTCATTTTTGCCCTAGGGGCAGGGCAAGTTTGGGGGTGAGAGTCAATGGCTTGGGGTGCCAGGGACAGGCTGAGCACTGCCACCAAGGCCTTCTCACGCTGCCTGGTCCCCGTGCAGTCTCCTGCCTCTCGGATCAGTGCTGACTCTCCACTTAAACGTCTGTCATCAGTCCCTCTGTGGAGCCCACATGGGGCATCTCGGTGCCATCAGGAGTCAGGACCCTGGTACGGGGCCTCCATGGGTGCCAGCCAGTCATGAGCAATGGTGCCTCGTACATTGAAGGGATGACTCCCATTAATTTATCCCTTTGGAGAGAGGCCAATCCATGAAACTTCAAGCATTGGAAGAGCCTTCAAAATTAGGTCTGATGATATTCAAGTCCTCACCGACAGGAACTGGTTTGAGGGGGGAAGGAGGGGAGAGGGAGGAGAAGCCACATGTCTTAGAGAACCCTGTGAAGGTCTTAATAAATAGATAAGAATCTTGCTCACTTAGCATTTTCAATATTAGAAAGCCAATAGGACTGAAGAGGGGCCTGAGAACTGTATGTTCTTCCCTCCTAAGAGAACAAAGATTGTACAGAGTGATCTGTGCTCAGACTTCGTGATTAGTGCAGGAAAGGGTTAAAATTGGGTTGAGCAGTATTTTCGAAGTGACTATAAATAATCAAAGGAGAATCAACTTCTCCGCAAGTGCCTTCTATGATAGTATTTAATTTGTCTCCAAAAGACTAGTGCAATTTTAATGCTATCCCACCCTTAATAATCCTACTCATCCTCCGAAACTCACTTAGATACCTGTATCAGTGACCAAGAAAGTGTTCCCTAATCTCCCCCCACTTATAGAGTTAGTCCTCATTTTTGACACGCCTGTATTGTCACTCTTATCACACTGAGTTGTCCTCTGTTCATTTGCAGGTCTGCCTCCCCTCTGAACAGGGAGCCCCTTGAGTCCAGACATGGTCTTCATTTACCTCTAGGCTTCTGTTTTAACCTAGCGTTTGGCACACCTTAATTATTTGGTATTTATCTACTTAATAAAGGAAAACACTGATCATAAGTACAGTACTTTTTCTGGAACTTTTGGTGGCCATAACTAAACATCCTGGTTTTCTTTCTGGCTTTAGGTCATGGGCTAGTTATTCTAATCAGATTAAATTATTTCATGGATGAAATCATTGAATTTAAATAATTCTCGCAAGGTTGTGGAACTTGTTAAATGGCTCAGCAATTTTTGGTAAGTTTGTGAAAAATTCACTTGGTAATAAAACCTGGTCTGCACTGACATGTCTGTGTATAGTTTTCGGTTAGCCCACTTGCTATGAAATTCGTATTGTATGCCATAAAACATTAATGCATTTGATTGTTGGGTGCTTCCCCTTTTCTAAAATATGAAAAACTGAAAATTCTATGGCACATCTTGCCCCAAGAATTTCAGATAGGGTACTGTGAACGTGTGCAGTATTATTTCCTTAAGAGAACTTGGATCACGTAGTAGGTGTGCTTATTCTGTTATTGCTCATTTCAGCAAAGCAAAATCAACTTCGTGTCCAACTGGTGTTAATCATTTGCACTGTATTGTTTGTGTTATTTTGTTTGCATTTAACAGTCAATGTATTTTGGATGAAATTGTGTTGAAGCTATATGCAGTTGCTATTAATTACTAATTTTATGTTTATACTATTTAGGTACTACTATAATAAAAGCAATCTAAGTAAAATAAAACATGGAGGAAATCAGTGAAAAATTGCATAGCTAAAATTAACTTTAAAAACCCTTCCTGTGGATATAGAACAGTAGAAATAATTTTGTGTCTCATTACAAACATTTACATGTATATGTATTACTAGATATATTCATAAATATGCAATACATGCTATAGTAAAGATGGGCACTGTCCAGATTCAGATTAGTCATCTTCTTCTCTTTTTTAAAGATTTTAATTATTTATTTTTAGACAGAAGGGAAGGGAGGGAGAGAGGGAGAGAAACATCAATGTGTGGTTGCCTCTCACGTGGTCCCCACTGGGGACCTGGCCCACAACCCAGGCATGTGCCCTGACTGGGAATTGAACCGGCGACCCTTTGGTTTGCAGCCTGCACTCAATCCACTGAGCTACACCAGCCAGGGCAGTCATCTTCTCTGGACAACCCTACTTGTTTTTCTCTTTTACCAAAGGCTTATGAAGTTTACCTAAGTTAAATGCATTATGATGAGATGCTTAGCTAGGAATCCCTGTCTATACCTACAGTCACAGAAATGGCTGATTCTTCCACTTAGTTTGGGATGACCCCACCCCACCTCTTCAGTGACCACCTGTGTCCAGAGGTTTCGGAGGAACCGATGGAATCAACCAGCTGATTTGGGATGATGAGGGAGGGTTGAGTCATAGTCAGAGCACTTGCGTCGTCGGTCTCAGCCAGAAGGCTAGAGACTGAACAACAACATTTGGGGGATAGTTTAGGACATAATTTACATGCAGCGCCCAGCAAGAAAAAAACGTAGGAGGCAGGCAGGCTGTAAGAAAGGCAGCAATGCAGGGGCATGAGGAATGGCAAGTTGAAACTATTTTCAGTGTCAGAGTGAAGAGAGGCAGCCATGGGAATGCACATTCCAACACCAGCTAACTGTTGCTGCAGTGTGCAGCCCTAGGGCAGTGTTGCTATGTCTTTGTTTTTATTTTTTAAGGTGGGGTGGGGAGGAGAAGACCAGGCTTTTATGTGAATTCTCCTGACTTTCTAAATTGGCAACTAATTCAATGGCAAAAAAAAAAAAAAAAAATAGGTTGGATCATGTGAAATACATCTGTGGGCCAGATTTGGTCTTCATACCATCAGTTTGCATCCTATGAATTAGACCTGACGGCAGCCGTTAGCATCCTGGACAAACCTGTCACACATGGGCCCTCTTCCTACCTTGGGAGGGAAGGAGATGGAACTCTTCTCTTGTGGGAAATCATATTATTTCATCTGAGGTGATAGCTTTGGCCGTGGCCCAGAGGTTTGCTTCTGGAAACCAGAAACCTCTTCTTGTCCTCGTTCCCATTTTTGGCTAATTGCATTAGAAGTGAGATTGGGTTGGAGAAAACTGAAACAGATACTCAAGGGCCAATCCCAGGGCCTTATCGACTCTTTCTTTCCAAGTGAATTCTAAACCGAAATTCATCCTCCTTTCATTCCTTTTGTCTAGGCCCCTCAGAGTTCACACAAAGTGCTAAATGTCCAACATTAAATGTGTCCTTGGGCCAACAGAACCCATGAGCTCAAGCTGTCTCACTAACAAATTTCCAAAACTTAATGATGGAATGTTTTAATTTATTTTAGTACGAGCAAACATTTTTGGCAACATGACTGTGAAATTGTTAAAGAAGACAGTTTTCACATGTCAACCTTCACTTCTATTCTTTTTTTAAAAAAAGATTTTATTTATTTATTTTTAGAAACAGGGAAGGGAAGAAAAAAGGGAAAGAAACATCAATGTGTGGTTGCCTCTCCCATGCCCCCTACTGAGGAACTGGCCCACAACCCAGGCATGTGCCCTGACTGGGAATCAAACTGGTGACCCTTTGGTTCACAGGCCAGCACTCAATCCACTGGGCCATACCAGCCAGGGCTCACTTGTATTCTTTTCATTTCTTTATGCAGCAATATGTATTAAGAGCCTATAGTATATTGGGTGCTATTTCTACTACTGGGGATATAGCAGAGACTAAGACAAGACCTAAATCCCTGTGAGTATAAATCAAATATACAATAATTTATATAATCATTTGATGTCATGTGTGTGTGTATGTGTGAAGCCTGACTGGAAAAGTCCAGCCATTGTTAATATAACAAGAACGGTTTGCACAACATCGATGTCACTGGGTAGACAAGGAGAGTGGGCTGGAATGCACACGCGTGAACAACGATGACTTCACTGTACTAGTCAGTGGGGGCGGTAGACACCTTTGAGTGAGCATGTGTACTGGTGACCATTGCATTCAAAATGACTGAGTGAGTAGAGCAATGGATCTGCATCACATCTCGTGTTAAGCTTGAACATTTCTCTGTGGAAACTATTCAGATGATTCAGAAGGTCACATCTATGGGCAGCGGGTGATTGGCAGCTTCATCACAACAATGCGCCCACTCACGCATCACATCTCATGCACAGTTTTCTGGTGAAACATCAAATCACCCAGGTGACTCAGCCCCTCTACAGCGCAGATTTGGTGCCCTGCGACTTCTGGCTTTTCCCAAAACTAAAATCACCTTTGAAAGGGAAGAGATTTCAGACTGTTGATGAGATTCAGGAAAATACAATGGGGCGGCTAATTGCGATTGGGAGAACTCTGTGAGGTCCCAAGGTGCCTACTTTGAAGGGGACTGAGGCGTCATTGTCCTATGTACAATGTTTCTTGTATCTTGTATCTACTTCAATAAATGTCTCTATTTTTTATATTACATGGCTGGATACCTTCTGGTATCCAGAAATATATATATACACACATATATGTAGAAGTATAACAATAGACATTACACAAAACTAAACATAAAATCACAGACTATACCCTATCCTCAAAGGATAGAAGGGAAGAAATGTATCCATCCTACAGGGAAAAGAAGCCCAGAGAAGAAAAGAAAGAATAAGGGAAAAGGATAATAGTAAAGACGGTGAAATTAAAACACACACAAATGCAGATGAACACAGGTAACTCTGGATTAGGTAGTAAGAGATTCTCGGGACTTCGTGTACATGCCTCTGGTTCTCAGCTCTGCATTTCATGAGTTCGAAGCTGGTAGGCAGAATGTCTGCGTTGAGCAGTTGAGCATGTGGTTCGCTGTAACTGCCTTATACTGCATTTTCTAGCCAGAGTTTAAAGAAATCCCTGCTGGAGTAAATAAGCAGTAAAAATGTCCAAGTAAAAAGTAATAAATCAAAAGCAGCTCTGTTTTAAGAGGCCGTGAGGCCTGAGAAGAAGACTACACCAATACAAACAGCACTTAGAGATGGTGTCTGTTTATCTCATGTCTCCAGCAAAGACACAAGCCCAGGTTCTGACGCAGTTTCAGCAACTGTTGGTCTGCCTGACTTTATCTCTTGTAGCAAGCTTTTTCTGAATAAAAGCCTTGAAAAGAATCAATAGGTTGGCTGAGATCATCAAAGCAAAACTGTTTCACATGTCAGGTTTCCCTATCAGACAGTTCTCCCAAAGCAGATTATAGCATTTGTATCACTAATTAAAATTAAACACTTCCTTTCTATTTCTGGAGGCAAAGTCTGAAACTGCCAAAGCCAAGAGCCAGAAAACTATTTTCTTAGGAAATGAGAAATACTTCCCCAGCCTACAAAGACATACACTTGACCACAATGTTTCTTATTTCTCTAATACTTTGCTAATGGGGAGAAAAATAGGTTTTAAAAAAACACCCCAACTTTATCAAGTGTAAGGATTTTTATCTTTCTGCATATACATATAATCAAGTGAATTAATCATTACTTGAAGGAAATGACCAGAAATTCTTATAATAGCCACAAACCAATTTCATTTAAAATTTATAAATAATTGAAAATGTAATGTTTTGTTGGTGTTGCTGTTGGGATAATTCAGGCAGTACTTCTCTCTCTCTCTCTTTTTTTTTTCCATTTGCTATGTGTAGACCTACTTTATAAAACCTAGAAAAATGGAGAATATCTTTGGGAATCAAAAGACATGACAACTTCCGTACGCCAGAAGATGGCTTCCAAGTGGTCATTCATTTTCTCATTCCTTGAAGTATTTACTGGATGTGGATTATAGATGGGACGCTGTGTGCGATAGTGAAGACACAGTGATGAATGAAGTGGTCGTGAAGATGTTCCCTGTAATCTACAGAGGACACAGACAGCAATCCAGGGGCTGCAAGTGGGATAAGGATGCTGAAGGAGAAGCTCAGGGTACCAAGCAAAGGACCTGTTCCTGGAGTAAGGAAGGGATGGCTATTTTCTTGAAGGAAGTGATGCTTCTGCTGGGACCTCAAGGACATGTAGAAAGGTTGTAGGAAGGGCGAAGTGAATAAGGAAGGAATGAGTGAAGCCATCTGGGATGTTCTAGCCCAGCTCTCATCTGATTATAGCTGCAGGAGGGAATCAAAGCAAGAGCAACATAAAAACCACAGTGGCAATTCCCAGTCAATCCACAGAATCCTGAGCAATAACAATAAAGTGGTGGTTTGAAGCCACTAAATTTTGGGACATTGACTGTGCAGCAATAAACATGATGGTTTGCACTTTACAAGTAAAAACCAGCTGTGCTGACAGCAGATCCGCATGTTGCAGGAGCCCCGCTGAGCTGCAGGGACCTCAGTGTGTCAAGGTCCATGCTTCCAGACATGTTCATTCCGTGGTGGGAAAGAGCTGGGGAGAGAACATTCGATGTGCAGGTACCTGGATATGGGCCGACCAAGGGGTGAAGGGAAGGAAACCTAGGACTTCCTCCCCCGAGAGGCCTTGTAGCACAGGGCTGAGTCCTCCACAGGCTATTTTTTGCATGCCTGGGTGGGGCCCAGCTCAGGGTGTGGAGCAGGGGACACAGGGAAGTTTCTATGTCTTGAGGTGTTCTGGAATGTTGCTCTGGTGGCTGAAACGGCAAGCAGGACAGAGTGCAAGAGCCTGAGGGGGCTTCCCTCTGAGCAGGGACTCCCAGAGGCAGCCGTGGGAGACGGGAAGGACTGGGCTCTCCAACACCCCCAGAGCAGCTTGCCTGTCTTATTGTTTTCGACCTCCTCATTCTTCCTAGTTCTTCCTTCTAGGAAGGGTAACCGAACCTCTCTGAACCATGAATTCTTTACCTTTAAAATGGGGAGAATGAAAATATCCACTGTAAGAATGAATTAAGATGATACATGGCAGAGGGGAATGAAGGGGGGAGGGGAGATGGGACAACTGTAATAGCATAATCAATAAAATATATTTTAAAAATTGAAAAAAAGATGATACATGTAAAGCTCTTATAATACTTGGCTCTTACAATATAGGTTCAATAATATTTAAATATATTGCACTATTCTACTTGGAAAACTCTTCTAATTGATTTGAAAGCAATTAGCTAAAAGCTAGCTATTAAAAGATAATGACCATTGGTTAGGCACAGGATTAAAATTGCCAGGGAGGTGTATGGGAATATCAATGATCATTCTGTCTGACAACTATGCTGTAAACCTCCATAGCAGGTGTCTCAGAGAAAGCTAGCAGGAGAGATAAAGCACATTCAATAGTCAACAAATAATTCCTGAACATCTATTAAATGCTAGGGACTAGAAATACAGTGATGAACACGTATCTTCCTCATGGAACTTATAAGGAAACAGGAAAGCCAATATTAAGTAAAAAATTACTCCAATAACTATCAATTGCAGTAATTACCAGTTGCCATATACTGTACAATGCCCACTACCTGCCTACCAATTTGGGTACCATTTTGTATTTTCCCAACAAATACTGGCCCAGGAATCAGATTTAGTTTTTCTTAACAGCAAAACAAAACAAAACCCCTCAGAGACAGGCCACTTACTCTCAATATCAAGTAGGCACTTAGTTTCGGAGTCTCAGTTTCCTTGTTAGCAAAATTGAGGGGGGGATGTTATAACAATTCCAATAGCAAGGGATTGGATTATTGGATGGTTCATTAACTGAAACTGTATAAAAAAGTACCAGCAAGGCATGGCTCACAGTGGGTGCCCAGTAAACGGTTTATTTTCCTTCTTTCACCCATTTCAGGCACGCGGATTCCTGTGTCAAACTGAATGACACAGATGAACAAGCATGACCCACATATGTGAGGCCTGTGCTCTTAATTGAGAGAATTGAGTGCTTTAATAGTTTTTTTTTTTTTTGGCATTGTTACTGAAAGCCATCTCTCCTTCTGCATTGTTCTGTGTTAATTATTTTTTAAACCAGCCATTAATGAGAACCAAACCGAAACCATTTCATTTAAGCAGCAGCAGCAGCAGGTTAAAAGTTATCTCAATGTCATCCAATCAAACGCTAGCCCGCCCGCAGTGTAAAGGAAGTATACATAGTGTGTGGGTGTGTGTGTGCGCGTGTGGGGGTGTGTGGTGGGGGAGGGAGGATACATTCATGTGGCCATTCGACCTAACATCAGGGTCAAACTGTCCTTTGTGAAACCCAGTAGTCATCAAATTATGAAACTAGCAATTTGGGATTTTTTTTTCTAAACGAGTGGTTTAGGGAGGCAGCATCTTACTGGGGAAATGCTTTGCTTTCCTAATTGTGCCATGTTTCCAGTTGACAACTTCAGAAAAAATAATGGCAAGATATTGAATTACCAGAGAATGTTAGAATTGTAAGAGTCCCGTGATCATTTCTCCCAGCCCTTGTTAATATTGAAATTCTTACATTGTACATATACATACACACTATTCCGATGTGCTTTATTATACATTACAGAAAAATTATTTAATACTTTAAAAAATTTTAGGCATCTAACTTTTGATATCTTACAATGTCCCCTTGTAGCTAGTTGCTAAAGGCAAGAACAAAAGGGAAAAACTATCTTGTTTGCCTTCAGCAAGTTCATAGCTTCCATAGCTCCCATCTTTAATTTGTTGAAATTGGCAACAATTCCCTCAAAATGTGTGTGTGTGTTTTATGAATGAGCATACTTGATAGTTACTATAAAGTAGCTATTTTAGGGAGGTCTGCAGATAACTCCATGCTGCAGACAGGGTCTGTACTAATTTATAACAGCCTAGGGTTCAAGGTCGTTGGCAGAGAAGGGAAGAACTGGCTAACACATTGCATTTCTTTCTCTAAACAGACAGTTTAGGATGATTTTAATAACTGGGAACATTAATATAGCCTAATATCAAAATATTCATTGTAAAACCAAATAATATGTGGATTTTATGTTTCTGTGGACTTTAGGGATACAGGTCACAGATGCTGTTTGGGACCAACTAAAACTCAAAGGAATGGTATTTGGTAACTAATAAGCTCTAAATATTAGATCAAGCACTTAAGATTTTCAATCATATCATAATATTTAACTAAATTCATTACTTTAAAAAAATGTCACATACTGTCCTGGATGGTGTAGCTCAGTGGATTGAGCGTGGGCTGGGAACCAGAGGGTCCCGGTTCGATTCCCAGTCAGGGCACATGCCTGGGTTGCAGGCCAGGTCCCCATGAGGGCCATGTGAGAGGCAACCATACATTGCTGTTTCTCTCCCTCTCTTTCTCCCTCCCTTCCCCTCTCTCTAAAAAAAATAAATAAAAATAAAAAATCTTTATTAAAAAAAAAAGTGTCACGTACTATTGGTGGGAATGCAGATTGGTGCAGCCACTGGGGAAAACTCTACACTGTGCAAGTTTCTCAAAATGTTAAAAATGAAACTGCCTTATTACCCAGCGATTCTACTTCTGACTGTATGAGTATATCCGAAGAAACTGAAACATAATTCAGAAGAATACTTTATATGCACCCCTATGTTCATTAGAGTGTTATTTACAATAGCCAAGCTATGGAAGCAACCCAAGTGTCCATCAATAGACAAGTAGATGAAAAACCTGTAGTACATATATGCACTGGAATATTACTCAGCCATAAAAAACAATGAAATACCATTTGCAACAACATGGATGGACCTAGAGGGTATTATGCTCAGTGAAATAAGTCAGACAGAGAGAGACAAATACCATGTGATTTCCCTTATATGTGAAATCTAAAGAACAACATAAATGAACAAACAAAACAGAAACAGACACGTAATACAGAGAATAGACTGATGGTTGCTGAGGGGGTTGGGAGACTGGGTGAAAAAGGCAAAGGGATTGAGAAGTACAGATTGGTAGTTATAAAACAGTCACGGGGATGTAAAGTGCAGCATAGGGAATATAGTCAATAATATTGTAATAACTATGTATGGTGTCAGGTGGGCACTGGAAATATCAGGGGGACACTTTGTAAAGTACATGGTTGTGTAACCACTATGCTGAAACTCATACAAAATAATATCAAATGTAAACTATAATTGAAAAAAAATTTTTTAAACTGTCATGTAAACTAAAGTCAATATTGCCAGCTGGAGGGATCTCAGATGTTTATAAATTTTCATGTGCTGATTTTTTATTTTCAACATGCGAATTTTCAATCTTCTGTGGAAAACCATTACTCTACCAAGTGGCATTTGGAGAGGCAGCTGTCCAAATAATAATTTGTTTCATTATTTCATAATTCCTGCTCTATGTGCACAAGCAAAACAAGGCCTAGCTTGTTAGAGAGATTATTTAGGGTTTCAGATTAATTAAATTTGGAACAAATTTTGGATATGTACTACAATCTAAATTTTTGTAAGTTCATCGAAGCATATATTTTCATAAGGAAAAGTTTTTATTGTAATTGAAACTGAAGAATTCATATTTTCATGGCCATTCAATTCTTCTTAGAGAGTCATATTTTAATGGATAGTAAAATATAATCTGCTTGTGGTGCAAAACAAACAAAACAAAAAGTGACTTGTTTGCATTGAAATATCACCAAAAAAAAAAAAAAATTCCGCAACACAAGGCTTGAGAGATAGTGGCCTTTTATGCCAAGAAATTGAATATGAAAACTTCCAAAGCTTGACACTCACTTGAACCCTGAAACATTCTCAGGGTTTTTAGCAGACAGCTGCAAAAAATATGTGAGTGGCTGAGTGCTTCAACATTTGTTAATAACAAACAAATGGGTACATTAGGAAAGGCAAAATAATTTCCCAAGTGCTTCAATATAGAAGGTTCTAAAATTATTTGAACGAATTCTTCATCTTTCTATTTGCCAATAAGCATTTGGGTGCACCTGAAATTATAGGACATTTTCACTGCAAAGCAGGACAAATTAATGTATCCTGGTGTTTTGAATTTGAAATACTTAAATTTCTAACTGTCATACCAACATACCAGTGTGGGGAAAGTAAAGCCACCCAAATTATAGGAAGATTGTTGTATTTTTCTCAAGAGGAAATGGCGCGTCGTAACTGGGTGGAACTTCTGGGTTCTGGCCAATGTCGCTGAGGTCAGGGCAACTGTCTGCTATTACTTTCCACAAATAAGAGTTTATTTCCCCATGAAGATAGAACCACTGGGGTCCCCTGTCTGGCCATGTAAAAGCAGACGAAACGCCGTGGCTGGTGTGGCTCAGCAGATTGCATGCCGGCCTGCGAACCAAAGGGTCTCAGGTTCAGGTCGCCGGTCGGGTGCGTGAGAAGCAACCACACATTGATGTTACTCTCTTTCTCCTTCTCCCTCCCTTCCCTTCTCTCTACAAATAAATAAATAAAATCTTTCAAAAAAAGTAGACCAATGGTTTTAAAGTTTGAGGACGTCTTAGGACAAAAAATTATATGTGTATTAGGCAAGTTTTGTGTCCTAGATTTAATACCAGGTTCAGTTTTGTGTTCGAACCAGAGATCTCTTGTAGCTTTACAGTCACAGGAGTGACTTTTATCCTAATTTAGATTAAGTTAACTCCTCCGGGGTCAACAGCAGTCTCTGAGCCCTCCCTTGGATTCTGTACACAGAACGTATTCGCTGAACCCCCCTCTGCTGGGTCCACAGACACGCTATTTACATGGCAAGTCCTGCCTCTGCCCCGACAGCCGCTTCCACTGGCGGCCCCAGACAGCACTAGGACTTGACTTCTCTCCATGACTCGTCCTGTCTTTGCAAATCACACGAACCAATTTCTTCAAGTTTCAAACTTCATTTCAACAGACATCCCTTGTGGATCTTCTATACCACGGACTACACTGGACACAAAAAGCTACAGAAAACCCCGTGTTTGTGCTTATAGCCTGAGGGCCCTGCCGTGACACGCTGTGCTGTGCTGTCGTGCTGTGAGAGCTGGTAGAGAGGAGCCACGGGGAGGGCCAGGCATGCATGCTAGGCTCTGTCGTTCACTAGCCTTCTGCCTTGCAAAGGTTACACAATTTCCTCGAACTCAGGCACGTCCTCGGCAAAACCAGAATAATCACATCATGTGCCTCATAGGATTACTTATAGGGGTAAAAAGAAATATCAAAAGGAAACCTGTATTCATGGTGCTTATTTGTCATGAATGGGCAAGTACTGTTACTATATCTGTGTAATGCTTGTGATTTACCAAAATGCATTTTGATATTAGAAAAATTTAAAGCTAGTAGGACTGCAGAAATCAGGTAGTTCAATGATTCACACCAATACCAGTCAGGGTCCAATGAGGAGACAGAAAACCCACAAGTTACTTGAACAGAAGTGATTTTAAAAAGTGTTAAGTGGGTATAAAGTTGTTAACTCTGTTGGGGCAGTGGGGGAAAGAGAGAGGAAACAGACTTGAAGGTAGTGACTGTAGGAAGCAGCTATCACCCCCATGGCTGGAAGAACAAAAGGAAGAGGCTGGAATTATTAAAATTTAGAAACTTGGAGGAGGGGCCCAGGGCTGAAACTCAGACTTCTGAGGAGGGAGACCTGCTCAGTCCGCTTTGAGCTCAGACAAGGGCCTCCCCAGGGCTGGTGTTAGACCAGGAGGGGAAGGTATTGGCCAGCTGGGGCTGGGCTGATGCACTGATAGGGGAGAAGTGAAGCTGGCTCTCCATATGTTGGAAAAACCACATGCCGGAGAGCCAGCTGCTGCTATTGGCCAGCACTACCCCTCACTGCTGGGGTTGGGAGGACAATGGGACCTGGCTTCCTGGTTCTAGTTCTTTCAAGAAATGGCTGCCTCTTGACTTGAGTTGCCAGTCAAACCCACATCCTCAACATAAATCCTTCATTCTTACTGAAGCCAACTAGATTCTCTCTTTTGGGGAAAAAAGTCTTATCTAATACAAGCCTCGTGAATCAGACAAGGAAGGTAACATCTTGCGGGAGTCCAGTGTACTTCATACCTGACCATCAACTTCCACATGACCATGGACTTAAAAAATCCACACTAAATGTTGCAGTTAGCTCAAGGAGCATGGGTTAAAGTCTTGCATTTTACTGGGATTCATTGAGACAGGTTTTTAATTTGGGAATTAATCTCAGGGCTCCTCTGAGTGTGCCAGGCACATAAAGCCAGGCAGAATGGCCACAACAATTTGAGAAGAACTCTTGACAACCTTTAGTTCCACTTCATCCTTACAGACCTGGTCAAAGGAAATCTCTAATTTCTTAAAGAGAACGTCATCTCCGTGTAGTGAGTGAGCTAACAGAATATGTGCCTTTTGCAAGCCATGGTTTGTGGTGTGGTTCATTTCAGCTAACACTTTGGTGCCTCTAATGGTCTCAGCATCTGTATTGTCAACTCTCTCTGGTGCCAAAAATGCCTATAAAAGCCTGTTGTTTGTGCTGCAGTCACATAAGTTTTGAAGGTTCATCTGGAAATTGCATAGCAGCACAGAGTACTAGCTGAGCTCCTGTTTTCCTTCAGTTTATGCTTTTTCTGATAAAAAATGTTTGAATTGCAGAGTTGGCATAGCTGAGGGATGGAAAGGAGAGAAGGTTTAAGCTCAACTGAAATCAAACACTTGGTCTACACAACACCAAGATATGTCGGCTAATTTTTTTCACCATCTACTGTTGTGTATTTTATTTTGTAGCTTAGCCACATCTACCCACTATTAGTTCAGAATAGTCCACAAGCATTTTGATTCGTGGGTTAAGAAATGCACAGTTTTACCATCATATTATTTGTGCGGTGCATCTAGGCTCTTCTGAATTTAATCTCGCCTGGATCTATCTATAAAATCTTAGTTTATTTGGGTAAGGCCAAAATGTTTGCAACCAATTCCTTTTCCCTGTTCCCCTCTTACTCTTCACCTCATGACAAGCATATTGTAAGTATTTAGAGGCAAATGCAGTGGTGACAGTAACATGCCTTTAGCTGGATATTGAGGAAAGGCTCCTGTCATATTAGGTTGTATCAGATCAGAGGTTGTGCTAAAAGTGTAAGTCTGGAGACAAATCATTTGTGACGTTTGATTGTATAGGTTTGTACCTGATCCTATGTGATACCAGAGCTGCTCTGAGGACTTTATAGACACCCTCCTGCTTCTATCACCCTAAAACCCTCAATCCCAGGTCAATTCTCAGAACAAAAATTACGTTCTGAGAAGGTGAGTGCTGAAGGCGCAGGGTTATGAAGCAGGACTCACAGTTCTTCGTGGAGAGATGGGGCTGGGACTTAAGAGTGATGGACTGATTCCATTGACTTAGAAACCAGTAATAGACCAAGACAGAGAAACTCAAAGCAGAAACACTTAGCTAATTTTAACTGAGCATATACAACGTGCCAGGTACAGGTGCTCATTTATTCCATTCAGAAACCTATGAGGATACACTATTATTATGACTATTTGAAGATGAAGAAATTGAGGGTCTGAAAGGTAAAACAGTTGCCGGAAGTCATGGAATTAGTAAGAGCCAGAGACTGCATTCCAATCCAGGCAGCCGGGTCCACAGCCCTCCTCCCCAAACTCAGTCTCCACCGCTGCCCGCAGTCCTTCAAAGACCTGGACTGTCCGTGGGGGCGCTGGGCTCCGTCGTGCTTAGAAGTCTGCTCTACTCTGCTAAAGCAGATTTGCCGATGCTACCACAGCCCGGTTCTCTTCTGCTTTATGGACCTGAACATTACGGCAATTAGATAATTATTTGACAGGCTGCAATTAGCATAAGAATAGAAACCAAATTTGTAAGTTCACTCCTGCATCCCTGGTCCCTAAGTTTGAATCCATCACATTTATTTGTTGAAATAAATTTTGAAAAACAATCGGCTACCGTAATAATTATCCATTGCTCTGTAACAAATTATCCTAACGCTTAGTGGCTTTGAAAACAAACACTTATGTCACAGTCTCAGTGGTTTAGGACTTTGGGAGCAGCTTTGCTGGATGGTTCTGACTCAGGGCCTCTCACGCAGTCATGGTCAAGGTGGGTCAAGGTGACGGCTGAGACCCCGCCATGGGAGGGCCTGCCGGGACTGGCAGGTCCATTTTTACGATGGCCCCCTCTAGTGGTAGGAGGCCGCAGTTCCTCGCCGTGTAGGCCTCTCCAGAGAATTGCCTCATAGACTGTCCTCACAATATGGCAGCTAGCTTCCCTACAGAAAGCAATGAGAGAGGAGAGGTGGGGGGTGGGAGGGAAGGGGAGAGAGAAGCTGCAATGCCTTTTATGATCTAGTCACACAGTGTCACTTCCACCATACTCTTCATTTGAAGCAAGTCACTCTGTCTAACCCACATTAGACAAGGACTTAGGTCTCCTTCTTGCAGAAAGACGTATTAAAGAATCAGTGGGCATACTTTAAAACTACAGTACCTTCTAACCCTATCTTGCACAGGCAATATTTCAGCATGCAGCGACGGTGCTCAGAAAGGAGAATTTTCTAGCAGAGAACAAATACAGAGCAAGGACAACAGGTAGGGACACAAGGTTTGCTGGAGACCAGCAAGTATCCTAGATTGGAAGGCAGAGTAAGGATAGAGGAATGAGGGAGGAAGGGGAAATACAGTGGGAAGAGGAAGGAGAGCGTGAAGAGTTTTTCCTTGCAATGGTTGACAAAGGAAAGCAGTGGAATGGCATGATTAGAAAGGGTATTTCTCTAGGAATACTTATCTGGGAAGACAGAGTCATGCTTTGGAGACTGAAATTCAAAATCATTAGGAGACTAATGCCTTTGCAGTAAGGTTTCTGGGACCTTAACTTGAACAGAACCGTGGGAGCAGAAAGTACTTGTTCATAAATTAAATAAGAGAGGAGCCCAGAGGAGTTGCCAAAGGTGACATACGTTTTTGGTCTGGGTGATGATGGAATGTTATTGACGAAAAGGAAGGGTACAAACCCATACAAGCAAACGCCAATTTACTCTCTCAAAGTTCTGGAGGTTGGAAGTCCAAGAGCAGTTTCATTGGACTAACATGAAGGTGTCTGCAGCGCCACTTCCTTCTGGAGGCTCTGAGAGGAGGATCTGCTCCTTGCCTTTTCAGCTTCTAGCATCCATTTGTATTTCTTGGTTTGTGACCCCTTCCCCCATCTTCAAAGCTCATCACTCCAACCTCTGATTCCTTCCTCACATCACCTTCTCCTCTGACTCTGATTCCTCCAGTGCCCCCCTGGTACTCACCAGGTTAATCCAGGATAACTGCCCATCTCAAGATGCTTACTTATACATGCAAAGTCTCTTTTTCCACATAAGGTAAGTTTCCCAGGTTCTGGAATAGGACATGGCATATTTGGAAGGCCACTATTCAGCCTACTTGTCCACTCAAATTCAGTTGGTTCAAATATATCCTAAGTGCTTCTAAACCACTGCTTTCCTAGCTGAATTCACACAGCCAATGTGAGGTCTTTAAACATCACTGCTCTATCCTCTCAGCTTCATGAGGTTTCATGCTGGGTTTTTCCATCAATAACAACATCATCATCATTGTGCAAAGGCTTTAGTATCATCACAGAACTTTTTGGTCTAAAGGGACCTCACGTCTCATCTAGTGCCGCGCCATTTGAATATTTATTTCTATTGGCCTTCAAGCCTGGATGAAAAGGAAAGTGAAGTACTTGAATTCACTTCTCAGTTTCTCATTTTGTTTTTCTCACTTGCCATTGATTTCCTGGCAACTCATTTTCCCCATGGTTTCTCTTTCTCCAGCAAAGAACATGCCTAGAAAATTTCCAGCTTGATGTATTAGATGTTCAACGTCTTAATCAGAACAACAGACATAAATTTCCAACTATGATTAGACTAGATAAAATTGGAAGTCCCTCCAGATCCTCAGCTTCTATGATTCTTTTAGCGGTTTTCTCAAAATAGTATTGATGACAACTCTAATGTAATATAAACTTGCATCATTTTTCACTAGAAATGATTTCACTCTAAAGAAATGACTGAGCTGTAAATCACTGTAATATTTCTCAGAATTGAACTGAATTTGCTAGAAATTTTTGAACCTGTATACATAGTTTATGAGCAATTTTTAATGAAATACCTGTTTAGATATCAAAAGTGTGGTAGAAAGAGCTGTGATTTAGAGTCAAATGAATTGGCATTCAAATTTTAGCAATGCGGCCAAGCTATAGGAAAGTATATTAATTTCCCCAAACCTTTACACATATGTAATCCATATATGTAAGTGCTGGGCAGATTAGATCTGACAATGAGGCAAAGCAACCAGCAATGCTTGGCAAATAGTAGACACTCGATAAACGCGACACCCCGTCGTTCCGCAGTGCTTATCTTCAACTGCATGCCCACAATGCACTTGGCTCCCGCCCTGTAACTCCCTCCTTTCTACACTCTCTCTGCCACTTAAAGAATAGAAGCAAATGAGCCCTAATTTGACACTCAGGATCCCTGTTGAATTGAGTTAATGTCCATAATAAGAAATAATGATTAGCAAATATATTAATGGTTAACAGATTTATACGATAGTTATAAAGTTAAGGATGATTATTCATTAACTTGGGTAAGGCTCTGTGTTTGCTGCTGGCTGCTGTGACATGCAGTTATGAGCCGTAATGAAGGAAAGGCCCAGAATGGTCACACGTGCCTGGCATGGTCAGGCAATGATGGCTATTACAATCAACAAGTTCTTAGGTCAAAGATATGCTCCTTCTTGAAATAGCAAACCATGACATTAAAAGTCAATTTAAAATTAAAATCCATTCCCTTTGTATAGTTATCATAAATATACTTCTTATAATTTCAGCAACACTATTAACAAGGGGACCTTCTCTCATTATTCATGACTCGATCAAATGAACCCAAAATAGACTTAAAAAACATGGGTTTCTCTTTTCAGTTTCTTACGCCTTTAAGCTTTCTAAGATATTTTGTGTTCTGTGTGTGGGGGTGGGTGGGTTATATTTTTGTGTGTGAGAAGTAGACGGCTGCTCTGCAGGGAGCCTGTGCAGGGGAGGTTGTCAGGGAGGAAGTGGACTTGGGGGCCACCAGGCCCCCAATACAAGATATGTATATTGTTTTAGTATTTCTCCTTAGATTCTGTCTTTGTAGCATCTTATCTGAAACAGCCAGCAAAGGCATGCATTCAGTAGCGATACAAATGTTAACTTTCCAAACACCTACTCCTTTGGTTTTCACTTATTTTTTATCTAGTTATGAAATTGTGGTCCCCTTATACTGGAGATACATCTATGTGAAAGACAGTGTAAAGTTCACTCATCATGACTCTCAAGACCTAAAGGAAATTACAGCCCTTGACACTCATGAGGTAGTAATATTAATACAGAAATCCTGAATAAATAAAATTCAAAGCCAGAAGTTTGACAGGTTAACTGCAGAAGGAATATAAACTCATTGAAAACATAGTGCAAGCCAAGTAAATGTCTGAGCCTTAAATCTACCTCAATTCAGAAAAGGGCACTGGGAATATTTTGCTACTTATAATTGCATTTGCTTGTCAAGACCAAATGGTAGTGACGCCCTATGGCGTGTATCTAGTATGGCTATTAGTTGTTGCAAATCTCGTGGAGACGTTGTTCACCACACACTACTTTGGAGTGTGGCTTAATGCTCTCAGTAGCGGCAGACTTTGGGGCTGGCCCATGATAAGGATGGAGGGGAAAAGCATCATTCATCTTAACATCTTTCCTTCCAAGAACTTGCGTGGCATGCATCTTCACTTCAGTTTTCCTGGTTGATGGCTCGGTTTTTAGTTTTGTGAGGAATCTCCACACAGTTCTGCACAGCGGCTGCACCAGTCCGAGTCACCAGCAGTGCACACGGGCTCCCTTTTCTCCACGACCTTGCCCGCACTTGCTATGTGCGGACTTTTTGAAAATAGCTTTTTGACTGGAGTGAGGTGAAATGTCGAGTCACGATGTTGTAAATGTGAACTAGCAATATTGTATGCTAACTATACCTTAATTAAAAAAATAGAGATAAAAGTTCCTATTTGTTCCCCTTAAAAATAAGTGTGGTTATCAACGTTATGAATGAAATCTTATGTATTGTATTCCCTCATAAAAATTTAAAAATCTAGCCATTTCTCTAACCACCTCAATGTCCTTCTTCTATTCTTTAAATATTCTGGGACTTTTGACATAAAACATTATTAGTGTATATTTTTTAGTATTATACATTTTTCTTTTCAAGAATTATTAAATTTTTATGCTGTTTTATAATAATGTTTAAGACAATTACATGAACAATTCTATATTGAAATGACATTAATCTTAAAAACCTTTTGTTAAATAATTTACTTATTCTTGGGCTCTTTGTTTTAATTCATCTTTTTGGTCCCGAAGACTTTTCTTTATAAGCTTGTGGGCTTGTTTTATTGTTATTTAAATTTATTTTATTATTTAAATATTTTACTTATTATTTGACTTCTCCTGTTGTACAAAAGACCTCTAAGGGCAAACTGATTTTTTTTTTTTCTTTATAAGTAAGCTTTTTCTCCCCAGAGCCTAATCCTTTCTGCCTGACTATAGGAAATTGTCTTTACTTTTGAAATTCAGTTGTCACTAGGGTCCTTCCTTTAGCTCAGGAAAGTATTTTTCTATTGTGTCTAACTTTTATTTCAATTTCACATGCTTCTCTCATTTTCATTGGCTTTTTCAATCTGGGAAAGTGATTCAATCATTTCCTTTATATCACTAATTCAGTTTTCTCCAACAGTAATTCTACTCCTTATTGACTACAATGTAATTAAAATTTTATATATAGTACTAATAACTTTCTTCATATTTTTCACTATCTACTTAGTTCCTTTGATTTTTTCAGTCTGAGACTACCATCTTGTTTGTCTCAGAGGCTGTTTTATTGAACTTTGTTGTGGAGCACAACAAAGATGGTATCTAAACTTTATTTTGTTTTTAATATAATATTTTCAGACAGATGTTCTTTCTCTATTTCTTGATTTCAATGTTATCTACATTTTTTTTTTTTTTGCAGAATTTTTAACGGGTTCTGTGCTGTTTACCCATCCTTAAACATGAAGAGATTGATTTAGTCCTTTTGGTAAATCTGAAGTCAGCAGGCAGATTCCACATGGACCCTCATCACATACCTAACCCAGGTTAGTCTCTTCTCGGCGATGTTTAAGTCGGAGGGTCAGCTGGTGTAAGTTTCCATGATTCGCTCAGTGATTCCCCGAGCGCACTGAGAATGGAGAAAGATTTAGAATTGTGGGCAGGTTTTGGTGAGAAAGCAGAACCAGGAGCTCCCTCCCTATCTCGGTCTGTGGTTGTGCCAGCTTCCATCCCTGCATGGACGTGTCTGTGTCTGGCCTCTTTACTGTGGCCCAGCGTCTTGGAAGAGCTCCACTGTATTAGGGAGATGACAGTCACTCTGGGCTTTCCATTAATAGCATCACAGTTACGCTTAATCTAAAAAAAAAAAAAAAAAAAAAAAGCTGCTTGGAAAGCTTTCCATCCAGCATCCAGGCAGGTAGAGAGTTTCTAGTGCTGAATCCCCACCTTTGCCGCCAACCCCTCCTTCTCCATTGAGGAGTGTGGGTGGGTTCTATTTACTTAATCAATATTTTTTAAAGTTTAATTTTTGTTGAATTGCCTTCCTACAACTTTAAGTAGAAGAAAAGCCTTCCCGCCAATTAAGAAAAAAAAAGACCATAGAAAATCTAGCATTCTCATTATGCAGCAGGGAATTTCAGGTGGGGTATCAATTATGGTGGTCATTGTTACATGCCAGTGGGTAGCCTCCCTTCTCTCAAAGAAAAAGCTACCAACATAAATACAGTAAATCCTCACTTAAAATAGTCAATAGGTGCCGCAACTTTAAGTAAAATGACACATAAAAAACAATTTTGTCACAGGTTAATTAATAGAGACGAGAGTTAAGTTCCTACAGCATCTCATCAACACTATAAAGAAACAACATGGAATGAAAGGGTGTTAATCGAGGACTTGCTGTATTGAAAATAGATTATCAGCATCTGCTTATAAAGCTTCAGCAATTGTCAGAACATGGCTTAGAAATGCTTGGAGTGGTCACAGTGTTAAAAATCAAATCATTGTATAAGAAAATCTTCTAATTAGGTCATAATTATGCACTCCTGAGATCGTGACAGAATTGTCTCCCTAAGGCGTGTTGTTGAAACTCTAGGTTCTTCCGTTTGCCCCGTAACCTATTGGTCCTCCTCGGCACCCACGCCCAGATCAAGAGACTACTTAGTGTCACTCTACAATAGATTCTCTAAATTAACTTTTGATGCTTCAAAAAGCACCCAAGTATATGAATGTCCAACTCTTAATGAATTGTCAAGGCATGGTGGAGCTTCTAGAACAACACAGGTTTAAAAAAAAAGAATTAGTAGGCAGTCTGTGTAAGGACAAATCAATAAGAGAAAGACCCACAACAGTACAGAACAACAGGCATAAGATAGAAGCAGAAATTTCACAGCAGAAGAAATCCTAATGGCCATGAAGTATATGAAGAGATGCGTGACCTTACTATATTTAGGGAACTAAAACAACCAGACGACATTTCACAACCATAAAACTGGCAGATTTTAAGAAGTTTGCTAATATCAAGCGCTGGAAAGGGATACCAAGTATAGTTGAAAATGCCCTGCCCTATGACCCTCCATTCCGCTCTGGCTTTACAGCCTCGTGAAGCTTTTACACATGTGCTGCAGGGAGACATGCCAAAGAATGTTCTTTGCCGCATTGTGTCTAATAACAAAAAATTGGAAATGACTCAAATATCCATCTCTAAGAAAATACGGATTGATAAATTGTGATATATTGATAATGGTGGAATGCTGTGCGACAGCTA
Source organism: Micronycteris hirsuta (assembly GCA_004026765.1). Taxonomy (NCBI): domain Eukaryota; kingdom Metazoa; phylum Chordata; class Mammalia; order Chiroptera; family Phyllostomidae; genus Micronycteris; species Micronycteris hirsuta. The sequence goes on from PVJI01001256.1 coordinate 163,111, forward strand.
AGACAAATGAGAAATGTCTTCCTATATCCGTGTGGATGGATCTTTAAAAAAACCATAGAATGAGAAAAAAGTGAATTACATTTTGATTTAAATCATTCATTTAAATTAAAAGTAGTGAGTGGGGTAATTCTACACAGTATTTATGGATATCTGTAGACACACACACTCGCAAGAAAAGCTTAGACACGTGGATTAGAATGAGGGTCACTTCAGGGATTGGAGAGAGGTGAATTATGTCTGAGGACCAGAATAAGGAGGGGTGTGTTTATTTCTTTAAATAAAAAATGACCTTGGGTCTTTTTTCCCTTTTGATAATAGTGTGGTGATTGCTGGGGAGAAAGAGCTATAAGGGGACTAAATGGCCTTGGAAAAAAATAAAATAAAGATTACATTTAGAAAAGATCTTGGGATAACTATTGTCAAATAGTGTTCATTTTGGCAATACTGTTGTCTGTGTCTACAAGTTTGTTTGTTATAAGTCAAAAGGCAACAAATGAACAAGCAACAGAGATAAGCTATTCGTTGTTCTTTTCATTAAAAAATATCCTAGACATTTGCCCTCCAGGGCACTGGTCCCCTGTAACCGAATTCCTTGAGAGCCTGTGAGGGAGGAGCAGGGGCGCCTTCTGCCCTCCATACTTTGGAAGCTGCTTGGTTAGACCTCGGTTCAGTCTAGACAAGGGCCTTCAGGCAGCGCTCTGCTCAGCTGTACCAGTGTGCAACAGCCTAAAAAGGCAGTAGCAATCCAGTTTCAGCAGGAGAAACAATTTTAGATTGGCGATTCATCTCCAGCAATTTGTTGTTTTTTTAAAAATATTTTGGGATAAATGTTAGAATACTATCCAATTATAAAACAACGCAAATGAGACACTTCTGTACTCAGCCCGTATTCCTACTTGTTCCATCTGCAGATTTAGCTGATGTTCTCAGGAGCACACAGTATAATTCCCTGAAAGTAGATTGTGATCCCCCCCCCATTTTAAAACACAGCATTGGAGGTAGACACCTTTTTCTCTGACTTTCCACACCTACTAATCATCCTTTTCCATAGCAAAAACAAGAGTCCAAGTGTTATAAAAAATAAAATCCATGGGGAAGAACTGCACTTCTTTGCACCTCACCAGAATTATTTGGAGTGTTTTGAATTGTTTTAAAGAAAACTCCTGCCTTGCCTAGGGCTGGAGTGAGGTGGGAAAGTGGAGAGAGTGGATCCATAGGGGAGCCATCCCAGCCCCGCCTGCAGTGCCCTGGTGATGAGAGGAAGCGGCTTATCAGTTCCTTTTACAACCTGGAAAAGAAATGCTTTGTAGAATCAGTGGATGCCTGGCAAAGCCTGTCAATGGTAGTCCAGAGATCTATGTCTTCATTACCATCAGACACGTGAATCAGAAGGAACCTAAGTTCCACAGCCCAGCGCATCACCTAGGTAAATGCATCACACTGGTGATTAGCTGTGGTCATTACATGCGAGGGGAAGCTGGGATTTGTTTGTCTTATAGGGAAACAAATGCTGATTTTACCTTTAATATCTGGACAGCTGAATATAGTTTCCTTATGAGAAAATTTCAAATCTATTGCAACTCACTTGCAAGGGCCAGCAGAATGAGTGGAAGGACAAGTGTCAAAATAAAAATTAAGGAATAAAAAGTAGAAGGACACAGTTATAAATACTCTGACAAGGATGTGTGCAATCCTATCAGCTGCTGGAAGACTTTGGGATGTTCAAACAGCCAGTAGGAAGTCAAGGACGAGAAAACATTTTCCTGCTTAGTGCTGCAGAGGGAGGGCTGAGAGAGCGCATAGAAAATGCTTGTACTGTGTGAATCAGCCCAAGCAGAGCTGACTTAAGAGTTCCCTTTCATCCTGCAAGTTATTCCTGGGCTAGAATGTTTAAATAAGAACAAGAGGAATCGTTCCTCTGGATTTCAGAGCTGGGACAGAGAACCTTTGAGCTAAGGCAGGGCAGAACTGTGGAGGCAGCCACATTCCAAGGAAAAGGTCGTTGCCCAGGGAGGTTTGGCTCAGAAAGCAGTGGCCAGGTAGCTGGAGCCCAGAGTCTCCCACCTTCTAACCAGGAAAATCTGTTTATAGGTCCTCGAACACCCTGCATCCCTGTGGTCTGGCGTGGCTAGGGAACTGCTTTGTAGTGACACAGGCCATGCTGGGCTTGAGCATTTTTCTTCTAAGCAATTCAAATAGATCCCACGATATTTATTGAGACTCTGGGGACCACATAAAAAACAGCCCACTTCCCCCTTGAGGTTCAGACCTTACTGAGAAATGTATCCCTGGAAATGATCCAAGTGGTAGCTTTTACTGATGAGGCTGAGTTGGAACATAGTTTAGATTTGCAACCAATAGTGTTTTCCTCTGAATGAAACCTTCCTGCCCAACCAGGGCAGAGGGGGACAGTGCAGGCCTCCCGACTGAGAGAATGCTGAGCACCAGGCCCAGTCCCTTCTCCCCAGTTCACTCAACTGCCCAGGGAGGAGAAAGAGAAGGAGAAGGAGGAAGGAAGCAGGGAGAGAATGGCACAAGTGTTTCTCCCACACTTTTCCTGCCTAAGGACATGATTTTTCTCTATAGAAATATAAAAAGTGTTATTGTGTCTGCAATGGACTTTAAAATGCTCCATTCTATCCATTCTAGATACTGTGTTCATTTTAATCCACATGCTAGGGGTGGGGTTAGTTGACCTCAATGGAAATACACACTTCAGCATTGCCAGAGGCACTCAGACCTCCCTCTGGGAAGTTATAAATTAGAGGTGGTTGAGAATGCCGGTCCAGCCTCGTCATCACAGCCACAGAACCCAGGGCCTCACTAGATGTAGCACTGTCTTCCTCAGGGCTGGAGTTAGCTGCAGACCTGGCACCGGAAGCCAGGGCTCCTTCTTAGTGCGCCAGTGGCTTCCTTTCATGGAACTGTATTTACTTTAGTGTGGACATACTATTAGTTAACATTATGGGGGTGCTTATTACATAGCCAGTGCTGTCCCAAGCACATGCATTATCTCATTTGATCCTTACCATCACAGTGAGACTGGTCATGTTATTGTTCCCATTTAACAGGTAAGAAAACTGATGATCCAAGGCCACTCAGTGAGCGAGTGGGAGAGCAAGGACTCGGACAGAGACACTGGAGTGCAGAGCCCAGCCTTCCTCACAAAGCCAGCATGAGAAAGTGCTTCGGAGAAGAGCTTGCCTTACCTGTCCATCCCATGGTAAGGGAGACAGGTCCAAAGATCAGAGGCAGCATGGCTGCACTTGCTTTGTAAATGTAGCTGATCTAACCCAAAGGTTTTTCCTGACAATAGGTTTGCTGGGTATTTTCTAGAGGAAATGGATCAATTATTCTATTAGTATACAGAGCTGCATGTGAAAGGTGCTCAATAAATAACACCCAAGACCTCTGGCTTCTCACACTATCAATGATGAAATCAGACTACTTGGTTGGTTCAGTTAATGTGTAGTTTCACTCATTGAAATGATTTTCAATAAAAAACATTAACCAAGTAAATAGATAATAAGGAAGAATAATTGCCAAAATATGGCATTCTTTAATTACAGGTAGGGACCTTTGAAACCAAAGGCAATGTAAAGTATATTGACCTCTCTGTAACAATTAGTCCTACTTAATTCTAATTACTTACAGGAATGCCTGGTCCTTGAAATAGTAGAGATGGGAAATGAATAGAATATTTTCATTAAATAACCTTACTGTAGCTTTAATGGTGGATTATGGTGGGGCCTTTGAAACTTTTTGTAGACTATCAGGATATGTTGAGCCTCACCTTCTGCCTACACCACCCATCCTTACACACACAAAGGACGTTTTGCAGGTTATCACAGGGTTACCTGCAGATAATTAGAAGAAAGAAAGATGGCCAGGACATGGCATCTGGAACCACTGATTTTTTCCATGTGACTATCCCAGAGGACCGTGAGGGAAATTCGTCAATTGAGAACAAGAAAAGTAGTCTGGAAAACTGATCTTTGTATTATGCTGAGCTTTTGTCCCAACTGCTCACGTCGAATGCAGTCAAGCTCGGCCAGGTCATAGGAAGGACTCTTTTCACTAAGCCTGTTTAGGTTCAAATGGTCTAGAACGGGGTGTCAGACTCATTTTCACCGGGGGCCACATCAGCCTCATGATTACTTTCAAAGGGCCGAATGTAACTTTAGGACTGTATAACTGTAACTACTCTTTATCAGTTAAGCGAGAGCTTGGTGCTGCTGCCGGGTAGAAACAAGGTGCTGGGCTGGATGAAACAAGGTGGAGGGCCGGATTCGGCCCGTGGGCCTTGTGTTTGCCACCTGTGCTCTAAGAACTAAGCACACTGTAGCTTCACCTGTTTCTCTGAAGCTCAAGGCCCCAGTCCCAAATGTTACTATTTTCACGTGCAGCTGGCTGGCCTGGAGCTCACCTACCAGCAAGGGAGGCCGGGGAAGCCAGGGGCCACCCATCGGTAACCAGCCCATGGACTGTAATAGCTGGCATAAAGATTATATATACTCATATATGCTTTAACAGTGTTTAAGTTTTTAACTATTTTTAAAATCAAGAGAGTTTTCCATGAAATAATTAGGTTTCTAGCTCTCTTCAAAAGTTAGCAGATCTGGCCGGTGGGACCCACGTCCCCCCAGGAGACTGGAACGGGATAGGGCTGCTTCTTTAATGAGGCACGGACTCCCCACTTTATGTAGAGCCCCCAGCTAGGTTTGTCTGCCTCTGCAGCCGCTGACTCTGTGACTCCTGTCTGTTCGAGATTGTTGGAGACCCCTAGGAAGTAAAGCCCAGCAAAGCGGCAGACAGCCTCCCACCCCGACTCCAGCGGTCCGGCCCAGTCATGTCCTTGGCTTTTGAGCAGTAGCGTCTCTCCTTTGATAAGGGAGTAAAATTAAATACGGCAAACATCCTCAGAGGAGGGGGCAGAAAAGGGAAGATGGGAGGAGAATACTGACCCTACCTGAGGCCAACATAGCATCTAGGATAGGCGGTCATAAGTGCTCTTTGCCCTTGGCTACCCAGCACCCAGCCATCGTCCATTTGGTTACTTCTAGCCAAAAACCCAGTCAACTCTAAAAGAAAAATCAGTCAGTGAAAAGTAGACCAGTCAACTCTATTTTTTTCTTTTTTCTTTTTTTTAAGACCTGATCGGCATGCTCACATGTCCTTTAGTGAAAAGAACATCTTTATTTCTGAGATAATTAGGGAAAAGACCTAGCCGGCCTGGTCGTTACTGAAAAATGTAGCTCTATTTCTTTCTTTCTTTATTCATAAGGCTGTATCAGGTAAAGTGAGTTAGGGGTGTGGGAACCTGTGTGACTAGGATAAAGCAGACCAGGGACTGCATGGCCCAGCATCGGTGTTCAGATTGTTAAAATGCCTGTAAATGAGTTAACTGTGATGTATTCAGTATTCCCAGAGTCATTCATTCCCATTTACTTTACTTCTGAATAATAAGCGTCATATCTTTCTTGAGTGGATACTATTTCTAAAATGACCTGAGAATTTGTGGCACATTGTCTTGTGGTAATAACTCCTTTTTGTAGTAAAACTGTGTTAAGAAAAAAATAAATAAATAGATAAAATCCTTCGACCAAATTTCTGTGCTGCAGGATGAGCTCATACATTAAGGAGACCTGGGTCTTAGTCTCACAGAGTCACTTCCCCTAAGTAAAGAGGAGATGGGAACTAGATGATCCCTCAGGTATTGTGCAACTCTACTCATTTGAGAGGCAAAGGATTATGGGAAGGGTCCCTGAATTCAAGACAGGCCAGTACCACTGAGAGCTAACACTTGAGTAGATACATGTAGAGTAAGTTTGCCTCTGGTTTTCTATATACAAAGACCTCCTATTCAATTTGATTACTTAATTGAATTGAAAAAATATAGTTAAAGAAATCACAATGAACAATACATACATTAAGTTTTAACTTAATACATGTTTAATATAAATGTTCATTTATTGCCCAATTATTCCTAGGGCCAAACTTATTCTTTGATTTTGGGACTGCTGATTGGCATCGCCCCTCTGTGATTTCCAGTTTTGATTTGCTTGAAGGGAAGCAAGGACTTAAAATCCTTTGAGAAACAATGTGATTTTAAAAATCCTCCCTGAGTTTTCTAATTTTGTATCATTTTGTGATCGTCTTCTCATTCACACATCATTTATGATAGCATTTGTTTGCTTACCTTTTTCAAAACTGCAAAGAACTTGCCTTGGCCAGGTGGCTCAGTAGGTTGGAGCATCTTAACATATACCAAAAATATTGTGGGTTCAATCCCCAGTCAGGGCACATAACTAGGTTGCAGTTTGATCCCTGGTTGGGGCATGTATGGGAGGCAGCTGGTCGATGTTTCTCTCTCACATCGATGCTTCTTTCTCTCTCTCTAAGATCAATAAATATATTGTCAGGTGAGGATTCAAAAAAAATAACTTGAAAGAATTTATTTTTCACAAGGATAAACACTGTTTTTGCCTTTGCATTTTCATTGATTTAGTTAAAAATTAAATATGTTATGAAATTGTAGTATGAATAATTGGCAGGAACAGGTTTGGGCACAAACATGACAATACTGGTAAGGATAGAACTCAAAGTACAGCGGCACAGATGTGCTCAAGTCCAGAAGACTAGATGTTGGTGATCAGCATGCTGAGGCAGTAGTTAATCCAATAGGTTAATAAAAAGTCAGGTAGGTAGGGGTTGATCTATAGGACTGCCCACTGTGTACTTCATCAATTCCGGTTATTTGATTGCAGGTGACCAATTCTAATACACTTAGGCAATGAAAGGCATTTATTGAAAGCACCTGAGATGGCACATCAAATGGAAGGAAAAGATATACAAAAATTCTCAGAAAGATGGGAACTAGAGAAGCCCTGGACATCCTGGGAGCAGGCACTAATGGGCCATCTCTTCAGGGCATCAGCACTGGATGAATCGGGCCCAACTTTTTTTACATTTTGTGTCACTCTGAGCCAGATCTGAATCTCCAGGAGAGAGAATCTGATTGGCCTATGGATCATATGAACTCTTTCAACCAAAGACAGCAGACACTGCAGAGGACCCTCCCCCACAGTGGCATGCACTGAGGGGGGCTGTTCCCAAAGGCAAACTGAGGGGCGGAGGAGGGGCTTGTGCATGGTGGGCCGCGGTCTGTAGGTGTGCACAGGAGATGACATTGGCTATGGGAGATAGAGCCCTAGAAGTGAATCCTGACTCTGGCTAGAAGAAGGGAAAGGTACTCAGAATACAAGGCATCATTCAGCTGCTGACTTCCTGGCTGCTTTATGTGTTGGCACTTATTTCCCCAGCAGCTCTCAAGGCTGAAGTTCTGAGTGATGTATGCCAGTTTCCTTGACCTTCCATGTTGTTCCAGCCGAGGTAGGTGAGGGGTCTGGATCTAGGCCCTAGCTTGTCACTTGGCCGTGTGATCTTGGATGAACCATTGTTTCTACCGACCCTTCCTTCCAGATGTAATATTTTGTCACTTCTGTGTCTTCCTCCTTCACACACCTGGCTATAATTCAGTAAAGCAGATATATCCCTATATCATTTGTTGGAATTATTTTACATGCCAATAAAATTTACAGTGCAGTTGTATTTTGGTTTGATTGGAAGTGTTTAAGTATGTAAAAATGTCACTTAGAGATAAATTAAGATACCAACAAAAAGCATTAAAACACATGCTGCCATACATTCGCACTATATACTAGCTAGCTGGCTCCTATATTAGGCTGTTTATCTTAAGTTGCTTTCTAATTACTTTACGAAGGTATACACACAAGAGATTTTCACTTCTGTCATGAATTATTTTTTTAATGGTTGCCCCACATCCTCCCCCAATCCCCGAGAGCCATCGCATTTTCAGAACTCACTTTTAGTAGTTTTGTTTGTTTTCAGTACTCCTGGCCTTGGCTGGCGTTCTTTCATCGATTATTTGAATAAGATTCTCGAGAGATGTGGTTTCCTGGAGTGTTCTGAGTGCAGGAGAGGTTTTCGGTGTGTTTCAGAAAGTCCCTGTGAGCTGACCACTGAGGACCTTACGCCAGCTCAAGGCTTTAGCATTGCGAGGTATCCTCCAGAACTTAGACCCTACCCCCGGGTAACGGAGAGGGAACTCTGAGTGAAGGTTAAACTTTTAGTGCCTGGCAGGATGAGAACTCAGAACTGAGATTAAATTCAGTCATAGACAGAAATATTACCTGGGCACTTGAGTGTATGCGATGCTAGATTTATCTTACAGAGCTTTGAACTTATTTAGTAGATGACAGGAAGCTAAGTAAGGCCAGTGACATTTATTTATTTGTTTATTTATTTTAGGATTTGAGATTTGAGGAAGGGAGGCCTCAGGAGGTGAGTCAGGAGGTTGAGTCAACAGGCTGTTTGGAGGGAACGCAGGGGAGGAAATCTAACTTGCTCTCCGCCTGTTCCCCAAGCCCATTTCCTTTCCATTGGGACATAAAGCTAGATTACGTTTCCCAGCCGTGCTGGGTGTCAATGTTACTGACTTTGGACCAGGGCAATGTGGGCAGAAGTGAGGACCACATGTGCAGCCTCCCTTTGAACCTCCATGCACCTCTGTTCCTCAGTCCACTGTCCAGTCGACAGACCAGAGTGGACTGGTGGAGCCTCATGGAGCTGGGTCCCTGAGAGACTGCGTGGAGTACACACACACACACACACATGCCCCCTCGACATGTGAGGAAGACATAAACTGCAATGATGTTAACACATTACAATTTCCAAGTTCATCTGTTAGGGCAGCTGGTATCATCTCCATTAGTACAATTCCTGAACTTCCCTGGTTAGAACAGGCTCAGTCCTTCGTACGCACTGCTGTGTACCAGCTCTGCCCTCATTTTAGGAGGAACAGGAAAGTAGAAAGAACACGTTACATACCATCTCACCCACCAGGAATGAGCAGTCTTAGCAATCTGGCCTACTTCCTCTCACTCTTTTTTCCCCCTTGTAGCAAAAAGGATATGTGGCCTGTTCAGATATTAAATTTCTCATTTAGTGACTTACTTATTCATTCAGCATTCCTTGTGAGCCTGTGTGTCAGGCACTGCTCTCAATGCTGGAGATAAGAGAATAGACATGACACAGTTCCTGTCTTCCAGGGAAGTACAGCCAGTAGAAGACAAAGGCACCTAAACTGATAATGACTAAGATAATGACAAACAAAATGTGTCAGCGTCATGACAGAGAAGGGAGTTAAGGAAGCAAAAAAGGAAGGGCGCCTGCTATATTTTTAAAAATCCACATTTATTGAGTGCATGCTATGTGTCAGAGACGGTTCTAATCATCTTTCAGGTAGAAACTGATCTATTCCTTGTGACAGTCCCACAAGATACACATCACAGTCTCTTAATGTTATAGGTGAGGAAACCAAACCACAGAAAGGTTAAAGAACTTGCCTCTTGTGCAGTCTCACAGCTACTTAGTATGGACAGGGATTTAGCAGTATGTGTGCATGTGTGTGTGTGTTGAGTGGGCCCCTGGAATAGCTTCATAGAGGGGAGGTGGGAAAGGGCTGAGTTGCATGTGAGAAAGTACAAGTGGGGGTCTTGGTCACCTGGCAAAGCTGAGATGAGACATTTGGTCCTGATCTTTGGATCTTGCTACATTCCTACTGGACTCCTGGCAGGACTTGATGGGAAGGTGTGGTCAGGCTTATTTGAGGAGGGGATGCTGTCAAGGGAGTCTGGCTCAGATGACAAACTCTGCATAGGAGAAGGAGAGCTGTTCATCGAGGGTGTGGCTTTTGAAATCATGTTGACTGCTTGCTAGTAAATGTGGCCCGAGTGGTGTTCTGGAATCTGAGATTTGTAACCCCTCCTCCCTGCAGCTGGTGGAAATCAAACAAGGAGCGAGAAGAGAAAGACCTTCTTCCTCTACAATGGTGACAGCTCAAAGCTCCGTCTCATCCAGAGGGTGAAATGTTTTCATAGACCTAACACCTAAATGTTACGTAAGGAATAAGGCGCCTGTGATACTTCACTGATGAGTTAGGGGGAGTGGCGATACTGTGGATAGGGTGAGTTTTCAACACAAATCTGTGAACAAACCTGGCCTAAATCCATCCTCAAATCAAGTAAAACATAGGCACTCAACCTCATTGGCTTCCTCTACAAAGCATGGAGATAATCTTGAAAAAGCATGCACAATAAGGCTGACTTTTCTCCCTTTCCTTTCTTCTTGCTAAATTTCAGCCCTCATTTTCTTTATGATTTTATACTGAAAGTCTGAGCTCTCTGCATCAGGAGTCCTCTCCCACTTGCCTGAGGCTCTTGCCCTTTCTAAAGGACACTGTGAAAGGGCCTGCTTGCTCCTTCTGTCCCAAGAATCCTTTGATAAAGTCACAGGGTTGTTCTTTTCCCCATGCAGACAATGGTTTCACACATACCAACGATTCGATGATTATGATACACAGAATAAAAGCCCTCAAAGATGTTCACTGCCTTAGCCCAGGATCCTGTGAAATGTGTTACCTTACATGGCAAAAGGAACTTTGCATTTGTGAATCAGTTAAGGACTTTGAGATGGAAATGTCTTTCTGGATTATCTGTGTGGGCCCAAAAGAATCACAAAGATCCTTGAAAGTGGAAGGAGGTGGCAGAAGAGAGGGGCAAAGGGAGATTTGATGACAGAAGAGAAGGTCAGAGTGATGCCACACGAGGAGAACTCAACTCACCATTGCTAGATTCAGAGACAGAGAAGGAGGCCACAGGGCAAGGAATGCAGGCAGCGTCCAGAACCAGAGAAGACATGGAAACAGAGGCTTTTCCCAAAGCCTCCAGAAGAGAATGCAACCCACCAACACCAAGATTTTAGTGCAGGGAGACCCATGCTAGGCTTACGATCTTAAAAATTATAAGAGTAAATTTATGTTGTCTTAAGCCACTAAGTTTGTAGCATATTGTAACAACAGTAATAGAGAACCAATACAATCACAGTTGCAATTTTCTCTCTTTCCAGGGCAAGCAAATTCAGTGCCATGGCTCCAATAAACCTTCTGCAGTACTTCCTTTTGCATCTTCTCAGCCTCGGCTAATTTCCTTATTCATGCGGACCTTTGGTAGCCCAAGTGAGCTATGATTCTCACTTTCAAGTCATCCTTTGCAGAGTGCTGGCTTTCTGTGCTCAGTGAGGCCACTTGCTCCCGTGGCAGACATTGCATCTGCCCTGTTTGGGGGAAGAGGCCAGAATGCCAAAGGGCTGTTGAAGTCTGCAGAATTTCGGGGGTGCGAAGAAACTCTAAGACACTGTCATCACTCTGACTGGCCCAGGAAAAATCTGGAAGGGTATCCTGTGTTGCTCACTTCAGTAGGCTTGGTCAAGAGTTACTGCTGCTCCAAAGTTAAGCAAGGCTCTAGATGTCCAGTATCAACTCCAAATTTATGAAATATAGTTGCCTGGTAACGCGCTTACAAGGTTTCTCCTGGTTCGGTATTTCCCAAAGTGTGGGATGGCTCTGTGTCCCGCCCAGTGGGACGGGAGACGGTTTAAAGTGCCTCGTGGTCAGAGCGTTTAGTAACGCCGACTGGCAGAAGGCAACAGTCACTCCCTTTTGAACTCTCTGTCAATGTCCCTTCGTGCACCAAGGTGAGAGCCTTTGCTGCTGTGCCTTCAACCCCTTTCTAACCTGAGCTAATCTGCCTTTCACTGAAGGCAGAGCAGGCCTCAGTCAGGCAGCGGAATTTTTTAAATAGCTTTACTGAGATGTAATTGACATAAAACAAACCGTATTTAAAAGATAAAATTTGACATATGTATACACCCATGAAACTATTGCCATAATCCAGGAAATGAATATTTCCATCATCCCCTAAAGTACCTTGTGATCCACCGTGATCCCTCTCTCCAAATCTCCCCGCCTCCGCCTCGTCCCAAGGTAAGCACGGCCTTGCTTTCTGCCACACAGATTAGCTTGCACTTTTTGAGATGTTTATATCAATGGAGTAATAGACTATGTATTTTTTTTTCTGGCTGCTTTCACTTATTTATTCAGAGACTCATCTATATTATTATGTGTCAATAGTTCATTCATTTTTATAGCTTGGTAGTATTCCATCATATAAATATACCACAACTTGTTTATCCATGCACCGCTGATAGACACTTAGGCTGTTCCTAGTTTGTGGCTCTTACAAATGAAACTCCTGTGAACACCTAGGTTCAAGTTCTTGTATGAAGAAATGCTTTCGTTTCTCTTAGTACATATCCAGGAGTGGAATCGCTCATCACGTGGCAGGTGTACATTCAACTTTTCTGCCCAGTCAGTTTCCAGAGTGGTGCCATTTCACTTTCATACCAGGAGAGTACGAGAGTGCCAGCTTGCTCATACCCTCACCTCACCACCACTTTTTTCTTTTTCTGGTTTAATTTTATTTAATGTATTTATTTTTAAAAATTATGTATTTATTTATTTTAAACATATTTTATTGATTATGCTATTATAGTTGTCCCATTTTCCCCCTTTATTCCCCTCCGCCGCGCACACCCCCTCCCACCTGCATTCCGTCCCCTTTAGTTCATGTCCATGGGTCATACACGTAAGTTCTTTGGCTTCTACACTTCCTATACTATTCTTAACCTCCCCCTGTCTGTTTCCTACCTACCATTTATGCTACTTATTCTCTGTACCTTTTCCCCCTCTCTCCCCCTCCTACTTCCCCATTGATAACCCTCCATGTGATCTCCATTTCTGTGATTCTGTTCCTGTTCTAGTTGTTTGCTTAGTTTTTTTTTTTTTTTTAGATTTAGTTGTTAATAACTGTGAGTTTGTTGTCATTTTACTGTTTATATTTTTTATCTTCCTTTTCTTAGATAAGTCCCTTTAACATTTCATACAACAAGGGCTGGGTGATGATGAACTCCTTTAACTTGACCTTATCTGGGAAGCACTTTATCTGCCCTTCCATTCTAAATGATAGCTTTGCTGGATAGAGTAATCTTGGATGTCGGTCCTTGTCTTTCATGACTTCAAATACTTCTTTCCAGCCCCTTCTTGCCTGCAAGGTTTCTTTTGAGAAATCAGCTTATGGGAATGCTTTTGTAGGTAACTGACTCCTTTTCCTTGATGCTTTTAAGATTCTCTCCTTATCTTTAATGTTGGGTAATGTAATTAAGATGTGCTTTGGTGTGTGCTTCCTTGGGTCTAACTTCTTTGGGACTCTCTGAGCTCCTTGGACTTCTTGAAAGTCTATTTCCTTTGCTAGATTAGGGAAGTTCTCCTTCACTATTTTTTTCAAGTGAGTTTTCAATTTCTTGCTCTTCCTCTTCTCCTTCTGGCATCCCTATGTTTCGGATGTTGGAATATTTAGAGATGTTCTGGAGGTTCCTAAGCCTCTCCTCATTTTTTAAAATTCTTGTTTCTTCATTCTGTTCTGGTTGAATGTTTCTTTCTTCCTTCTGCTCCAAACCATTGATCTGATTCCTGTCACTGTTGGTTCCCTGTATATTTTGCTTTATTTCACTTTGGGTAGCCTTCATTTTGTGACTGAGCTCAATCAGTTCTGTGAGCATCCTGATTACCAGTGTTTTGAACTGTGCATCTGATAGGTTGGCTATCTCTTCATTGCTTGGTTGTATTTTTTCTGAAGCTTTGATCTGTTCTTTCATTTGGGGCATTTTTGGGGGGTCTGGGTGTGCTTGTCATGTAGTAAGGGGTGGAGCCTTGGGTGTTCACCAGGGCAGGGCAGCCCACATCGTTGCCTTGTGACTCTGTATGTTGGGGAGGGGTCCAAGAGAAACAGTGCTGCTTGCTTTGCTCTCTGGTTTTCAGTCACTTCCCCCACTACCCATAAGCAAATTGGGCCCTCCTGGTGCTGATTCCCTGGTGGGTGGGTTTGTGTACGTTCTAGGACCCTGTGGGTCTCTCCAATGAGCTCTCCTGTGAGGCTGGGAGTTTCTCCTGCTGCCTCAACCCCCACAGGTTTTTCAGTCAGAGGCTTTGAGGCTTTATTTCCCTGCACTGGAACCCTGGATTGTGTGGTCTGTCTCGCTCCCCGGTTGTTCTTCCTAGTTTATCTGCACACGAATGTGGGATCACCCACTCTGACAGCCACCGCCTTGCCTGGTCCTCTCTGCCCTGCTGCCCGTGTCCGCCCCTCCTACCTGCCTGGGTGAGTGTTCCTTCTTTAACTCCTTGGTTCTTGGACTTCCATACAATTCAGTTTTCTGTCAGTTCTTGTTGTTTGCCAGTTCAATTTGTTCTTGTCCTTCTTTTGGTTGCACCACTTATTACACTCAGCCTTTTTAATTTTAGCCATTCTAGTAGGTATGAAGTCATATCACACCAGCGTTTTAGATTGCATTTCCCTAATGACTGATGATGTTGGGCATATTTTAATATGCTTTATTTTATCACCTGTTTATCTCTTTTTGGTAATACATCTGGTCAAATATTTTGCTAATTTAAAAATTTGGTTTGTCCTCTTATTATTGAGTTGTCAGAGTTCTTTCTTTGTCTTGCATATAATTTATTAGATATACTATTTGCAAATATTTTCTCCAAGTCTGTGGCTGACTTCATTTTCTTAACTGTTGTTAAGAGCAAAAGTTTTTAATTTTGAAAAAGTCTAATGTATTGATTGTTTTTCTTTTCTGTATTGAAAGTTTCATGTCTTATCAAAGAAATCATTACCAAAGTCACACATATTTTCTCCTATGGTTTCTCTTAGATTTTTCGTAGCTTTAGATTTTATATTTAGGTCTATGATCCTATGTTCCATTTTGAGTTAATTTTTGTTTATGGTCTAAGGTATGAATTGAAGCTCTTTTTGTTTCATTTTGTATCCAATAGACCCAGTACCATTATTGAAAATATTACACTTTCTCCACTGAACTGACCTTACTGCTGTGCCAAACATCCATTGTCCATATATGTGTAAGTATATTTCTGGACTCTATTCTATTCCAATGATCCATAGGTCCATTTTTATGCCACCGCCACCCTTATGTTGGCTATTCTGGTAGTCCCATTCATTGCCATATAAATTTTTGAATCAGCTTGTCAATTTCAATTAAAAGTTGTGCTGGGATTTTTTTTGCATTACATTGAATCTTCAGATCAATTCTTAATAATATTAAGTCTTCCAGCCCATGAGCAGTATACCTTCCTCAACTTGTTCCCCATTCTAGTTCTGGTGCTCTTTGTTCCTTTGTGTAGATTCACATTACCACCTAGATTTTTCTTCTTCCTAAAGGACTCCAAGTGATATTGCTTGTAGGGCAGGTCTCCTGGTGATGGATTCATTCAACTCCCGTAGGTCTGAAAAAGTCTTCATTTTGCCTTTATTTTGGAAAGTTATTTCCCCTTAGTACAGGTTAACAGTACTTTCAGTTCTTTAAAGATGGTGCTGCATTGTTTCCTTGCTTGCATGGTACCCAGTTAGAAGTCTGCTGACATCCTTATTTTTGTTCTTCTCTAGTGTCATGACTTTTTTTCCCCCTTTGTGGCTTTTAAGATTTTTTAAAATTACTAGTTTATAGCAATTTTATTTTGATGTTCCCTAGTATAGTTTTCATTGAGTTTCTTAGTTCCGTAAACTTATACTTTTTTTTAATCAAATTTGGAAAAATTTTGGCCATTATTTCTTTATATTTTTTGTCTTTTCTTGTCTCTCATCTCCTTTATAAACTCCAAATACACATACATTAGGTTGCTTGAAGTTGTACCACAGCTAATAGATGCTATTTTTAAAATTTCTCTTTATTCTGTTTTATTTCCTATTGCTTCTATTGCTATGTCTAAATTTAAGTTCATGAATCTTTTCTTATTCAATATCTAATCTGTCATTAATCCTATTGATATATTCTTCATCTTAAACATTGTGTTTCTCATTTCTAAAAGCTTAATTTTGATCTTTTTAAAAAATTGTGGCATGGTCTTTTAATATCTTTTTTATCTCTACTGAAGTTTTAGAAAATAGGTTATAAAAATGGTTTTAGTGTCCTTTCTGCCAATTCTAATGCCAGTGCCAGTTCTGGGTTGGTTTGAATTCCCGCCCCTCCCCCCCGCCCCGATAACAAGTAGTGTTCTCCTGCTTCATTGCCTATCTAGTAATTTTTTAATGCATTGCAAAACATTGTGAATTTTGCCTGGTTGGGTACTGAATATTTTTGTAGTAATGTAAATATCACTCAGTTTTGTTCTGAATCACAATTATATAGAAGCAGTTTGGTTCTTTGGGGCTTTGCTTTTAAGAGTTGTTAGATGACACCAGAGCAGTCTAAAGATAATTATTCATCACTTCCAAGGCAAGATCCTCTGAGTGGTCTACCAGTAATGTATGAATCGTGAGGTTTCCCAGTCTGGCTGGTAGGACCAGGCACTCTACTCCGCCCTCTGTGAGTCCCAAATCCTGTTTTCTTTGGTCCTTTTGGGTGATGTTTCTCCATCCTCAGGAAGATCTCTCCTATCTATGCTCTCTCTGGTCAGCACTCTGCTCTGCACTTAAGGGGGACGTTCTGCACTTTGCTGGCTGCTCTTTTAATGCGTGTCTCTTCTCTCTGACTCTGTCTTCTATATTCTAGCCGTCTGTTCTCCCTGAACTCTCGGTAGCATTTCTTCAATTTTGGGAGACCCTCGGGCTTTACCTGGGCTCCTTTCCACTACTGCTGCTTGGAAAGTCTAGACAGTAACCTGGAGCAGTTGCAGGGCTCACTTCCTTTGTCTCCTTCTCTCGGCAATCCCCGGCCTTTGTTGTCTGGTGCTCAGTGTCCATTTTTTGGTTGTTGGAAGCAGGAGGGTAGACACAATTCCTATCATTCCATTTTGGCTGGACGCAGACGGGTGTAGCTAGAAATTTAATAAAAGTATTTTTTCCATTATATTTATTTTTGTGGTTACCTTCTCTGTATGGTCATAGATATTGATTTTCTATTCATAATCTGTAGTGCATTTTTAAAAAATAATTTGATTTCAGTATAAAGTATAAGTTGATTTTAAGAAAAACTATTTAGTAAATAATAATAGGTGGTAAAGAGAGATGACAAGTAGTGTGATGGTGTAAGCAAATGATGGAAGTTTGGGAGAAGAATGCCTGAGCCTATCTGTAAAATCTAGGCCATGCTGGGTGCTCCAATCTACTCATCAAAACCTGGCCCAGGGGTCTTGGCCCATGATGTCTATCAGGCATAAATCCACGGAGGCTTATGGGTGCTGAGAATCACAGATATCTTGATTTTGAAAGTGGTGCAGATTTCACGGGGATAAATTTTATCCTTCTAGGATCAAAGGAAATTTGCAGTGAGTAGCTGATCCAGCCCATCTTTTTAATGACGTTTACTTCCCTGCCCCCTCACGTGGTTGGGGGTGTGGCTAATGGTGCGTTGAAGGCAGATGTGAAATGGGAAAAGATGTGTAATACTAGGGTGAGAGAACATTCATCTGTTTTTCCTCCGTAAGTCTTGGGGAAAAGTACAGAAAGGTTGAAGACATTACCTAATCTGTCTCTGCGGTTCCTCTTTGTGTCTATAAGGTTGATAAAATTTCCCAAGTTATTGCCAGTCTGCCCTTCTTTGACTACAGCAGTGAGTTTCAACCAGTATGCTATCAGAATATTTAAAACATGCAGTACCTGACTATTTAGTCAGAGGCATTGACCTCTTTTCCCGTAGATTGTCAAATAAAAAAATGACAACAGCCAGCACATTAGCCATCCAGAGTGAATGCATCAAAATTATACCTTTTTTGGTGTCACATTGGCAAAATATATATTTTTTGGTGTGCTGCAGAATTTTAGCAATTAGTTTACGTGTGCCATGAGGTGAAAAAGGGCAAAGATTGCTGTCTGGAGCACATTTTGGCACTGGGAACCTGGTAACATTTCTGTTCTCTAAGACGTGACTGTGGACTGAGCTCGGATCTGAAGGATGAATAGTTGACCAGGAGAACACTGGGGCACTCGGAGAGAATGCTCACTTCTGCCGCAGGGATTTTGAATTGTCTAGAGATGCCATACAACTCAATACTGCCCAATTCAATATATTCTATTTGTAATTTTTTCTCTTGTTGGAAGGGCTGCCATCACTGTATCACCCAGCCAAACAATATATGTCTATAATTACATCATTTATATACTTACTGTTATATTACTCAAAAAGAATGATCATCTCTCTGCCAAACGGATAGGAAAACAAAACCTCTGAGGGCGTTTTCCCTATGAGAGAAAAATCTAATAGTGTAGAGGTTTCTTCCAGCATTTAAGGCAGAGTTTAGTTCCAAATCCTGGTGTCCGGAAGTCCAGAACTACCTGTGCTTAACTCCACAGAACACCAGTCATTTTTGAGAAGACCCAAGGCCACATGAAGGGCCCAGTCAGTAGCGCTCTTTGGAGCTGAGGGGAAGCAGAGGAAGTGGGTGAAGGGACATATACCTGACTGAGTTTAGCAGGGTGGAGACATCGTTATCATTGCTACCCCAATTTTCTACCGAAGCACGCATGGCCCTATAAGATCTGGTGCCTGTCTGCCTTTCCAAACTTTCCACTCCCATTCTCTCTCACACCTACCCCATGTGATACATACAGACTTGCTGACCACCTACTAGCTGTTTTGGCTCCCATTCTGCTCCTCAAAAAGGCCAGCATCTCCCTCTTTGGGGTCCTGGCTCTGATCACTGCCTGGCACACTCTTCCGCAGGTGTCATATAACCGGCTTCTTTGGATATAGCCCCTTCACAGAGGCCTTCCCCGGGCATTCAAGACATGTCCCACTTTATTAGTTTACTTGCCCTCTTCTCTCTGCTCTCTCTCCTCTCTCTCTCTCTCTCTCTCTGTCATTAAGCCCTAGGACAGCAGGGATATTGCCTAAGTTATATTTAACTATATCCCCAGTGCTAGTACAGTAGTAGTAGTGCTATCTACTTTCCACATAGTAGATACTCAGTTAATAGTCTTTAAAAAAATGAACTATTATCATACACCATGCTAGGTAATAGTCAATTTACAGGTTACATTCTGAAAAATTTGGGGGAGCTATTTGGTTTGCCATGACATATGAAAGGGAACAGTTGATTTTTAACTTTTTAGTTTGACAACAGGTCTCACGAAATAAAAGCAGGACCATACACCCTCACTTAAATGGGTGACGTACATCAGCTTTTGTTGGTACAATCACTGTCACGGACGTGGCAAATAAACCAGCTGTGACCCTACGAGACCGGTTCCTCTAATTGATGGAAACGAAAATTGCTGTTTTATTCGATCTGGAGGCTGAGTGTGTACAGAAAATCTAAATTTCCTTCTAGCCTTGATATAAACTCGTGTTTGCTATTTGCCTGGTACAATTGAAAGTACCATTCTCAGAGCCATCCTGCCTCGTAATGATTTATCATACTTGCTGTTCCCAACGTTGTCAGAACTGTGTCCCCAAGATAATACGCAAACACCAACTTCTGCAGAAGTCAGTAATTATGCAGGTTCATCAGCCTAGAAGGTCAGCATATATTATAGAGCAGACAGCTTTGGCTGATGAGAAACCTCAAACACCGATAGCAACTTGAACATCTATTATTTTTTAAAACAAAACAAAACAAAACAAAACAAAAAGCCAGTAGCTCCCTCTTCTGTGATTTATTCCTTGGGGATGTGGTCAGAAAGCGGATTGCCTCAGGTTGTCCTGAATGACAGGCCAGTGGCACCAGCACTAGCGCACCTGTACTTGGGCCTTTCATCAGGAAGCATCGAGGAAGACAACGGCTGGATGACAAGACAGGAAGGGCAGAGACAATAGAGAAGCCATTCCTTCCAGGGCTGAGACAGATGGTAAGGCCAAGCCAAGGAGGGCTGTGTAGACAGAGAAGCTGAGTTTGAGTCTGGGGTGGATTAGCCCTTATTCACCAGGGGACCCAGGGCAGGCTCCCTGAGCCCTCCCAGGATCAGTTTTCTGCCTGCAAAAGAAGAAAAGTAACATTTTTCCTCATAGGTTGTTGTGAGGGTTGAATAATGTAATGAATGTGTAACTCTTTTACACTAAAATGTACTGTGAGAATATCGGGTATAAATGAACATTCCTAGGCCTTTTTAAGTTTTAAGTGGATATGGGAAAGTGGTAGAAACTTCTGGCCATGAAAGGCTTTTGCATTTTGTAATGCCTTGAATGTTGGGAAGCCAATAGGCAGGAAAATTTCAGGCATTCAAAAGACCAGGGTTTGAATCCTACCTCCTCTACTTCTTAACGAGGTGAGACTCATCAGTTAAAGAAGAATGCTACGAGCAGTCCCTTTAAGGGCTATTACAGAATCAAGTGAAATAAATGAGTTATGCTACACAATTAGTGAGATTCTTTGTTCTTGGCAGGAGAAAAGTAGTTTCACAAATCATGTTTGTCTTTCCTGCACAGAATCACTAAGGATCTAGAATTATCTGAATTTTATAGAGGAAATTATATGATCACAAGTATGAGTGTTCCCACATGATTTAGGATTATTTCCAGTGAAATTTAAGGTCTGACTATATTATGGAAGTCTCACTTAAAACTAATTTTCTGCCAGCCATAATGACCCAACCCAAATTATCACCAAGCAAAAGTTATTTTTTGCTTTTACGGAGAGGCAGGTCCAAGTGCCACCTGCCATCTGGGTGGTCTTTGCTGTCCCCCAGATGTTGAGCCCAAGGGTGAAACCTGGCTCTGTGTCCTTTTTCAGCAGGGGTAACACAATCACCCACTTCTAAGCATGCAACAGTTCAAATAGTTCAGAACCCCTTTTCTTTCAAATGTGAGGCTGCTATTAAATTTTTACTCTGCCATGGGCCTCGTGTCTCTTTCCCCAAGGACTAGAGTATGAGAAATTTTCTTCCCTCCCTGTGAATTGTGCTGGGTTCATGATTAAATTTTCTGCTGGTAAATGAGGAAATCAAGGAGACATGAGGTGATTTCAGAAGTACATGTTCCCCATTCTTTTTGGCAGGGCCTAGGGGGAGAACAAACAACTAGATTATTTTGTATTTTATTTTATTAAGAGAAAAATTAGTGGTCTCTCTAGAATGATACACATTTGGAAAAAAATTCAAATTATAGTAATTCAAGCATTTCAAGTAATTAGGTGCTTAGTTTTGTCAACAATGAAAACACTGGCTGAGACCCTAAGGACGGGGGTTCATACCGGGAGGTGAAAGAAGGGGACAGGAAGTTGGGTGCCAGTAGATGGAACGACATGTCCCTGTGAGACACAATGGCTTCAGGTCCAATCTTGCAGGGACGAAAGCACGTTTTCTCTAGGGTTGTGATTCACTTCCAGTCCCCCTGCCCCTCATAACACAGCAGCACAGAACCGTGCTGCTTCCTTGGGTATTTTCAGATTGGGTCCAGTGCAGCAGTTTCCTATCACTATGCTCCAGGTACTGAGCAGAACATGGTGCATTGAAATTCACACAAGCCTCATGATATCCCTGTGAGGAGGCATTATTATTACCCATTTTATGGAATAAAGATGAACCTGAGAGATGTAAAGTTGACAGCTAGGGAGTAGTGGGGCTGGAATTCAAACCCAGGCTGCGCTCTGCGGCGTTTAGATGGGGAGGCCTTGCTAGAACCACTCTCTGTGGGAGAGTGCTCGCCTTGTGCATTCAGCCCGAGTACTACCTTCTCCGCAGAAAATAAGTATTTGTGAAAGAAATCTCAGCTAACTCTCTGTCTGTTAAACAATTGGTAGTGTGTTACCACCCAACATTTGTCTGTTTCCACAGCATTCATGTTTTATTTAGACCTCTAATAATATTTGTGGTGCTTTTCCTTAACCAGTTTAATGCCAGGTCCGTCCTTCCTTCCTTCCTTCCTTCCTCCCTCCCTTCCTTCCTTCCTCCCTCCCTTTCCTTCCTCCCTCCCTCCCTCCCTCCCTCCCTCCCTCCCTCCCTTCCTTCCTTCCTTCCTTCCTTCCTTCCTTCCTTCCTTCCTTCCTTCCTTCCTTCCTTCCTTCCTTCCTTCCAACAACCCTTGAAAAATCTATACTGACTACTTTGTAGTCTCTAGGCACTGAGTTATGTCCTTGGAATAAATAGTGAACAAAACAGACGTGGTCCTTCACCTCGTAATTTGACAGTCTAGCAGAAGAGGCATAAATAAAAGAATCACACAAATATGTAACTACCAACTGTGACAAGTACTATAAAGAAGTGCAGGAAGTTCTGAGGGCTCATAATAGGCAGTCCAGACTTCCCCTGGGGGTACTGGAGACTGCCTCCCCAGGGGGCGCCACGCGGGCTGAGAGCTGAAGAAGTAATTTCACTCCTGGAGTGATTTCGGTGCGCCACGCTTTGTCCGCAGCGCTTTTCACGCTTTTCACGTAGTGACTCATCGAGTCCTTAGTGCGACCCTGCCTATCACTTCCCAGCCCCGGGACTCACGGCACTACCGCGCTGCTTTCCTACCTGCAAAGATGAGCAGGGGAGAGTCCCAGACGGCGGGTGTGGCTGCTGCGCAGGAGTGGGAGACACCCTCACAGAAAGTAGAGAGCAGCTGTGTCCAATGACACCAAGAGGCATTCCTTCTATGAGTTTTGAGAATCGCCGTATTTTTTTTTTTCCTTAAGCTAGGCAAATGACTTGATTAGATTTGCGTTTTAAAAGATTACTTTGGCTGCTAGGTTGACACATCGACATGTAGGGGAGCCGGGTGGGGCGGAGACCTTGGGAGGCCACCGCTGTCCTGCAGGGAGAGCTTGGACCAGACAGTAGCCCTAGAGATGGAGACAAGTAGGTGGATTCAACGACATGTGGGTAGCCATGCATTTAACGCCAGTTATGTGTGCAAAATTCATACAGGTTTACATGGTAAAATGTAGTCTTTAATTTTACATGCGCTCTGAATTTCTTTGCCCTGTGTCCCCAAGTCCTTCAGGGATGTGATTTTTACTCTTCAGTCTCAAGTCCTCCTTGGAAGGTAGAGCTTCTTATAGTCATAGACTCCCTGGGAGTCTTGGGACACAGACTGCACCAACCTGCAGGCGGCAGCAGTGCTAAGCCCCTGGAACGCTAATGGATGTCACTTCACTGCCGCGGTGGGAACTGAGCGAATCTAAATTTAGCAGGCCTATGGCTTTTCTTGGTTCAGTGCTGCTGTTTGCAGATTAAAAACAAACTGTTGTGAATCCCAGAAATCTGAGTGGAGGTTCAAAGGGCAGTTTTAAAAGATTTTTATGACGAGGAAGTAAAAGTTATATTGTGATAACATGCCCATAAACATATGAAAACCACAAAGACTGAACACTTATTGAACTACTTCTGAGGGTTTTTTTTTTAACTGAATGGAAAAGTGCTGAGAGCCACACACTTGTTTACTAGTGTTACAGAATTTCAAGAGGAACTGGACTTTTAAAAATCAGATATAGGAGAGCAGATCATGGAGGTTCTGAGATGCAAAGGAGTAAGTAGAAGCTACACTAACCTCCCCCGAGGACCAGTCTGGAACTACAACTAAACTGTAGAGAAATCATCCAGAATCACCAACTGAACACTAACTGGAGAGAAACCTTACAACCATGGACAGACAGAAGAAACCACTTTACCACAATGAGAGTGGTGGGGAGTAAGGAGGTGACTTGAGAGGGTTGGCTGGGCTCCCACGGGTGGCAGCTGAAGTTCCAGAGGGATAGTTCAGTGGCTGGGGGATTCCCCAAGAGACGTGTGGGGTCTAAATCCCAAGCTGGGCTCTCCAGTCCATAGCACTAGAGCCAGAAAGGAACCCAGACCACATCCAGCTGAGAAAAGCAGCAGGGTTTCTCTCTGCCAGGGAGAGCTGGCTAGAGATGCAGAGAGCCTCTTAAAGTGCCAACACATGAAATTTCACTTGCAGCCACTGACCCTGGGCTCTGGCAAAGAGTGGACTAGAGCTTGAGGAGAGACGGGGGGGTGTTGGGGGCGGGGGTTGATGGCTCTGGGGAGAGAATGAAGAACAGCTGTCAGGATCCCTGTGCTGAGTCATTTCCCACACATTCACATGCTAACGTGTGCCAGACACTGTATTAGGTGCTGAGAATCCAGGGAAACTGGTCAGGTGAGATACCTTGTGGGGCAGGGAGGGGGGACACAATCAATGAGTGTGTAAATGAACGAATGAGCAATTTCAGAGGGTGAGAAGGACTAAAAAGAGGACGAGGATCACAAAAGAGCTTTCTGAGGGGACAGCACGAGGGCTGCAGTCTGAACGCTCGCACGCACGCAGTCTCCGGCACAGAAGCAACGCAGTGGGAAGGGCAGTCCAGGAAGAGACAACAGCAAGTTGCTAAGGCCAACACGATCTTGGCGTGTCCCAGACACAGAAATTAGGCCCCTACACAAGTAGTTTAGTGAACGAAGAGGAGGGTTTAACAAGGTAAGTTGGGCAGGTAGGACGGACAGGAAGGGTCTTGGAAATTGTGGTGAGGAATTTAGATTTTATTCTAAATCAGTGGAAAACCACTGGATAGTTTTAAGTTGAAGAGTGACTTCATCTGACCTGTGTGGTCAGAATCTTTGATAAGACCAAGTGAAGAGCAGAGTCTTTGTTAACATTATAACACTGAATTTTTTTGTTAAGAGAGACAGTCAATATTTAGCTTTAAAAAGTTTTCCACAGTGGAAGTTAACAGACATCTCGAACTCAGCATGTTCAAAATCGAGATTTCTCTCCAGCAGGCTTTCTTCTTTCAGAACTGGTCATTATATGCTTCCAGTTTTCTAACAAAAACCATGGAGCCATCCATGACTCAGCCAACTTGTCAGCAAAGCCTGAGCCCATTTCTCGCCTTCTTCACTCACTGCTACGACCGCGGCCCCAGTCCTCCTCATCCCCTGCCTGGACCAGGGCAGTGGCCTCCTAACCATCTTCCCTTCCCTCCACCCCGTCTCTCTTCAGTCTGTTTTCACCCCAGCCGCCAGAGGGGGCCTGTTGACATAAAAGTCAGGTGATGCTATTTCTCTGCCCAAACCCTCCAATGTCCTCTTACTTCACAAACTCAAGGTCCTCACAATGCCCTAGGAGGCTTGAAACCATCTTTCCCACTTTTCTCTCTTTCCACATTTCCTGCCAGTTTTCTGCTCACTTCCTCTGCTCCTTGAACACTCATGCTACTCCCACCTGAGGCCTTTGCTCTTCCTGGCCCTACTGCACACAATATACTCTCTAGATACACATAAGACTTTCCCTTTCACCTCTTTTAGGATTTCACTGAAGTGCATATTCTTAATTGAGGTCGGAATTTGTTTGTATAGAACAATATTTTGTTTTTTAAATGAACACTTAATAGATGTAGCTTAAAGCAAAAGTTGGCTTATTTTTATTCAAACAACTTCTGTAAAATAACCACTATTTGTTCATTGAGAAAATGGACATAGTCTGATGATTTGTTATCACTATCTGGAATTATACTCAGTGCCTTTTTGATAATGCACTCCTAGGCATAAACTTACAAATCTCTCCTTCTAGTGAAGAGTTCATATTAAATTACTCTTCTCTATAAACACAATGATAAGAAATGGAGGGTTCAACCAGCTAATATGAAGCCTGATGAAGACCAACTCTGCCCAATTATCACCTGATCCCTGGCATCCAGTAACCTCATCATTACATCATCCCCTCCAAAGGCTTCCCCACTGTCCTAGGGATGAAAGCCAGAACCTTTACCACGGCCCCACAGTCTGGAGCCTGCATATCTCTCAACTCCATCTGACATCCCAATTCCTCTTTGCTCCCTGCCTTCCTGACATTCTAGTCTTCTTTAAGGTCTTTGAACATGTCTTCCTTCCTCTTGTCCTAGGACTTTTGCAGTTTAGTCCTTTGGCCTGAAATACCTTATTTCCTCCTCCACACATGGGATGACTCCTACACCTCAGGTCCCATAGCAACCATCGCTTCCTTGAAGATGTTTGCCCTGACCTCGCTCAGCAGGTCAAACACTGGGACCAAGCAGGTCCCTTCTTATGGACTCTTGTAATAACACTGTCCTTTCCCTCAAAGTATCTATCACAGTTGTGACTTTGCATGTATTAGTTTGACTCTTCATTTTTAATCTCACTCACTAGGCTGGACAAGGACAAAAATTATGTGCATGTTTTCTCACCAAACCCCAGCATCCAGCACAGTGCCACGCCCACTTAAGATACTCAGTAATTACTTGTTAAATAAGTAAATGGATAGGTAAGTATTAAAATAAATACATAAACAAAATTACAATTTAGGTTTTTGAGGGTCTCAATCACCTTTTAACAGAATATCATAATTATCTTCCCATATCCAGAGTTTTTTTTTTTTTAAGATTTTATTTATTTATTTTTAGAGAGGGGAAGGGAGGGAGAAAGAGAGAGAAACATTAATGTGTGGTTGCCTCTCATGCGACCCCCACTGGGGACCTGGCCCGCAACCCAGGCATGTGCCCTGACTGGGAATCGAACCTGCAACCCTTTGGTTTTCAGCCCGCACTCAATCCACTGAGCTACGCCAGCCAGGGCCCATATCCAGAGCTTCTTAATCTTATCATTATCTCCACAGCTCACAATCTTATGATATGCCCCCCCAAATACTAATCATGCATAATTCATATGTGATTTTCAGCTTTCAATGAGCTTTCACTTTCATTTCTACATTTCACTCAATTTACTGATAAAGAATCTGAAGCCCAAAATGCAGCACAGTTAACAACACAAAAAGTTAAGGCTAAAACTCTAACCACACCAAGGCTCCCACGAAATGTGAAAAGGGAAAGGTAAGGAACTGGAAATTGGGTCCAATTCTGAAGGCTCAGTGGAAAATATATCTAAAACAGAGGTATCTCTCCAACTTCAAATATAAACAAAGATTTAATTTATTAAAGGGATTATTTTATTAAAGTTAAGTAAGATTGGGTCACAAAGCTATCTTACCAGGGATTATTATATGAAATTGTAAAAAGGGGGGCATAAAAACTCAATCATGCCAATTCATGGCTTAGACAGTGACCTTTACCAACTTCTTTTTTATATGTCTGTTCTGTGCTTGTTCATTATACTGTATAAGCACCAACGTAATACAGACTCTCCTACTCTCTACTTGTCTACAGTGCAATTTAGCACACCATGTAGTGGCTCTCAGTGTTTCCTATGTACACATTTAGTCTCAAGACTAAAACAGAAGTGATAGGAACTATGTCTGAGAACAACTCAGTGCCCTGTACTCAAGGGTCTTATATCATTTGAGCCAAACACCTCTTTTTACAGAGGTCACTGGGCTCCAGTCAGTCTCAAAAGAGATGACTGAGAAGCTGAGCAGAGAATTTGAGAGTGTTGAGCTGAAAAGACAAAAATTAAAGTCCTGAGTACACCATGGAAAGGTAACCCTGGAAACTCTCCATGTGTTGGTTTGGGTACCCCCAAAAGAGCTATACACAATACATAGTAAATTTTCACAATAGTAGAAGTCCTACTTCAAATCATCTCAACCCTCAAGTTTAGGTTAAGGTTATCCAGGATTTCTAGCGGCCCTAGCTTACTGCTGGAAGCAAAAATACATCCTTTCTGGATGAAGACCATCTTAGACCTCACTTTACCTGGCATTTTTTCAAATACCATTTCTGGAATTCAATAAAAATTCAACAAAGCAGAAAGAGAAATAATACAAAGGGATCACAAAGAGAAAAAAAAATACAATGTAAACTAACTCACATGGGGTCCAGATAATAAAGTCATGAGACACAGAATGTTTAATATGTTTAAAGAGATAATAGGTATAATTGAAAAGTTGTACAGGGAACTGGAAGCTATCAAACAGAACTAAGTTGAAAAATATATAACCGAAAAATATAATAATCAAAATAAAGGTTTTTAATAGTATAATTAACCCAGTTAAAGAGAGAATTAATGAACTGGAATATAGGTCTGAGAAAAGTATCCAGAATGAAGCATGACTAAACAAAAGGACTTTTTAAATAAAGAACAAAAACAATCCAATCATATTGCAAATGTATAAATATAACTTCACCAAAGAGGATGGAGGGAAAAGTCCTGAACTAAGTAACTATGGTAATGAACGGAGTCGGCAAGACTGAAAGCAAAAGAAACTGCGCAAGCACGGTTTTTCAGTTGGGAAAGCTGTGTCCCACGGAACACAGGTTAACTTCCGAATGTGTGCACATGCACACGGGAATGGAACAACTAAGTAATCGAATGGCAGGCAGCTGGAACAGGTTTCTCACTGCTGGTTTCTCACTGTTGGAGAGGAAGTTTACAGCTAAGCAAGGGAGGAAGCTAGAACAATCCATGTGTTAACAGTAGGAACACTAGCATGAACTCATATTTAGCCTCATACAGACACAGATGGTTACACTGTCTGTATAAGATTTGTACATATACTACAGACTCTTTATA
>PVJI01001257.1:0-30621 GCA_004026765.1 Micronycteris hirsuta
GGGAGGAGAACATCTCAGAAAGTAGGCAAAGAGGGAAGTAAATACTCTGGCGTGCTCTGAGGATGACAGATGAGACAACAGTGTGTGGTAAGAGAAAAAAGTGTAATGACAGAGATGGCTGGAGAGGTAATCAAGAACTAGAATGTGAAGGGCTTTATCAACCTAAATATCACAATTGGACTTTATTCCGTAGAAATTTTGGAGGCCATGAGGCTGCTCAGGCAAAGGAGTAAGAGAATCAACACTAGATGTGAGAGAGAATACTTTGGTAATCCAGGGCAGGAAGGCTGTGTTGGAGGTATGAAAGTTTGAAGATCAGAGAAAGTTCTGCTGAAAGTTCATATCGGCCTAGATGGGAGATGATAGGGTGAACTGAGGCAGCACAGATAGGGATTAGAAGGAGGGCAGAGCAGTATACTATACAGTGGGCATTTTAGAGATGTTTTCTTTCTTTCTTTTCTTTTTTTTTTGTCATGTTGATGGGAAGGAAATACTAATGGTTAGTGTTTGAAATATGCATTAATGCTCTATTACTGTTGTAACAAAGATTCATAAATACAGTGGCTTAAAAGAGCACAAATTAATCATGTTACAGTTCTGGAGATCTGAGACATAAGTAGGAAGGCGGAGCTACAGTTCCCCCTGGAGGCTCACTGGGAGAATCCAGGGTTTTGCCTTTTCCATAGTCCAGAGGCTGAGCCCATTTCCTTCCTCATGGCCCTGCATTGCTCCAACCTCCCCTTCCATTACCACTGTCTTTCCCTTGAGGGATTATTGGGAATACACCGGGCCCAGTCTGATAATCCAAGACAACTCCCCATCTCAAGATCCTTGACTCAATCATATCTGCAAAGTATTTTATGTTTTATATGGTAACATATTCACAGATCCTAGGGTTCAGGCACCTGGACATATTTGGGGGGGCATTATTTTCCCTAGCATGGGTCATATATATAGCCCATTCCCCAAGGTCAAAGCATTGTCCCAAAACTTTGGATGCTCCTTTGGACATTTCCAGATGTGAAAAAATTGTTTCCAATTGCATGAATCAAAACCTAACTCCATGTAATAGGAAAATGCAAAATATTTTTCAAAGTTTAATACATGCTGATTTTTCTTTTTTTTCAGGTCAAAGTAGATTTATTTTTTTATCATCGTTCAATTATAGTTGTCTGCATTTTGCCCCATCATTCTCCCCACCCTATCCACCCCACCTCCCATATTCAACCCTACATATTGATTTTTCTTGCATTCAACTATGTGCCATTCAGAAGATTTTGTTTTGTTTTGTTTTCTTTGCAATTTCACAAAGACTCTTTCACCGGTTTAGGAAATCACATCACCACGGCTCTGGGATTGCTGGATTGAGTCACCAGTGCACACCTGCCTGGAAACCAACCAACAACACAGAACTTCCTGCTTTGTGTGTTGCATAACAGAAAAGCCCAGATGTGGGTCTAGCCTAAAGCAGAGGCCTGAAGCCGGGCACCCAGTTCTGTTTTTCTGTCTCTGGACGTGGCTGAGCTCTGCTGTCTTTCATCAGTGACATCATTTGCACATTCTATAAACAGTGGCAGCTCTGGTTTCATGTTTCCTCAATTTTACATCCTGCTGGACTTCCTACCATTCATACAACAGCAGGGAGGTCAACTGCTCAGATCCTTATTGGTGGGTTTAAAGGACAAGGTCCTCTAAACACCAATCGGTGAGGCTTGGGGAATGACTGTATTGAGTAGCTTGTGCCAACGCCAGATGGTGCACGCCCAGTCCCAGGATCTAGCTACCCCTCATAACAAATAAATCAGGAGTGGGAGCTGCATACTGTTATCCAGGAGGGTGGTGGGTGCTGGCACAAAAATGGCTAATGTCCACAACACTGCTTGAGAACTCAAACTTTGTCATTGAATGTGTTTGAGATTTTATATTTCAAAAATGACTTATAGCTAGTTATTTAAAATGGTGAACGGCTTAGATAGATTGTGAAAATGAATGCAAATTTTCTTCAGCTGCACCTGCTTGACACCATGAGAATTACAAAAAGAGCATTTTGTCAATATCAGAAAGAGGAATAATGTTGACTTAATGGTTAAATAAATATAATTACCATTCTTTATTTTATGCACTTTTAAAAGCAATCAATCTACTAGAACATAAAAGTTACAGAATTTTTTTTTTAATGTTTGCTTCACTGCTGAATCCCCCAGCCCCTCCAAAAAAAAACAAAAAACCTGTAATTGAAATAACCGAAGTGTCCTAAGTACAAGCAGAGGAGGTACCTTTCAAACTGAAGTTAGGAGTTTAACATCTATATCTATTTTCAATGGTAATATACTACCAAGACTATCAACATAGGAACAGTAATAAATTCTGCAGCAAAACGTTTTTGTAGTCAAAAGATTCACTTGGAGCTCTATGCAGACACAACAGAGCTATTTTACAAACAGCGCTGTGAACAAGCTGAGGCAGCAATGAGTACATGCTATGAACACACAGTGTGTGAAGGGCCTTCCAAGTGTTCCACCTTTTCATCTTCATCGGGACCCTAGCATGGGGCTATTACTGTTTTTACTACAGATGAGGAAATGGAGACTGACAGATGTTAATTAACCTCCTTCACGTGTTAAAAAGTGACAAATGCAGCATGTGAATGTAGCTCTGACTCTCACCAGATCCCATCTACTTAATCACCATGAAAGCCTCCCTATGGAATTTTTTAAAATATTTTATTTATTTTTAGACAGAATGGAATGGAGGGAGAAAGAGATGGGGAGAAACATCAATGTGTGGTTGCATCTCACGTGGCCCCCCTGGGGACCTGGCCTGCAACCCAGGCATGTGCCCTGACTGGGAATTGAACCGGTGGCCCTTTGGTTTGCAGCCCAAGCTCAATCCACTGAGCTACACCAGCCAGGGTTCTATGGAATTTTAAATAGCTGATACAGTGGTACTATAATACAAGAGGGGAGAGGTTGAGGAATAACATGTATCTCAAACAGAAAAAATAAAGAAAACACAGATACATCTTTCCATGGGTTAATCATCACTATTTTTGCTTCATAGAAACAATTTGATATACGGGCATACCTTGTTTTACTGTGCTTTTATTGTGCTTCCGTTTACTGTATTTCACACATGTTGAGTTTTGTTTTGTTTTTTGACAAACTGAAGGCCAGACCCTCTACCAGCAGAAATGTTGTGACTCGCTTTGTTTTGACACTTCCTGTACTGTGGTGGTCGGGAGCCAAACCCTCAATACCTCTGAGGTCTGCCTATGTACACAGACCTCGGTCTTTGAGCAAGCTTCTGCCGTGCACACTGATCCACCCCCTCCACACATAAAGATAAAGTAATCTAAATCGCCACTGTAACATTTCCATTCTAATCAGCAATATAGCAACGCACAAGAGAAGAAATATGCGTGTATTGAGGGATTTGGATCAATTGACAGAGCATAAGATTTAGAAACAAGAAAAAGCAGCCTAATTGAGGTCCCATTGCTCCTTAAAAAAATAATAATTTCATCTCTTCTTGAAAAGGGGAATAAATAACACTTCGATCTTAGCTATCTCAAAGGGATGCAGAAGGATTAAAATTACTTTAAAATAAACCTTAAATTTATCTTCAGGTTTTTGGAGCTGCTTCATATAAAACATCACCCTTTGCTGCTTGACTTAATTTCTTTTTTTAAAAGACAGTACTGCTTATTGCAGTGAGAATGTTCATCATATTGGAAGTTCCCCATTGTAACATGGGTTCTTAAATGAGACTCTTAACCAAGAGCTTCCAATGCTAAAATTTTGAAAGAGAGGGAGGGAGGGAGAGACATGAAATGCTTTATGGGTCGCTACTGCTCATAAATTAATTAAAGTCCACTGGTTCTCAAAATAGTCCCCAGATCAGTAGCAGCAGTCTCGCCCTGACACTGATTATGTATGAAATTTCTGGACCCTCCTCCAAACTTCTGAATCAGAAACGCTGGTTTCAGCAAGCCCTCTGGTGATTCTGGTGCAAGCTGAAGTTGGAGAACCACTCTCCTACTCTGCAATGAGGCAGAAACCTCATTCTCTTATGCAGTCTAATGTGCACCCTACTGAAAGCTTATAAGAGAATTCCATGCATGTTCTGAGGCTGTTTTAAATGGGAGGGGTATGTCACAACACATCCTATTCACATTCAGCATGCATTCAATAACAACATTGGCCACCAAAGCTCTGCTTGGCTTTCCTCCTCTGACTCTGTCTCAGACTCTCTGGTCTCCCTCTTAGTAAGAAAACAAGAAAGAAAAACCCTCGTGATTACGTTAGGCCCACCAGGATGACCTGTACATCACAAATCCTTAACTGAAACGCACGTGCAAACTGTCTCGGTATAAGGGAACACAGTTGAGGTGCTTGGGACTTGGAGGTCTCTGAGGGGTCATTACTGCAGCTGCACCACCAGCTACCCTAGAACATATGGAATATAAGAGTCATCCTGGTCAGAGAGAAGGCATTTAACAATGTTCATTCAGGTAAACAATGCAAAACTATTTTTATTAAATGTCACAAGTTGTGCAAGTGTGTTTATAGGTGTGAACAGTGACTTCTATATTATCAGAAAAGCAAATGTATTTCAAACAAAATTAACCACTTCTGCTCTGGAAAAGAAGAAGTGTTTCGTGAAAATTTTGCAGTAAATGAAGCAGGTCCATTCAACGGAAAATGTCACTAAAGTGTTTGGAAAATAAAGTAGAACTTTAATGAGGGAATATCATTTAAGAGTATTTCTTACATTTCTGAATGTAGTAAAATGATCAGATAATTCAATAAATCTTCAAAATGAATCGTTAAACAAGTGGTTTACAGAAAAACAATGGTGCTCTTTCTGATTGGAGAACTTCTCTTTTTTCTCTTCCCCACTGAAGCAGAATTCAGCTCAGTTGACTATACAGCAGTCTCTCTTTTCAGGCAGAGACCCAGCTCCGCTCGTGCCAGCCTCCAATTTAATTGTAAAGGAAGTAGAGATGCTGAAAAGACTGATGAGTCAGAAACTATCAAGACCATTGTATCGAAATGGCAAGAACAAAATGTTGAGTCACTTTGGAGTACTGAAATGGAATGCCTTCTGCTCTTCATGAACATCCTTTGAGTCACTGTCCACCCTCTTTCTGCTTGGCAATGACAAAAGTCTAGAGGCAGAGATTGGCCCAAAGCACCGACGACATTGATAGAGAGGGGAAAGCACAATAGAGCAGAAAGTGGGCACATGTGCAAACGAGTGCCCGTGTGTCATACAGAAGGGGGTATTCGGCACAAACAGAATTGGAGTGTCTTTGTTTGCGAGCCCAGGTAAGATCGGATTTAAGCAGGAAAGCTTTACACAACTAAATTGCCAGAGGAGGAAAAACATCACGTGAAACAAATGTTCCTCTTTCAATAATTCCTGAAACACTTCAAAATGTTTCATTTAAAAAGGTAAAGGTAAGAATTCAAAATGAATTCATTTATAACACATGAGGAATCCTTTGGAAGCTGCTTTTATTTTTAGATTTCTACTTTGCTTATGGTAGACTAGGACAATAGTTCCCAGCATGGGTTCCCCGGACCAGCAGTGCCCAGGAATCATCAAGGAACTGGTTCAAAAAGCAAATTATCACACACCACCCCCAACCCACTGAATCAGGAACTCCAGGCCTGGAGACCCACAAGTTTTGTATATCTACACTTCTTGGTAATTCTAACGCAGCCTAAATTTTTAAGCTAAAGTAAAGCATTACATGAAGTGATATACTATTTCAAGGAAAATGTTGACATATTCCTATTTCTACTTGGATATATAGTGGAGACTTATTAAATGAAGCTGCTGTCATGCAGCTTCCGAATTCTAGCAACTCTCATTTTTCGATTTCTCCCTCTGCATAGCCAACTCTGGGGGTGCAATATGTGGCATTTTCAATTACTGAATTGCATTTTGCTTTGACTTGTAGCTACTAACCTCAAGAAATAATACATTGATTAGGCTCAGACCACTCATAACTCACTTGGTCAGCTTTCCGAAGCACTTGTCATATACTTTATATGACATACTGTGTGCTGCAAAAAGGCAGTAGAAAGAACAAACTTGAATTCAAAGTATAAATAAGCACTAGCCTGTCCTTAGGACAAAAGCATCACCATCATTTTTTAAAAATTAATTATCCTAGAGCATTTAAAGCACAGCATGACAACCCATATTAATTTGGAACATGAGGTCTTTATTTGGTACATAAGCTGAGATTGCTGGAATTTTCTATGCCTCCTTACAGTTCATGTATGGAACTTAGCTTTAAATGACAATAAAACATTAAATAAAACTATCAACTGTTTGTCATCCCCCCATGTAAAGATGGTCATTATATGTCACTATGGAGTAGAAGCTTCCATTTGATATGTGCTATAAATTAGCTGTGCCTTCATAAGCAACACAATTTAATCTAAACATCATGTGCATTTTAAAATAAATCTTAATATATTTCATTCTTCCTTTTGGTATATCTAAGTTGTTGGCTCCAAGTAGCATCATTGCAAGCTACTGTTTGCCGTGAACCACGGCAAAATCAGTATATGCCATTATAATTCCAAATTTACAGTTTATCTCTCCACCACCAATTTATTCTTGTCACTTGAAAATGATAACTGAAATTGCTTCAGCTTCCAGGCTGCTTGAGAAAATTTACAAGAATAGAGTGCACTTAAAATCACCATCAGCAATGATAAGGAAAGTGCAATCAGGTCAATCAAAAAATAAAACAAATCAATCAAAAGAAGATTTAACTTAGTGGAGCTACTGGACCATAAATGTATATATTTTCTATTCCTTTAATAAATCAGAACAAAGGAAGGCCATGGAACTTTAGCTGTTCATTCACTGTTATTAACTATATAAAACATCCTTAGGTACTGATTGTGTTTCACTCATTAAGTGGATGATATTAAAAATAACAAAAGTAATCCCCCATATGTGTGGATTCCTAAAATAAAGAGCTTTCTTGAGAATTTATCTTGAGTATTTACCTTTCTTAATTTTTAATTAGTTGTTTTTCAATATAATAAATAATAATGACTTATAAAGGGCATCTGAGTAAAACCCTCTGCCTATGTACAATTCTTTAACAAAGCTTTTTTTAAGTGTGGTCCTTGGACTTCTTAAATAACAATCTCTGAGGAAGTGACTCATGAATACGCATTTGAATAATGACTCAGGTGACTATTAAGTACACTGCAATTTGAGACCAACACTCCACTGGCATAAAAGCAAATTCAAGCCTTAATAAGGTTTACCAACAAGTCCAAGTCTCCCCTGCTCTTCAAGAAATATGAAATTGGCCCTGGCTGATGTAGCTCAGTGGATTGAGCGCAGGCTGTGAACCAAAGGGTTGCCGGTTCGATTCCCAGTTGGGGCACATGCCTGGGTTGCAGGCCAGGTCCTCAGTGTGGGGCATGTGAGAGGCAACCACACATTGATGTTTTTCTCCCTCTCTTTCTCCCTCCCTTCCCTTCTGTCTAAAAATAAATAAATAAAATCTTTTTAAAAAAGAAAAAATGTTAAAAAAAAGAAATATGAAATTGATGGGATGATAACACTTTCTCTCCTGAGTTTATAGCCTAATACATGTTCCCCTGTGAAATTCATGACTTCTTCCAATGTCTCCACACTTAGTCCTGATTACCAATTGTTCAGAGTTCCTAAAGACAGTGACCCAGTAATTTGCCAGTGACGCCAATAATTCTTCACGTGATTCCTCCGATCTTGGCTTGTGGGTTCCATTACATAAGACTCATTGCTCTTCTGTGATAAGGCGTCTCACCTCCCAAAGTTTGACTCACTGCTATCAACACTACTGTATGGCATTAAAGTGCCAGATGTGAACTGGATATACACTCTGCATGTATTTAGAACCACTGAAATAAGAATTTGCAATTTGAATCAGTTCCCAGAAAATTCTGTTGCTGCTGGTCCAGGAAGCACACTTTGAGAACCAATGCTTCAAGCAATGATCCAAAAGCTGTGGATGTAGTCTATGATCACACAATTCTGTTTGCAAACAAATTCTTAACTGGGCTTTAGATATACCTATATAATATTCATAAACTTTCAATTTTTTATTCAGGTAAATTCGATGTATGACATCATTTTCAGGTATACAACTTACTAATTCAATATCTGCATACACTGCAAAGTGATCATCACATCAAGTCTGGTTACAACCTGTCACCGAACAATTGACCCCTTTCACCCATTTTGCCTATCCTCAACCTCCTTCCCTCTGGCAATTAAACAAAATGGTCTGGTACTGGCATAAAAACAGACACGCAGATCAATGGAACAGAATAGAGAACCCAGGAATAAACCTACACATATATAGTCAATTTATGACAAAGGAGATAAGAGTATACAATGGGAAAGGATAGTCCCTTCAATAAATGGTGTTGGGGAAACTAGAAAGCCACATGCACAAGAATGAAACTGGACCACTATTTCATACCACACACAAAATGGCTGAAAGACCCACACATAAGACTTGAAACTTTAAAACTCCTAGAAGAAAATATTGGTAGTAAGTTCCTTGACATTGGTTTTCACTATGATTTCTTGGATCTGACTCCAAAGTCAAGGGCAACAAAAGCAAAAGTAAATAAGTAGGACTAAATCAAACTAAAAAGCTTCTGCACAGTGAAAGGAACTATCAATAAAGAAACTTTAAATGTGAATATTTTCCGTCATACACCTAACTTAATCTTTTTGGAAGAAAGAATGTAATTTTCTTAATGCCAAAAGAACTACAAGAATGCTATTCAGCTGCCTTTAGTTTAACTTGCTGAACATTTAAAAAATCTTGAGTTACTAAGTACACCTTCGGGTTATTATTGGCAAAATGAATCCTTATTTTTGATTTGTAAGAAAACTGAAAATGACTTGAAAGACACTGTTTGAACATACATTCACATTCTCTCAGATAAGAAGACCATATTTGATCAACAAGAAACATTGGAAAGCATGCGGTGCTATGCCAGAAGCAAAATAAATGCTCTTTTCTTCTCTCCATCTATTTGCCATTTGAACTGACATTTAGGAACATAGACATGATATTTAGTTTGCTTTCAGATCATTATTTTTCTATGTCTACACTCTTAATTTTACATGCCTAATAAATTACTGATAAAGCTGTGTATTTCCCAAATATTAACTAACTTTACCTCTATTTATGTAGATCGTAATTTTGTATAGTGCTCACATATACCTATAGGCTTTATATTCACTCAGAGTTCAGAAATTTCATTCGACTTATGAAATGTTATCTTTTTTACTTTTATTCATGCTCACAAAAAAGCATCTGAATGAATTTTAACTTAGAATTTTGAATTATCTACATATTGTATATCATTTTTTTTTTACTTTATGAAATAATCGTAAGACCATCCCTACTACTTGCTGGGAAAGTGGGAAGTCTAACATCCACTGGACATGTGAAAAGATTAAGGCCCAGACTGGTTCCGGTCATTCACACAGACCTGCATTTTAACTCCAGGGTCTGTGCTCCTTTGTGTCAGCCTAAGACTTCAATATAATGGGTGCGACATTCGGTAACAGGAAGCAAACCACCATCCATACAAAATTCACATCATCACCCATATTTTTGTGTCCTTAAAGCATCTAGTAAAATGGCTGAAGGCATTGGATGAATTTTAATGAGAACATTTTCACAGGTCTACGGGCCATCTGCATGTCCTCTTTGGAAAAGTATATGCAGATCATTTACCCATTTTTTAATTGAATTGTTTGTCTTCCTGGTGTTGAGTTGTATTAGTTTTTTGTATATTTCGGAGAAAAAGTGGCAAAAACTCTAATAGTGTAGACAATAAAATTTTTAAATAAAAAAGTAACTGCATTTCCCTGAAGTTATCTGAGTGCAAATACAAACTAAACAAATATATATATACACAGACATATATCTATGCATCTATATAGATAGATGTATAGATATATAGATGTGTGTGTGTGTGTGTATCCCTAATACCAAAAGTAATTATATGGTCATATTGACGTCAAAGAAATTTTATCACGAGGTTGAAATGTTATGCATTTATTTCTTCTTTATAACATAACGACTTTTCAATTTGATTTCTTAAATTGCTGTAAACATTGTGCAATCTAAATATATATTGGGCATTCCCTAATTTCATTTCCCCTTTTTTTTTGTAAATAAAAGACGCTTTCAACCTATTCATCAAGTAACACTGGGGAGGTGTGTATAATCCAAAATCACTGGCTATATTAATCTGAAAACCAGAAAATGCAGTTGCAAGTTAGCTCAAATACCAGTCTTCGATTTAATATTTCATCTTTGTCAATTTCTCATAGCAATCCAAGAAAACATATCTATTCCCTGTCATTCTGATGAATAATACGATTATAGGTGATGTCTAGTATTTTCCTTGTCAGATAGGGAAGGTACTGTGAGGCACTGCAGGAGAAAACTCCAACAAATGTTGGCTGTTTTCATATAGATCTATGTCTATTTCAGGCGGAAATTATTTCTGTATAAATTGAAATTTAGAAATATTTTAGAAAGAGCAATTCTGCAACAAGTTGACTACAAAAAGAAAAAGAAAAGATCATTGCTGATTACACAAAAAAGGACAAATACCCACAATGTAAAAGGTTTTATTTCCATCTAAGAATTAGCACTATCCCATACTTTGCTGAATTATATGTAATCTGTGCAAAATTTTGTTCTATTATGAATACTAGTGTATACATTTAGCACATTCATTATAGTTGCTTCAACTTATGTGGAGAACGTGGTTTACACACACTGTCAGATGGCTACGAGATTTATTGGGTGATTACTTTGTAAGTTATATAAATATCTAATCACTGTGTTGTACACTGGAAACTAGTACAATATTTAATGAAAAAAATCATTCAGACATAAATTTGAAGGGTGGTTGTCGTGAGCTGCAGGTGAGAGAATAAGGGGGAATTCCTCTTTAATAGGTATGAGTTTCAGTTTTGCGAGATGAAAAAAGTTCTTGAGATGGACGGTGGTAATGGATGCACAGCAATATGAATAGACTTAATGTAACTGAATTGTAGACTTCAAAATTGTTAGGATAAAAATAAGTAAAGAAATAAATAGTCTCCCAAGAGACGAATTATATTGTTTTCTTTTATAGTTTAACCAACATTATTATAGGGACAAATTTAAAAAATGACATTTGAATTTGCCATGAATCACATGGAGATATTAAATATAATTCCTTTCTCACATATTTTTCTTCCCCTTCATTTAGATATGGTAAAATTCTGCTAGGGAAACTTTGCTATCTGTGGTAATACTTTCTAGTTAATGATTCAGTTTATTTACTCATTTTCCTGATATCAGAAAGTTTTGACGATTATTCTCATTAAACTTCAGAGAGGCAACAATGCATATTCTTTGAGAGAGCATGGTAAGAATAATTCAATTAGATTCTAACAGGTGAACTAAAATTACTTTTTTAATTAAATGACTGCCTATTCTTCCAATAAAGTCTTTGAGATTTATTTATTTTTTTCTGATGGATATTTCTGTCTTTTCACATGAGCTCTTGGCTTTAATTGTAATTGAAGCAAGTCCTCAAGCTGTAATTTAGAGATGTCAGGGAAATAAGTAAAGCTTTATTATCTTTATACCTGCCTTTTTGTTATTTTATTTTTTTAATTTTTTTAATTGTTGTTCAAGTACAGTTGTCTCCATTTTCTCCCCAACACTCCCTTCCACTCCAGCCATCCCCACTTCCCACCCGTGTTCCTATCCCTTAGGCTTTGTCTATGGGTCCTTTATACATGTTCCTGATAACCCTTCCTCCTTCCCCCCATTCTCCCCTCCCACCGCCACTCTGGTTACCATCAGTTTTTCTTAATTTCGGTGCCTCTGGTTATATTTTGCTTGCTTGTTTGTTTTGTTGATTAGGTTCCAAAAACACAATGGCACCACAAAATGAGAGGAAAATAACCTCTATAGAGAGGCAAAGAGTATAGGTTAAAGCTATGCAACCAGAATCCATTAAAAAATTTAAAAGAAAACAACCACAGGAATGGAGAAGTAGTAAAAAAAATCACACTTTGCTAAATATTTCAATTAAAAAGATGGGAAGCACATGTGGTTGCAAATTTATTTAGATAAATTTGTACCATTACATCTAATAATCCATTTGGATATTTGCCAGTGAGCTAATTTCATGATCTATTTCATTTTACTCTACTCTTGATAATGTAGCTGAGGTGGGAAGGTTGACATTTAATTTTAAATGTCTTTTATTCACCCTATATAATAGCTGCTGGCATATATAGCATGAATTAGAAAAGACACCAAAGCAAAAATAAGAGTAACAGGGTTCCACAAACTATCAACTTTATTATCTTTAATAAAAGAAAACTGTTATTGTCTCTTACACTGCCCTTCACGTGGGAGGTAAAGGAAATGTTTAGGCCAGGAAATACAATTTAAAAGACATGCCCATCTCTGCTTATTAAATAGAGGGTAAATGGTAATAATTAAAAAATGAAATCAGCTCTTCTACATCAGCAGTCTCCGAACTTTTTGATCAAGAAACACTGTTAGGTGAAAAAAACAAAACAAGAAAGGAAGGAAGACAAGATAAAAAGAAGAAAAGAAAACAGGGAGTACATATTCTCTCTCTTCACTTGCCCCTATATAGATTACATACTAAAAATGTTCTATCAATATTTATGTAAAAAATAAAATAGTCACCAAAATTTTTAAATGAGTAAAATAAAGAGATATTCAATATTTTCTTTTTTTTAAAAAGAAAATAAATTTATTAGCATGCTTTTGCATGTCACCAACAAGACTTCAAATAAAGGCAATAAAGTGGTAATTGGGCCCGTGTCTTATACAACACACTCGTTGACATACCTTGTGGGTTTGCTGGCTGCTAAGAGCATGAAATCATTGCACAAGAACACTGCCCAAAAAGCCCTGTTGATTTCCTTTTGGAGACTTCTTAGCACCCTCAGTGGAAGTTTAATAGAAAAGGAAGGACACGAAGTAGTTTTATTTATTTTTTTAATTGTTGTTCAACTATAGCTGTCCCCATTTTCCCCCACCACTCTCCCCCACCCTGCTCACCCCCACCTACCACACTCAATCCTACCTGCCTGTTGGCTTTGTCCAATTCTTTTAGGGGGTCCTTGAAATTCAAAACACCACTTTGATGATCACTGTTCTACAATGTATCGATCCACCTCAAGTTCATCAAGTCTAATAGAAACAATTGAGCTTTGATAAGCAATAGCTCAAGAAATATTACCGAGGCTGATCATGTTCAAAATATGCTAGGTTCCCATGATACAGTGGTGAACTAAGGAGATTATGGCCTTCTTCAGTGTAAAACTAAAAAAAAATAAATTCAATAAAAATTTACAGTAAATTATACAATTCATTAAATATATCTATGTCTGTTGCTACAAAGCAGAACTGCACAGTATTATAAGGTATATATCAGGAAGTTCTAACCTAGTTTTGAAGTGATAAACAGCTTTTCTAATGAAGTGACATTGAATCTGGAAATCCATGCAGAAAAAGGAGAGAATTGACTGATGCAGTGCCAATAAATTGGCCGATAATATTTTGCAAATGGAGTAAACAGCACGTGCCAAGATGCAGAGATGACGAAGCCAAGGCACGTGCTTTCACGTAGGGTGGAAGTTGAGAAAGTAGAAGGGAGAGGAGAGATGACTGGGGTGAAGATGGGAGAAAGAGAATAAATCAGGCAGGGAGCTACTGGACATAGTAAGAATTGGGGGCAATGGGAAATTACTAACTGATTTTAGGCCAGAGAGCGACTAAATCAGATTTGTGCTTTGAATGCATAGGCTTGAATGCTGTTTCCACAATGGACTGAACAGAGCAAGAATGGGCGAAGTTGCAATTGTTCAGGTGATAGTTTGAAGTAGGTTGTTGACAGTGGAAATGGAGATGAGTAGAGATTCTAAGGAGTTTTTAAGAGGCTCTGGGTTCTTCAAGTCATTAAGATCACTTCATGACAATAAGTAGGTAGAACTAAAGTCAATGAGACATTGCATGAGAGCCCTTCTTTAAAAAAGGAATGATACAGGTTGTGCAAAACATTGCCTCACTCAATCCATCATTGCCAAGAACGCAGGTATTTAAGGAACCCTGCACACTGGGCTTGCGTTAGCTATCATTGACCTGTGAAATGCCACAGCTGATGAACATTAACACAAGTTACATTCTACATTCCAACGACTGCTCTCCAGCACAAGTACATATGATAGCACAAATCATAAACCAATGTTGAATGTGTATTTAGATCGATAAACTCTCCTGCTGAACTAAACAGTAAAATCCCTAGGCAGATTCAAACTTATTTTCATATATAGACAATGTGCGGTGATAACATTTTGAACTGAAGCAGTGCATGACTGAATATTACTCTTACCAACAAAGCTTAGAATATGAATCTAGAAATGCAGTAAGCCTCTTGGAACATCAGTGAACTGGGAAGATATCAAAAGATTCCCGTCCAAACTGAAGACATATGGAGCCATATAGACAGTTCTTCTTCAAAATTGGCTTTTGCTTTTATCATATCTAGGTTTCCAGTAGATCCAATGAATGTTAATTATGAATCAGGCTTCTCTGCTGACCACAGGGAAACTATAAAATCCTTTAATGATGTAGTGCAGCATCAGAGAGAAATCAATGAGCTGGTGCTTTTGGAGGGATCATTTTTACTCAATTTTTGTCATTAACCAGCTATGTGTCCTTTGCAAAGTGACTTAACTAATATGAATTTTTATTTTACCATCCCTACTAAAAAAGGATTCAGGTAGATGGTCTGCAAGGCTCTGCTCATATTTATGATCCTTGTGAATATAAACATTTAAACAACTAGTGAAAATTAATTTAAAACAATGTGCTAGAATCCTGGAAAGTTTGGGAACAATATAGCAGTATGAGTAACTAACCTCACACGGAAATCAAACTGAATGTAAGGTTGTTTTCAGCAAAACCTATGGGTCAGCTGTTAGTTTAAAAATGTATATCCTGGTGACCCATGGTCACCATTGTAAGT
The DNA here is from genome assembly GCA_004026765.1 of Micronycteris hirsuta. Lineage (NCBI taxonomy): Eukaryota > Metazoa > Chordata > Mammalia > Chiroptera > Phyllostomidae > Micronycteris > Micronycteris hirsuta. The sequence goes on from PVJI01001257.1 coordinate 15,123, forward strand.
CAGGCTGCGCATGCACAGTGCAAAAAGAACAGATGGCTTCAGTCCTCTGTCTGACCAGGTCTGTGCTCACAGATAAAGATTCCTACATATACCAGTGAAGATAGTAACAAAATGCCCACTAAACAAGTTAGTGTTTTTCCTAACACACATACACAATGATAATGAAGTATAACTACTTTTTTTAAGAATGAGTGGCTTAAAAGGATGATGAAAAAACATCTATGTGACTGAAGAGCTGTAAAATTACCATTATGTTAAGAAATGTAACATTTAAACTAGACTATAATGCAAAGCACATTCATTATTGGTCTATAGTAAAATCTAGATTTAGCCTTCTGATTTCAAAGTCCCTACATAATCTGATGGCTACTTACAGTGTGTGGACATGGATGAGTGAGATACTGATTGCATACTTTGGGTTGAATAAGATTGGTACTTATCTAGCAATAAAGAAAACAGTCTGCAAATGGACATTCTAAGGGCCATAAACCTTCATTCTTTTACGCACCCATTTATTTTTTCATTCATTCATTTCCAATGGACTTTTTCTCTGTGTTCACATCTGTGTTACATTCTGGGAGAATTCACTCATCTTTCAAACCTGTTTACTCATCATCTGTTCCGGGATTTTGTAAAGATACAAAATGAGTAAGACGCAGCCTTGGCTCTCGAGGAACTTACAGTAGGGGGAGCCAGACAAAGACACAGACAAGTAAAATGAATGTAATGGTCTCCGTGACTCATCAGGACGTGCAGCGTGAAGTCAGGTCCCAAGGAAGAAGTGGCTCCATAGCCAAAACCAGCTATGAAAATTCAGAGCCTATAATGAAAACGCATTTCTCCCTGCCACCTCTGCCCTCTCTATGCTTCCAAAATTTCAGGGATTTTTATGTGGATATTAATGTTTTTCACCTGGAGATGAGTGAACAGGAAATGATTGCTCAATGTGGACAAGGCACTACTTATACTCCCTGAGATTTATTGAACCTGTTTAGATATATACTGCAAGGACATGTGGTTCTTTCTGGAAATAAAGATCAGAGAAAAAGATAAGAGTCAGTTGTCCATTTTCAGCATTGTGAGTTCGGTCATGCTCTTTTCCACTAAAAAGTTTTCCTGTGGTTAGCTGAACACATAATTTATGCATATGTATTCAAATTTATGAAAACTTAAATTCCCAAATTACTAGATGAACAAAAAGGGTCAGATTTCTCATTAGTTCCTCTAGCCCTCAGTTTAATTTGTTTTGTATTATACCTGTGTTAGTTTGTTATCTCTCTTCTCAGGTTGATGATTCTGCCTCTGCCACATCCTTCAAGTCTACCTTCTCTTTCCTGTTTCCAGGGCCAGTGACCTGGATCGGAGGCATTGTTACTGCTCACCTGTACTACTGTAATTACCTCTAGACTTATCTCTCTCCCTTGAGTCTCAGCCTACTCCTTTCCCATCTAGAAATGATTGCTAAAGTAATATGCCCAGAGTTCAATGTGATCATGTTGCTCCCAGCTGGACCACCTCTAGAAGCTGACTACCAGCTACCAAACCACTCACAAACTCCTCACTTCAAGCATCCTCGCTGCTGGAAGTGTGGTCTGAGCACCAGCAACGCCAGCATCACCTGAGCACATGCAGTCTCCGGGCCCTAGGTCGGATTTCTAACTGATTTGTGAGCACGTTAAATTTGCAAAGCCCTGTTATAAAGCACCACGATGCTGCCTCCCAGTCTTTGTTGCCCGATATCTCCTTTCTTTGGACGCAGCATACAACTCGATGAGTCCTGGATGCACCTTTCTGACTTTCAGTCACACTGGTCTGACTTTGAGAACCACAGAGCACAGCGTGCTCCTTCGGAGAACTTGTCTTATTACCATCTTGTTCCCTCCTTGAAGGCAGGCGTTAATGGCGTATTCATCTGTGTCTCTCCCAACGTGAAGGTATGCAAACCGATTTCCCATTCCCCACGTGATATCCAAGGCAAAGTCTTTGGCCAAGCCTTGCGCACCTGGACCACGAGAAGAAAATGTACTGTTTTTTGTTTATTTATGTCTAGTCATTCCTTTGATTCTCTATGTTATTTAGGTTTTAATGTGCACTATGTATTAATGTAGTAATGCATAAGGATTCCTTGTGAACACACAAACATCTATGCAGATGCTCGTTCAATAATAGTTTGACTGATATGAGTGCATGATCAAAACTGCTTGGAGACTACGATCTGACACACTGAGTACAGGGTCTTCTGCAGAATGAAACAGACAGTTGTGAACTGCATTGAAACTTTGCAGCTGGCACCACTGCAGCATGAGTAAGACTATTTGAAGCAGGGAAGGTTTGTTGATTTATACAGTCGGATCAAAGTTTCCAGGTTGAGGGGAAACCTGACCCAAAGTATTAGCACAAATATTAGCATATTCATTTACTTATTAAATCAAAGGTAAGCCCAGAGAGGTTTGTAAAAGTTCAATAGGGGTAAGCCATTTTAACTCAGAATTAGAAACATTGATTCAAAACATATTACCTTCCATAATCATCAAGCAGTGGGGGGCGTTACAATTTAAGACCTCCTGGATTACGGTCCCTGTTTTTGAACAAAGCCTTTCTCTAATTCAGTGTGCTCTTGGAATATAGGTTACAGATTTCTCACTACAAATTAGAGAGTTCTCTGTACAGGACCTTCTCTCTTGCATCAGGACTAGCTTATTGCCTCACTCCATCGCTACATTTAAACCCCTTCACTGACCCGATTCTTTCCTAGGAGGGTGTCCCTGACTCTCTTCCCAGGCAGGGTCTCTCTGCTGTGCACTTATATAGCAACTTCCACTGGCCTTATCAAATTATTTCTCAAACTTTTTTGTTAATGTCTTGGCTAAATGTTAAACCTTCTCATGGACTAGAAGCTTTCTGAGGGCAGAGATTAGTCTATCTTGTCAAATGCTCTATTCATAGTCCTTGCAAAGATTTTTGGTACATAGTAGGCACTCCATAGACATTTGTTAAATAGATAAATAAGCCAATAAATACATTCATTACAAGATTTATAAAGGGAATTTGGTCTCTTATCTTATCCCTAAGATTCATCTGTAAAATGAGATAATACTGATTTGCAGGATTCTTTGAGGATTATATGAAATTAGCTATGCAAATCAAAGTACTAGCTCCATGCTCGGAAGTAGTACCATTAAGAAACTGGTAGTTATTATTATAAGTATTGCGATCAATATATTATTATCTTCAGTTTAGTAAAATTAAAAAAGCCATTCACAATGCTTTTTAAGATACTGTAATTATATTACAGTATCAAATTATAATTAAATAAAACATGAAAACCATCATCATTACATGAAAATGAAATTGATGTATCTAATGAACAAGTTTTACAATGACAATATAGTATTCATTTTTTTTCAAAGAGTTGTTAATTATTTATTTTTAGAGAGGGGGGAAGGGAAGGATAGAGGGAGAGAAACATCAATGCGTGGTTGCCTTTCTCATGCCCCCTACTGGTGACCTGGCCCACAACCGAGGCATGTGCCCTGACTGGGAATCCAACTGGTGACCCTTTGGTTTGCAGGCTGGCGCTCAACATTATTCATTTTTAAAAATGAAATGCGGTGTCCATATCGTGGTGCAATGACTTTTACCTCTACCGCACTATAAAGATGATGGTAGTTTTGCTATGATCATATCCAAGAAAACTAAAATTAAAAAAAATCACCATCCAAAGACTAAAATAAAAAGAATACATCTGGCACAGTTCACACTTACCAAATTAATAAGGAATCTTTCAGAACATATACTATTCTACCATATAAGGACACTTGGTCCCAAGAGCAATATTGTGATAATTTCTTTGAGAAAGTCTTACGAAAAGACAGAGAGAAGAATGTTGATGTACTTAAATATGGAATCTAGACATTTTTCCTGGAGTAGATTTATGGAGGGCCATGCTGATGGGCTATGCCATGTAAATCTTCTAAGTATGCCTGGCTGCCCGGTTGATGTGCTATCCATTATGAGATGACAGTTTTATTTCAGAAATGTACGTCACTTCAGAAATTCGCAGACATTTCCAGACTGTCTGACCCTTGGCATATTAAATTATGAACACACTGACCTTTGATCGGGTAAATAATGCATCTTTTATATAATGCACTTAGCCACCATCTGACAAAAATTATGTACACTGTGCCTCAAGCTGTAGGGTGGATCCTGGTAGAGGAGAGATAAAATATAATTTTCACGTAAATTGAATTGTAGAATGAAGATTTGCCACATTAGCAACTTGTCCCATGAAAACCAGCAGTGTTCGCCTCATGGAAACAATGTCATATAACTGCTTATACCAATTCCAATTATGGTTTTGGTGGTTAAGAAACTAAACCAGATAAACTTTGGAAAGGGACTAGATGGCCACCTTCTCCACAATAAGCACTCTAGAAGCATTTCAAGATGCATTATATAGTTAAAATCATGAGGATACTTCTGTGAAGTAAACCTTTGTATTCTTTTGCTACAGATGAACATACAAAGTGAGAGACTGTGTGACTCATCCAAGACCCCAAAGGTAGTGGAAGATGGTGCTCATTCCCTGAAATATGCATCTTTGAGATGAAAGAGCAAAAGGAAAACACAGGTTTTTCAAAGATGTGCACCAAGTGCAATAAGGCTTCTTTAAGCATCATTGGGAGGATTTTTTCCCCCATAAACATTGGCATATCAGACTGTAATGTTACTAAATATCACTACCAAATTAAAAGTGCACGTTTTCTAAACAAGGACCAATGCTGGCTAATTGATACACGAGATATCCCTAGTGCAGTTGGCAATCAGAATCATTTTCCTGCGACTCAAATAAGTTGGGATGCAAGGTATCCTTTCCTGTGTTTTCCTATAATTAGACAAAGTATGAGTTTTTTAAAGAGATATCCCCTAAAGTTGTTTAGGGTGGTTGTGGGGAGGCGGGCAGAAATGGCTGCAACACTGCAGTATTGTTAATGAAATAAGGCAGGAATCCCTCAGGGTCATGCTAAATAACCCAAGGATCCGGGGTCAAAGTAAGAAATTAAAGTCAAGAATATACATTTTCTGCTTTTAATATTTAAGTTGTTCTCTTTATTCTACCACATGGGATTCAGGTCATTATATTACTGCATATATCCTATTTAAGAAAATAACTACACACATTACCCTTTTGACTTTCTTTTACCTTTTTATAATAACCTAACCCAGGGAACTATTTTTTCTTTAAAAATGCAACTTAATATAATTTCAATAATCCCCACGATAGCTGACCTTTATTTACTACCCCAGACACTGTGTTAAACTCCTTGTGTGCATCATGTCATTTAATCCTGACAATAATTCCACGAGTTCGTAATATTGGTGTACTAATTTCTTAGAAGGCAAATCTGAAGCTTAGTGAACTAATTAGTCCAAGATCACACAGCTGACAAATGGGAGATTTATAATTCAGATCCATTTCTGTTATGTTCTCAAAAAAGATCCCCCAAATAATTAAATCTACCAACAAAGCGACACCATGTCATTCCCTGCATTAACACTTTTCACCACTCCCTCTATCAACATATTATCCCATATACGAACATATTGTTCCCTATATTAATACTAGCAGTGTGCTTGTTCTTGTTTTGATTTATTACAAATCCTAGTTTACACAGCTGATCCGCAGACATGGTGTAGGGTACACATACACACACGGCAACATTTAATAATTCATGTGCAAATTGTACCTTTTTGTTTCCTTACCACTGAATAGCTTTGTTTGAATATTTCAGGCCACTTAAGTGAATTATGAGAATCAAGGCTGAAAAATGGAGATACAGTATGTTTTCCTTGCTCCTAATTGCCTCTTACAAAATGAATTGTCCTCTTCTTCCTCTGAAACAACTCAGCTCCTGTGAGGCTCATGCCATCAGACCCATCACGCACCTTCCCATAAACCTATAGTCATCGGCAGCCCTCCTTGTCACTTGCTCTTCTTTAGTGCGAGTTTTCGAGCCTGAGGCACTGTCCCATTCAGCCATCCACATTTTGGTTGTTTGCACACACGTGAAGGTGTTGCCTCACAGTCTGACCTCTCAGAGGATCTTCACTTTCAGGCAGTCTCAGCCATCAACTTTCCAGGTATCCAAAGCCTGTCAGCCTTAATGAAAGAATTAATCCCCAGATCTACTTTTTATGAGCCCCGTTCTTAAATTATTAGGGGATCAAGGGTTACCAATCTCTTGACCTTCTGCAGTAAGATTTGATATTTGGCTAACTTTTCAGCTCTGATCCTCTGGAAAAAGATAAAGGTGGTATATCAAATGTTATAATGCCACATGCTTATGATTTAAAAAAAAAAAATGACTCCCAGCTGTTAAATCTCATGTGGACTAGAGGAAACTATAAATGAACTAGAAATGCCTAATATGGATGCCTTACCTTTGGTCTTTCCTGTGTGTGCTGACTTGTAACCGGGCATGTTCCCAGAGGCTAGGACTAGAGATTTGATATACGATATATGGGCTGAGGGTAATGAAGCTTTTTAGCCTGGGTGATTCCCATACTTTGCTCATGTAATTCTTGTCCCAGAGTATGGGGAGAGAGGTGAATGGCTGGCTGAAATATCACACTCTCAGGCGCCTATGTGGACTACTACATACGCTGTTTTGAGGACAAACTCTCAAGGAAGAAAGCCACTTGATGCAAGTTCCTTTTTCACATCCTTTTAAGTGAACATAATGCTAACTGTGGCCTATGATAGGCCTTTAAGTCTATAATTTCAGTTCTAAGAAGACACCTCAGTAGGTGCCATAATCGGCACCTTCTCTTTCCTATCTCATTTACTGTCACGTCTCCACTCTGAAGTATGCTTCGACTCAACAGGGCGTGCTGTGCTAGGCTCATGGAAAATTCTAAGTGATGTAGCACACTGAAAGAAACTTATATCCATCTTTGGAGTTCAAGAGACAAGAGTTTATTGATATATGATTAAATTAATAATTTGTGTGTGCTCATCACATTATAAGGCTAATAAATGTTACAGAAATAAAAGCAGACTTAAAATAATGACATAAAGAGTCTAGAAATATAATACACGGGCTGAAATAGTAACCACTGATTTCATGTTATAATGAAGGAAGAATGTAACAAAATCCTTGCTTGCAAGACACTTACAGTCCACTCAAATAGCATGCATATTTGAAATCACCACATTCTTGGAACTTTTTCACAGTCAAAGGGATGACTCATATTTAAAGACTCATGACATAGCTCACTATGCCTCATTTTAGTAAGAAATCTCCACAATTTTTTATAATTCAAACATCAGCGCAAGCCATGCCACCCACTTTGGAGTATTTCTGGTGGACATACTGTTGTGTGAACTGTGGTTCTAACAAAGGCAGTTAATGAAGACAATGAACGTACTGAGGGCTCCTGTTACACAGGGCTTTTAGCCAGTCCTGGAAGAATGGATTTATTTTAAGACAACAATGGAACTTGCACTATTGAGGATCCGAGCCGTTAGAGATGTACACCCAAGTACAGAGATGCCTCATTCAGTTACATTCAACTCAACACAACTTGTGAGCTCTTTGTTAACTAAAAGTGGATTTTATTTTACCTATGTATTCCTATAGCATACCTTGCCTGAGAAAGCATTTAAGATTGCTATAAATCTGACCAGAATTTATAAAGTACAGAAAAACTCTTTTGGTATCAAATTGGGTGAACATGTCGATTCGGTTCAAGACACTACATTCATCGTTAGAATGAGAAATTGTCTTCTCAAAATGACGGCACTGACGGTGAAAATACAATGACATTACTGTTTAAGTTGTAACCCTTTTGGCTTAAAAGTTTACCTTCAATTATTTTACAGTCAGAGTTTTCCAGAAGGCACTGGGTAATAGGCATTATTTATATTGTTAGACCAAAGAGCAAGACACACTATGATTGCCATTTCATGGGTTCGTTTTCCAGTGTAAGTAGTAAAATTTTCATCTCAAGAAATGAAAGAACAAATAATTGCATGAAGAAGTTGCGAACTAGCTGTTCTTCACCGAGAGAATCAGGAATGTCCACATCCTGCACCTGACTGGGATGTCCCCACAGGGCGTGTGATGAATGTGTGTAAAGCCCTGTGGAAAGGAGATAGCAAACAGAGATCCTAGCACACCAATCTCCTCCAATAGGTGTAAAGGTGAATGTGCAAGGCCTCACACAGCTGTTGCTCACAACAGCGACTCCTTTCCGAGAAAAGCAAAGAGCTTATAGGACGTCGTGTTTAAATTCGGTGATTGTTCTGCAGTGTACCTTTCCTTATTGTGGTCAGTTCACATGTTTCTTAACCACTGCTGGAATCAAGTACAAAGGGAATACCCACACTCTATGACGGATTTCCGGAAGGTAAATGAGTTCATTTTCTCTATGTGGTCATTGTAGGTAATTACTTTATAATCAGCTATGATAATGACACAAATGACAAGTCTACTGTGGAAATGCTAAAAACACAGACCAACAGCTGAGTCCTGGGTAGTAAAACTATAATACGTACACACAGAAGTTCTCGTTTTCTAAATCCACTTTTGTCTTTCAAAATGAAATATCTGTATTGTTTTATGACACATGAGACTCCATTTATTGAAACCACAACTCATTCTCCCAGCATGGAATTCTTTTCAATTACATCTAAAATATTTTACCAGATGAAGTCAAATGAACAGGGTTATTTTATTGGGTTAGGGGAAGAAGGAAGACATCCCAAATGTGGTAAACGTAACAATGACCTCCCAGAGATGCCCATGTCCTAATCTGCTGAACCGGTGAACATGACCTTACACGGCAAAGAGGAAGTATGGTAGCAGATGGAATTGGGATCACTAATCAGCTGACTTTACAATGTGGAGATAAGCCTCGATGATCCAGTTGGTTCCAGCATCATTAGAAGGGCTTTGGATGGGGAAGGGAGGCAGAGCCATCGGCATCAGAGCAATGCGATGTGACAAAGGACTTACCGAGGCCACTGTTGGCTCTGAGGATGGAAGAGACCCGGGGGATAAGAAATACAGGCTGCCTCTAGAAGCCAGAACAGGCAGAAAACCAGATTTTCTCCTGGAGCCTCCATAAAGGAATGCTGACGTTTCAACGGTAGCCCACTGAAATCCACTGTGGACACGTGATTTCCAGAACTATCAAAATTTGTGTTGTTTCAGCCATAGGAAACAGATACGCAGACAAAATATTATCTTGTTCCAAGAATGATCAGTTGTCAAACCCTCATTAAGGAAATCTACCTGGATGTAATAAATATTGTAATTGAGCAAACTGATTGCCACTATTCACTGAATGCTATGGATTAAGTGATAGAAAATAATCTAGCTTGTGTGCTACAATTTCAGAGTGACATATTTAGAATTTTTCTGTTGTCTTCAAACAATGAAAATTTCACAAGTCGGTCTGCATTCAGCCTGTGAGTTCACAGTCATTTATTAAGCCTCTATTCTCCACAGGCCTCCGGGCCCATGGGTGATATTAAGCCACGACAGAAAGTAAGCTAGGGTATACTCAGAAATGCTTACAACATGCAACTTCAACAGCAGGTAACACTTCACTACATGGATATGGGAGTAGAGATGAAAACAATACTCAAGAAAAGTGAGAGGAAAAGCTTCAAGGTTGGAAGTCATATGGCCTAGTGTGAGTAGCCTAACGTAATGTCCTCCAGCAGAGACACACAGTGCAGTGACTTTAGAAACAACACCAGCATAGGAGAACAGACATGGTCAGTGTCCCAGACACATTCTCCCGGCCAGTACCTATTCTGTGCACTCTGGCTTGACCTCCAGCTGTCAGACCTGGGTTCTTCAGCTTGAGGGCTTCCCCTGGCTGCCCGAGTGGCTCTTTCCATGCACCATAAGCAAAAAACACTGAAGACTTAAACACCCCCAGGGAGTAGTCCCAAACCAATGCCCGATGGGAGCTCAATGAAGTTCCCATGACACTCAGACAGAACACCACTGAGGTGGATATCCTACAAGGGTTCCTAGGGTCTCCCACTTGGAACCCTAGTTTGTCCATACGGGTGATTTTCTCAATAACACAGCCTTTATTGGCTGACTTCTTTTCCTCTCTCACTTCCCCATTCCCTGGCTGGTGTGCCTGGGAATCATGTTCAGAATAAACTACCAGCATTTGAAACCTTGCCTTACGATCCACGGCTGCGGGGATTCTAAGACAGCTGAATCAGGCAGATGATGGATGCTAGCCAGGGCTGCCAGTTTGGAGATTTGGCAACAATTACTAGAAGAATTAACCAGGTCAAAACAATGCAGAAGCAACGGGACTGAAAACATTGTAAAAGTGAAACAGATTGGAACTGACAACTTATTTCACATGGGGTAACAAATAAGGATGATTCAACTTTGATTTTAAGCCTGGCAAGGTACGGAGGATTTTGGAACCATTCATAAACACAGCAGAATGAGAAAAAAATAGCTCGTGAGATGCTGCCGAATGGGATAGTTTGGCTTATTTATGTCTAGTACTAAAGCTGCTCATGATGTCCTGGATGTGGCCAGGATCTTGTGGTGGGAGGAGCCTGGTACGAGGAAGACGACTTGCACTTTGGGGGCAGGGTGTTTGGAATGCAGTCCTAGCTTTTCCACTCATTAGGTGTGCCATTTAGAGAAGGCCATGGGGTGATTTTAAGCTTGAGTTTCTCAATTTATAACATCAGGATTAAAACATCTAGCCTGTATCTAGTGAAAGGAGCTCAGTATGATCCTGTGACTGTAAGATGCTTATCAGCACACAGAGGAATGCCCAGATGCTTCAGCTGCTTCCAGGGTTATGGTTCCCATTGTCCTCCTCTGGGCTTTCTTTCTACTCCACAGCACAGCTACATTTGAACAATCTGAAATTATTCTTTGACATTCAAGGACTAGGAATGTTAGCTCTTCTTGTTTGGTCGTTATTGTTACTGCATCTATCCTGTCTGGCTAGTACTATTTATTGTTAAGCTCGAGCAAGAAAATGAATTAGAAGCTCCTAGTAAATTATATAATGCCATACCTAAGCAGTCATTTTCTCAGAATGAAAAAACCTTAAATATGATCATGTGAGTTTTGTTCAGTGCAGCATTCCCAGGTCTTTGCACAATGCATGGCACATAGGAATGCCACAAAAAAATATTTATTGAAGTATGCTACAGTAGTCCCTGTTATCCATGGTTTCACTTTCCATGGTTTCAGTTTCACAGGGTCAACCACAGTGCAAAAATATTAAATAAAAATATCTAGAAATAGCCCTGGCTGGTGTAGCTCAGTGGATTGAGTGCGGGCTGGGAACCAAAGGATCCCAGTTCGATTCCCAGTCAGGGCACGTGCCTGGGTTGCAGGCCAGGTCCCCAGTGAGGGTCATGTGAGAGGCAACCATATATTGCTCTTTCTCTCCCTCTCTGTCTCCCTCCCTTCCCCTCTCTCTAGTAATAAATAAATAAAATCTTTAAAAAATATTTAGAAATAAAACATTTAAAAGTTTTCAATCATGTGCTGTTCTGAAATCTCACACTGTCCCACTCTATCCCACCCAAGAAGTGAATTATCCTTTTGTCCAGTATCTCCATGTGTAGACGGCCCGCTGCCTGCTAGTCACTTAGCAGCCATCTTGGTTATCGGATCAGTTGAGAGAGAGTGGGGGGTGAATAAGAAAGAAACCCCACGCTCACATAGCTTTTATTATAACATATTGTTATAATCATTCTGCTTTATATTGTTGTTGTTAAATTCTTACTGTGCCTAATCTATAAATTAAACTTTATCATAGGTGTATAAGCATAGAAAAATCCTGTGTGTGTGAATACGATATATATAGGTGGTACAGTACTATCTTTGGTTTCAAGTACCCACTGCTGGTCTTAGAACATATACCCTATAAATAAGGGGGGTAGGAGCTTCTTTACTTCTTTAAGTCAAGTTCCAAGCAGATTAATAAAGTATTTTTAAATGTAAATTTTGACTCTCAACCTTCCTGAATGGTAGACAGTGGATTACTATTCCCAAATACAGAGAAGGAATAGAGGGTCAAGGGTATTTAAGATATATGCCCAGGTGACATATACAGTTGCTCATAGAACCAAGATTTAAATAAGCAATTCTGACCCCAAATCCAGCACTCATTCTACCACAGTCTACATTGCTTTCTACTTCTGATGCCTCTAAAAGTGCATAAAATATATTCTAATCCATGGCTCCCCAGGTTGTGTGGTCCTTTCAGTCCCCACATCTCCATCTTTTGGACAATTTTGCAACCATATGACCTGATACTGCTATGGCACTTGCAATGTTTAAAGATGCTTTCAAAGTTTGTATAATCCAGGTTTAAATGTGGCTTTGCCAGCAACAACTTGTGTGACCTTAAATTACCTGACGTCTTTGAAATGGTTTTTAAAGAGGCTGGGCTGTATGACTGACTGCTCAGATCCCTTTCAAATCTGATCTTTCCTTACTACACTATCTCTTGCCAGTCATATTTGTTGCCCAATGTCAAAGGATTTCTGGTCAATGGTGAGTGCAGAGATCAATTAGATGATGTGACAATTGGTGATAAAGCTGATCTTTCTTAGTTTCACACATTATCATATTTCTTTGGAAAGTATATGATTTTCAAATGCCCAATGAGTGATTTGATTGAAGGTGGCCTTACCTAGGAAAGTACATCTTTACCTTGGCAACAGTGGTGACAATAGCTAGCTCATTAAAATATTCTCTTGCTCTCATGAGAATAATGAAGAGTGATTCATATATTCATAATTCTCTCCCAATAAACCTAAAATGCCAGCAAAACAAGTAAAATAATTCAAAAATCTGGAGGGTCCTCTTATTTTCTAGAAATTCTATGTAGTATACAAATAGTTTATGTAGAACATATATGTATGTGCACATATGTTTACATGACTATATGTATATACATATATACTTGATAAACATTTAATATATGCATATATCATATACATAGATAGGCATGCACATATGCAAATATATACATGTTTACGTATATTTAGGTATGCATATATTCACTATGTGACAAGTCCCCTTATTCAGGGGGGATACATTCCAAATCCCCCATGGATGCCTAAAATCACAGACAGTACCAAGCCCAACACACACTATATTTTTTCCTATATATACATAGCTATAATAAAATTTAATTTATAAATTGGGTACAGGAAGAGATTAACAATAATAACCGAAAATAATTTCCATTGTGTGCATGGGTACACAATGAAAACTTCACTGTACTAGTCAGTGGAGACAGTAGATGCTAAAAGAAGAACCAAACATAAAATAGAACAATTATAACATACTATATGAAAAGTTATGTGAATGTGGTATTATTAAGTAAAGCAAGGGTTACTCGAACAATGCAATATCGTGACGGCTGATCTGATAACTGAGAACGTTACTATGTGACTAACAAGCAGGGAGCATCTATAGCACCGAGACACTAGACAAAGGGATGATTCACATCCCACACAGGATGAAGACTGAAGGCGTGAGATTTCCTCACACTATTCAGAACAGCACACAATTGAAACCTTATTGTTTATTTCTGGAATTGTCCATTTAATATTTTTGGATCACAGTTGACCACGGGTAAAGGAAACCACAGAAAGTGAAACCACAGATAACTGGAGGGGGCTGCTATAATTCACAAAACATACCTCATGTTTGTTGTCTGACTTATCTTCCTTGAATAGAAAACTAGTATCGCATCACCCCAGAAAGCTGTGCTCCAGAGGCAGGGATCACATACATTCAGAGACTTCTGTCATTGCTGCGGTAGAGGTCGGTAATGTTCGATACGTATTTTCTATGTTGGCGAGATGAATACAAACACTAATTGGCCTCTTTGAAAAAATATTCTCTGTATGTGGTAGAGTAACGTGAAAAGCTTTTGAATTGCCTATGTTCTACAGTCTTATGATTCTGAAATAATAAACAGCTTATGATTGATGAAGCCACAGGACCTAAAGAATTTCCACGGAGTGCAGAAGAGAATAAAACTGTGGCAAGAAAGCATAACAATGATGAATTTGTCAGGGCATTTTTCCCTTTTGTGGTAGACAGGGTACAACCATCACTCTTATAAATGGGAATTTCATCATCATTTTGGTCACTGTGGTAATGTCATCTCAATCTTGGCCACCAAACACACACACACCCACAAATTCCAACCTCAGTCCTCTAGGAAAAAGTGACTAAGAATCCTAAATCGAATATGTGTTTGTTAACATAGACATATGTTTTAACTGGGTATTCTATTTTTGTGTGTGAGTATCTTTTGCCCTGTCTCTTGTATCTATACATATTTGAATCAGAATATTCATGAGCTATTCCATACAAATAAAACATAAATTTAGCTTAAAATACCCAAGAGATTTCAACTACTGGTGTTGACATGGGAAAGTGACCATACCCTGGTGAAGTTTTTACTTCCCAGACTTCTAAAAACTCATTCTCATTCTGTCTCCCACACCCTAACTGAGTGTGCCTAATGTCAAGGAATTGCCAGACTTCAGCCTAAAGAAGCATAATTAAAAATTGTGCCTACCTTCCTTGGAATGGCTACTTGTCAGGGATTGTGAACTGCTTTATATAAAACCATCAGACTTGGAAATAGGTGAGTTTACTTTATAACTATTATAAACAGAACCAAAGATCATAGACTTGATTTTTTTCTTGGAGCACCTTCTTCCAGTTGGCCATTTGCTCTGCTGCTTCTCTAGGGTAGTTCAGGTAGAATGAAAGTAAGATTAGAGCAGGGGTGTCAAGCTCATTTTCACTGGGGGTCACATCAACTTTGCGAGTGCCTTCAAGGGGCCAAACGTAATGTTAGGACCGTATCAATGTAACTACTTCTTAGTGGTTAAGGAGTTGAAATTACATTCGGCCCTTTGAAGGCAACCGCAAGGCTGATGTGGCCCCCGGTGAAAATGATTTTGACATCCCCGGATCAGAAGCTATGAGATATTTTCCTGCTAGAGAACATAAACCCAGATTTACCCTTCTTCTAACATTGGACTCTTATCTTTTTTCATGTCTGTTCCCCAGGAATATAAGAGATCCTAAATTTCATTGTATCTTAGGTCCAAGTCCTAGCACATAAAAGGTACTGAAAACATTCTGCTAGATTAAGTACATTAACAAGAAAAGGAGGGCTGACTTTAGGTAATATTTCCTATTAAATTCATTTAACAAATATTGACTTATTAAATGGTTTTTAGTAGAGAGCCATTAAAAACAAAAATTGTTGCCTTAATGGGGTTTACATTCTATTTCGATGAGTGTGTGAGAGACAAAACTCAAAACAAATAAGCACAAACCATGTTAAGCGTGACGGTGACAACAGATAACTGCTAAGGAGGAAACAAGCAAAGAAGGATAAGGATCAGAAGTGGGTTTCACAGTGTAGACAGAGTGGCCTGAAAATGCCT
>PVJI01001257.1:30721-191524 GCA_004026765.1 Micronycteris hirsuta
GGGGGGTCGAGATGAGGCCCAAGGAAGGCTTCCTAGCACTGCCCGGACCCTTGCGGTTTGCTCTTTTGGCTTGTTCTCATAGTAAGATTAGAGGACTTTGGAGGGTTTTGATCCAAAAAATGGCATGCCACAGATCTCGGTTTCACAGAATCATTTCAGCAGCTGAGTTGAGAATGAATTCATGCAGAGCAAGGCAGAAGCTGGGAGTCACTTGGGGGAGGGGGAGCTCTTGCATTCACCCAGTGGAAGATGATGGTCCACGATGCTTGCATTGGAACTGGTGGGAAGTGGTTGCATTTGGGTTATGTTTTAAAGAGAGACACAGCAGGGTTTTCTTATGGATCAAATGGTAGGTAAAAGTGAGAGAAAGGCATTGAGAATTTAAGTTTTTGTCCTGAGTAAATAGAAAAACATCGTAATTTAGTGAACTGAAATGGGGAGGAAGAGAGTGGTAAGTGGTTTGCGGGATGATCAAGAGCTTGGATTTCAGTACGTGAGGATGAAGCCGAGGTACCTATTGAAAATCCAGTAGGCAGCAGTGTATATTAGCCTAGTGCTTCTAAATTACTGCCATTGTCTCCTGCTGGTCGCCTGGCTACCTACCACTCCTCACTATGATTTTACATCATAAGGCCATTCACTTTAAGAGGCGCAGAACTGATCACATGGCTCATACCCCAAATGCCCTTGATCAGTTATGACTGACTGTACAATGAAGGCTAAATGCCTTAACACAGCACTACAGATTGACCACAATTGCATTAATTTGACACTTATTTCCCCACATTCAGACTCGAGAACTTGAAATGTAGGTTATTTGTGTTTCCTCAAATCCCAACATCAAATTAGATTCTCCTCAACCGTTTGTTTATATGGGTCTTCTCAATTCTGCAACCGCGTGTCCCAGATTCAAATACTACCTTTAATCATCGTATCAGATAGCGCAATCTTGCAATATTTGTCTTCAGAGATTAGGTAATTTTAGAGTTTAACACATGTTATCATTGGTACTTGCCAAACTGTCATTATTGAGATATTAAAAATGAGTTTGCTTCAGTTCCCGGCATCATACAGCACCTCGTAGAAAGCCTTGCTTTATAGGCAGTCTGTAGACAGAAACACGCCCCATGGAAGGCGTAAACATCTTCAAATAAAAGTCAGGTTTCATTATTTCAGATTCCAGAGGGGGTAGTTTTATGTTTGTTCCCCAAGTTAAATATATTTCTTTAGCTTTTTATTTTAAAATGATTTTAGATTTACAGAAAGCTTGCAGAAATAATGGTGATTGCCTGTATACTTGGCATCCAATTTTCTTTAATTTGAACATTTTACGCAACCATAATTCTTAAAACCAGAAAATTACAACTTATACAATAGAACTAACTGATTTACAGGTCTCATTCAAATTTTACCAGGTTTTCCACTAAAGTTCCTTTCTGATCTTGGATCCAAAGATCCCGTGTGGCATTAGTTGTCAAATCTTAGTCTCCACGGCCTTGGTCTTTCTTGACCTTTACCTTTCTAAAAGGCCTGTTCAGTTATTTTGTAGCATATCCCTCAACTTAGATTTGTCTGATACATTCATAACAACACTGAAGCTATACACTGTGGGAAATTTATCACAGCCATGACCTTGTGTCTGTAGTGCTTCATATAAGAGCACACAGTCTATTGTTCGGTAATTATTTTGTCTCAATAAAAGTTACTTTTTAAAGATTAAGCTTGGACAATATGACTACATAAATTATCTTAAATTATTTAAAGATTTTATATGGTAAAACACAAAATTCACAAATTAAATACTGTTCAGATTCTGTCAGAGGAAAATAATATATATATTATGTATCTAGAATAGATGTTACACAAGTGCTTTGCAAAAAACGATTAAGATTAGTATTTTTTAACACAAAACTAAAAAATACTGTAAAACTACTAGAACTACTCTTCTACTCTCCTTTCACTAAACATTATTATTATGTGAACCACTAGCATATCCCCTAATAGTTTTATTAATTTATTAACTATTGATTGTCTCCCGTCTTTGAGGATGTATATTTGATATTGATAATATGTTTCAAAGACAGAAATTGGTCCTCTTTAGACAATAGAGATGTAACATTTTCAAATTAGAGAAGAGTTTGCTGCCTTAGAACAATGGAAAATTTACAAAAAGACCCCTAGGGTAATGAATACATAAATGAACAATGATTAATTATACCAAAGATTTTCCTGAATATTACATTTTTTCCCATAGAAAACACAATGACCAAATTTTGCTCATTAACAAAGCATTCTGTAAAAATCTTTGTCTCCTTCCATTTTTCCCTTCCAAATTCTATTCTCAACATACAAAATATATGCCAAGAGTGGAGGTGGGTTCAAAAGTATATAATAATAGAGCTATACTTTAATGGTAACAATAAAAGCAACTGTCAAAATATTTCTTAAATTGTCGTCAGTAATCATACTGTTTTATTTCCCCCAATAATTCATATAAAGAAATGTAGCATTTGATCAATTGATTCTACCCTTAGGACTCATGATTGTAAGTTTTAGAGAGATCGCTTTGCAAATAGCCTTTGATTGTATCTGTTGGAAAATGTTTTTGGAGCTTAGGCTACAGCAACAGTCACAGTATTGCAGGAAAACAAGCAGGGAGACTTTTCAGTCACATATATTATAATTCATTTTCTTATCTGTAAAATTAGAGTGATAATTGACATATGTCACAAACTTTTTGCGAAATTGTACTGCATTTTTCAAAGTGCTTCATATATAGTAAATGCTCAAGAAAGGCCGACTCTTATTACTGCATCATTATTATTACTGCCATTATCTACCATCCTCACACAGAAACCACCCTAGAATTTCTGTAAGTTAGTGTCTGAAAGTTTATCTAACTCACGCTTTCTGCGAAGTAGCACCTCTTTCATTCCTGAAGAAAGCACTCATCATTAGATAAATGTATATTACTTTATATATTTTACTGTGCTCCTCATGGAAATGAGAATATTTTAAATGTAGCATACAACACCGGCTGGTGTGGTTCAGTGGATTGAGTACCAGCCTGCAAACCTAAGAGTCACCAGTTCAATTCCCAGTCAGGGCACATGCCTGGGTTGTAGACCAGGTCCCCAGTAGAGGGTGCACAAGAAGCAACCATACATTGATGTTTCTCTGCCTCTCTTTCTCCCTCCCTTCCCCTCTCTCTAAAAATAATAAAATCTTCTAAAAAATTTAAAAAATGTAGCATACGATGATTAATCATTGATTCTTTCTGGTGTCTTCTATATTGTAAATGCTCAATAATAATTTGAATTGTACACTTGGAAGCAATATAATTAACCAATGTCACCCCAATAAATTTAATAGTAAAAAAGTTAAAAAAATATCCTCACCATTATTAAGTTCCCGGCTTAATGATATCCCTTTACACATATCAATTTAAAGTTCATCTTACAATACTACACCTTATTCCAGAAAGAATTTTGGTGGTAAAGGAGATTATATTCTATTTTTAAGCCATGCCTATGCATGAATTTTAAAATCCATTCTATCTTTCCACCATTGTTCCTTTCGCTATGCCATGAAAATGTCATGCCCTAGATACTGCTTATTCCTTGACCCTGGATCTAGGAATGAAGAAGGTACACAGAACACAGGCACGGCTGCCAACATGGCACGTAACATGACACAGAAGCAAATCAATGCCGTTAAAAGGCACTGAGATTTGAGGGCTGCGTATTACCATAGTATAACTAAGCAAACCCGTACTGACACAAGTACCTTACAAAAATCTCTTTAGTAACATAAGAATAAAAATAGGCAATCAAGGTCCATGGAGAATAAAGAGGAAATCCTATTTTGATAAAGCCAGGACAAACCAGTATGCAGATCTGCATATAATTGCTTTCCATTAAAATCTGCGATACTATTTTTCTCTTTAGCATGTCTGTCCTAATTTTTACCACTTTCTATCAATTTTCTCATTAGTAACTCTCCAGACTATTCCTCTTGCCTTTCCACCTGTCATTCTTCCCTCCTGGCTATTATCATGCTCCATAAACTTTCCTTGGAGGGCAAGAAGAGATTTGAAAAAAGGACTTCCCCTGTGCCACCAGGTTTTCTGGATGCTTCTGCCTTCCTCTCCCTCCTACTGAAAATGGATCTGGGGACATTGATGACACAGAAATCCACTGCTGCTGCCTGTTCTTCCGGAGTTGGCTGCAAGAGGTGGGCAACCAGGCTCTCTTGGAAAATACACAAGGCCCTTTCCAGAGCTCCTTCATAGGGTCTACAGACTGGAGCCAGTGCCAGGCTGGGAAATTATTCTCCTCAAATTTACAGCCTCTTGAAAAGGTTCCTACATAATGCTGCTGGAAAAACTCCTACTAATGTTACTTTTCAATATAGCCTTAATAATCTAAACAGCAAAATATTTATAATATTAAAAATAGTAAGATGAAGGTTTGCCAATTTCTACACCTTAATTCTCCCAGACTTTGTAATGCCTTTTAAATGTTAATCTAGTACTACCCAGTTACTGCAGGGAATTGATACAGTTTTACCTACCTGTCAACTGTCAATTTTCCTATGAAATATCCGTAGGTGATACTAAAATACAATTGAACAACTGGAGAGTTATTTGTGGACTAGCAAGGTTTAACCACTGACATTTTTTTCCTAGTAAAATCAAGAGTGTCATTCTGATACCATACATTGAAAGTTGACAAGCTCTCTTAATTTAAAATCAAAGATTAGTTTTAAAAGAGCTGAATCAGCTTTGGATCTCAACGTGGGGATGTTCTAATGCATTCTGGTTATCTCAGGGAAACCCTGATACCTTATGAATTCAGTTTTTTGTGTGTGCTTGAAAATGTAAAGCAATAAGGTTTCCTTCAAGGAAACACATGAAGGAAATGTTTAAGGAAAAGTCAGATGGTCAAATTAAAACTGCTTCAGTGATTTTTATTTAAAAAGCTAAAAGCTAAGAAAAGTAACACTTGAAAGTTTCTTTTAAGAGTTCTTATTAAAAGTCAGCAAAGCCATTAAGGTAATCTATTCCATATACCATGTTTGTAGATTATGGCACACTTAATTTCCAGGGTCAAAGTGATTTATAAAAGGTCACAAATTACATCAACATTATGATCATGCCTTTTAAATTGTAGCTTGGGCAAATCAACAACAGTTGGTTTGCTAATCATACATACAACATTTCAGAAGCTATGGACAAGAGATTATTTTCCAAACAACTTAAGTTTTTAGTTACATTAATTAATAAAAATGAGTAAATAATTATTAAATACAATGAACATTTAAAGTTAAACATACAGAAAGGACTAAGGGAAGAGTGAAGCAGAGGAGCAGTAAAGTACAGGTATCTTGTGCCTACTCAGGAGAACTCAAGTGAAGGCAGTAGAAAATCTGGGGAAATTTTTTATGACAATTTCAACTTACTGTAAATGAATTATCAAATGTATCAAAGGAGGAAAAATCAATGGAGTACTTTTGCAATTCTTACCTAAATGGTAGTGTATGTAGTTTCCAATATATTGATTTCTTTTTTATCAGTTTTTTATTGTTATTCTATTACAGTGTACCAATTCCCCCCCTTTGCCCTCCTCTGCCCATCGCACCCCCCCACTCTCATAGTCAGTCCCCACACTGCTGTCCATGTCCATGGGTCATTCATAATTGCTCTTCAAGTAGTCGCTTCCTCTTCTTTCCACCGTTATCCCCGGGCCCTCAGATATTACACTAACCATTTCCACATGTTACCCTTATTGAATAACCCAAACAACACTGTAAGGGCATTACTGATAAAAATCCCAGGTGGCCGGCAAAGAAACTAGGTTTGGTCACTGGTTCCAAATCACAAAGTGAGTACCCTAATCAGGATTCTGATCTATATGTCAGAATGAAAATCTCAGACGCTTTAACTACCAAGCTATATGGTGATGCAGTAACAGTACTTAGGTAATTCAAAGACAAATACAAATGTAAGTTTATTTTTACTAGGACATTACAGAATAAAGAGAATGTTCTTCAAATGCTCTCCTCGGTTTGCGGCTGCGGGAAATTTGTAACTTAGAAAGAGGAATGCAATTTTCACAAAGCTAACCAAATGCTTTAGAGGGAAAGAGGTTTTGATTTCAATGTCTGGAGTCCGAGGTTCTAGTCTAGCTATGTTGTGAATTAGATGTCCAACACTGAAAGTCTTTACATAATTCATCTAAAACTTTATGAAAGGGTTCAGAATTAGCATAAATCGACATGCTCATTTGCCTTCTAGGGTTAGGTTAAGAGAGAACAGTAATACACTGACAGAAACACAAAGCAAAAACAAAGTTACAGTAGTCATGTCAAAATAAATCCAACCCGTGTAAAGGTTCTAACTGATTTATAGCAAATCAAAAGTACAGAGAAACATGTTACACTACATTTCAGGGATTCAATCAGTAAAAATCAGATTATGGGAAACTTTACAGGGCAACTTACAGTAATTCTTCAACAAGTAAATTGCAAGGGGGCAAAAGACAGAAAGGGAGCTACAGATTAAAAGAGACTTCAAAAGACTTATTTGATCCTAACTTGAATTTGAACATTGATTAGATATTTGAAGATAAAAAGAAATTACTATCATCGTAGGTATAACAATTTTTTTATGTTTATGTTAAAAAGAGAAGAATCCACATATATACACATATATGTATATACATATATACACATATATTCCTATATATTTTCATGTACATATATATTCATATCAGTATTTAAAATAATATTTGTGACTCCTTACAAAATATTTTAACACTGGGAAAAGTGAACAGGGGCGACGCTGGGACAGGATTGGCCATGGGTCAGGGATTGTTGGAATGTGTGACAGTTATATGGTTGTTTGTTATATCACTCTTTACATATTTTTGTATGTTTGAAATTCTCCGTAACGATAAAAGACAGGTAATGGACCAAGAGAATTAGAAAACCATTGTCAACGGAGCCTCAGAGAGGAGACTCATTCAGGGGAATGGAGTTAGATTACGTCTCACTGACATCTTAATGCCACTTTTCAGTTCTGAGGGAAGGAAGCCTTTCTCAAGGCACAGGCTAGGCACCAGAGAGGCAAACGCCAGAATGGAACTTGACTGGGGGAGTGCAGTGAACTGGTGAGACGAGCATGGCTGTCCACACATCTGTTGAGGGAAGGGAGAAAACTGAACCCTGGAGGGGCCTAAGGCAGGGAAACAAAGAAGCAGGACAATGAATGGTCTTATATAACCATGAGCATATACATGAGTGATTAGAGGAACAGAATGCTGTGACCACAAGTTTCCTATTTCTTAAATTTTACAGTAAAGCATGGCATGCCTATTAGAATGGATAACATCATGACTGACAATACCAGATGCTGGTGAAGAGGTAGAGCAACGGGAACTCTTCATTCAGTGCTGGCGGGAATGCAAATTGGCACAGCCATCTTGGAAGGCAGTCTGGCATTGTCTTCCATAATCTCACCATAACCTTACCTTACCATAACCTCACCATAATCTTGCCTTGTTCCTACGTATTTACTGAAATGACTGAAAAATCACATCCACACAAAAACCTACACACAAATGTTTATAGCAGCTTTATTCTTAATTGCCAAAAGTTGGAAACAACCAAGAAGCCCTTCAAAAGATGCATGGATAATAAACTCTGCTATATCCAGACAACAGAATATTATTATTTCGTAATAAAAAGGCATGAGCTATTGAGCCATGAAAAGATATGGAGGAAATTTAAATGAAGAAAGTAAAAGAGCCAGTCAGAAAAGGCTATATATATGACTCTAATTGTGCAACATTCTGGAAAAAGCAAAACTATAGAGACAATAAAAATGATCAATGGTTGCCAAAGGTCGAGGCAGCAGAGGCACTGGGAGATGAACAGGTGGAGCACAGGGGATTTTAAGGGCAGTGAAACTGTACCATACAATACTGTAATGGCAGGTTCAAGACACCATGCCTTGGTGAAAACCCATAGATCTGCACAACACAAAGAGTGAACCCTAATGTAAACTGTGGACTTTCGTTAATAATAATGTCACAGTGCTGGTTCATAAACTCTGATAAATGTACCACACTAATGCAAACTCTCAATAGGAGAAACCATGGGGTGCAGAGAGAAGGAGAGGGGGCAGATAGAAACACTGTGCACTGACAGACCAATTTTTCTATCGACCCCAAACTTCTCTAAAAAATAAAGTCTAGCCCTGGCTGGTGTAGCACAGTGGATTGAGCATGGGCTGCAAACCAAAGGGTCACTGGCTCGATTCCCAGTCAGGGCACATGCCTGGGTTGTGGGCCAGGTCCCCAGTGGGGGCCACGTGAGAGGCAACCACACATTAATGTTTCTTTCTCTCTCTTTCTCCCTCCTTTCCCCTCTCTCTAGAAATAAATAAATAAAATCTTCAAAAAATAAATAAAAATAAAGTCTATTACTGTTTTTTTTAAGGAAAGCACAAGAGCTACTGAAATATGCAATCAACATTGTTTGCTATTCAGGCTGATAATTTAAGACCTGAGGGAAGACTCCGTGATTTGTCTCTTGTCTTCTTCATCACGCTCAGAGCCAGTGATCTGGAGCAGGAAAGCATGTATTCCCCAGAGGAGGTGGCATTGCTGTTGAAGGTATGTCACTTTTCATTCAACCATTCACAGCCAAAATGACTTTGAGAATCAAAATCACAACTAAAAAGTGTGGAATTCTACAGACTCGAGGGCTTTCTGTGTTTTAGGTGGACAGATGTGCCTGGAGATTTTTTGTAGGGAAGGAGGGTGCGAGATCGCTAATACCTCCTCTGCCACCTACTAGGAATCTGACCTAGCAGAAAATGCAAGCTCATTATTGCACCAGGAAAGCTACTCTCAGAACTGAGGGTTATTTATTATGAGAGACAGAAGTACTGAGGGCTGTTTTGCCAAATATTCACCCAGAGAATGCCCCAGGACAAGCAATTAGGATATCTGTCTTAGTTTATCCACGCAACTAAAGGAAGAACTAATTAATTTATATACATTCTAGGTAATCCTAAAAAGTCATATTACAAAATGCATTCAGCAAAGGAATTATAATCAATACTGATGGTGGTGATAATAGATTACCACTCATAAACCTTATCTGAAATCTTTGGGTACATGATATGTTTTGAAAAGCAGATGTTTTTTGGATTTTGGAAATGTATACACTGTCATCTTAAATATTTTGAAAAAATGCCTATCTGGCTCTGGGGAAGCACCTTAGAATGAAGCACAGTAATATTTCTGCACACAAATATATACATATTGAGACTTTAAGGAATAAATAAATGTACCCTCACCCTCAAATTACCTTCAAAAGAGCTTTGGCGTCAAACTCATAGAAATGTCGGTTTGAGAGCTATGTGATTTTGAAGACTTCAGATACTAGGAGGGCTGTTTCTCGTTCACTCTTCTTCCAAATAAGCCATAACGCCCTAGGAAGTTCAGTAAAGTGCTATCGCTGTGACGGAAAATGAAAACCAACAGGCCTACGGGACAACTAATGCCCTCGGAGCCTCTGTCTTGGTTAAATAATATACCTTTTTTTGTTGGAACATTCAGAGCAGTGGTTTTCAAACTCAAGTATGGATCAACATCATCTAAGGAGTAAGACAGGGTTCTGGTTTTTGTGTTTTTACCAAGTTCTCCAAGGAAAGAGTGCCCTCCAAACTTAAGAGCCGCTGACCCAGAGGAGCACAGAGATTGCATAGCCTCAGGGCTATGCCTCCGCAACTTATCATTGGAGGCATCGAATTCAGGTTGTTGAGCCAGAAAAGTCCCTGAAGTGCTAATACGCTAACTGAGGGGTTAAAATAACCATCAGTTAGGTTTGCCTCTCCTCCTTAAAAACTCGAGATGCTTTAATGAGAGCATGAATCAGAAATCTCCTTCAGATATTTTAGAGGGGTGACAATCAGAAGTATGACATTAGCAAGGTAAAGAAAGATAGATATGATCATATCTCCAGGATATCAGACAACATCCCTTGATTAGTCTGCCCAGAATGGTCAACTTATCCACATTGCCAGCATATACAGGCCCATAAAGTACACAGTGTGCACAAGTTGATGTCCGCTGTGAATTCAAATTCATTCAATAAAATGGAAAGCCATATTTTTTTCTGTTGCTATGAAAAATGGCAAGAGCCTAGCACTAAGATTTGCTGCACCAACTTGGCGCTGGGCAACTATATGTAACAGGAAATGCAGCAACACATCACGGCGTCACTGAATATGCATGTAGAACACCGCTTTCCTCTCAGGAGTGGCTGACGTGACCAACAGTCAAATACTGCTCTTAATTATCACAGACTCCAGTGCAAAGATACACCTTACTACTCAGCCGCAATCCCCAATTACCACCAAAGATGTAGTAGAGTTGACTTAAAATATCCATGTTATTAATGCTTTGACATTTTCTGAAAACGTATTTTAATACAGTGGAAGCCAAGTAAGTAATTTTTTAAAACTCTAAGTAAGCAAAGGAGGTAAACAGGAGCAAAGTGAGAGAGGAGAAAGAAAATTAATCTCCGTTGAGTGTCCGTGAAGATTTATTCTTCTAGATGCTGTGCATGTCATAGGCCTCTTCCTCCTCTCAAGTGAACAGGGGAACTCCAGCTGACTTGGGCCACTTATAATGAGAAACAATACATGTGACAGGAAATTCTATATCTTAGTTCAAGAGAATGAATGATAGTGGTGGAGTATTCACTGAGCAGCACTATCGAGGGTAAAATAAAAAAGAGGGCAGTGTAAAAGTATATACTCAATAAACAATCAAACGACCTTGAGTTATGATGTTGAAGAGTGCTTTTCTGGGTGAACAGTGACCTCCATGATAAGCCAAATAATAAATTTATAATATTTTGGTCATTTTCTTAGTCCATTGCTGAGAAGTGACAATGTTGTGACTACGTGACTTATTAACAGTCCTTTCTGACTTGATCAACACAGACAAGTGTGGATAAAGAAAAAATATATTCAAGACTAAAAATCCAACTACAGACTGACCTTCAACAGGAAATCATAAATGATGTCTAGAAAGTTTTAAGTGCCAATAAAAAAGGAGTCAACACTTTCCCCTAGTGATATATCAACATTTATGTACAAAATTAAAGGAGTGCACCGTTGCATTTTGAGTACATTCAGGCAATGCAAAACACTCTGGTCAACAACGGACCACATATAAGACAGCAGTCCCGTTAGATTATAATGGAGCTAAAAAATTCTTGTGACCCACTGACATCCTGGTGCATTACTTACCTGCTCATTATTACATTGAGTAATGCTGAGTTACGAAACCTACTCACTGCCAGTTGTACAAAACTATAGCAATGCATTCATGCACAGTATGTCATGTGCTAATGATAACAAATGACTATAATACTGGTACGTGTATTTACTAAGCTATAGTTTTTACCATTATTTTACAGTGTACTCTTTGCATCTCATGTTCACCACATCTCTTTATGGCATCATTTTCTCTTGGTCTTAATTTAACTCCATTAAGACCAGGAGAAAATGATGTTTTTTTATAGGAACATGCTGAACAGCCATGCAGCCTAGGGGCAATAGGGTATAGCATACCGTGTAGTGGAGACTTTGCCATCTAGGTTTGTGTAAGTGCACTCTGTGATGTTCCTGAAAGGATGAAATCACTTAATGATGCCTTTTTTAGAATGCATGCCGGTCGTTGTGTGGTGCATGACTGTAACTAGTATTTCTAAACACACTGCTTTCTCTTGAATGCTTTCAAGCATAAAAGACTATTGGAAGGGCAGTTCTCCTGTATCATCCCTAGTAACAAAAGAAAATCTTGAAGTGCTTAGCAAATTTTTCCTGAAGATTTTGTGAATTAATTCACTTTACAGCCATATATAAATTGTGAATCAATTCACTTTTCAAATGTCATGATATTTAGTCTGAAAAGGATAGAAAATTTTTCTTTCAAGGAAAAACAGAGAGCATGGGGGCCCTTTAGAAAATCATATTATCTCTAAACCATGGCTATTAAAAATACTACATTATTTCTTCATATAATGTTACTTTACATTACTTGTAAAAAAGTTACAAAATGAAAGAGAAAATTAATTCCACAACCTAGAAGTAAATTTCATTATACATATCCTTTTATTCATTGTCTCTTAATTTTCCCTAAATATACAAATACAAAATCACAAGTATATGTACTTATGCCTACTATTTTTTTCAAGATTTTATTTGTTTATTTATAAAGAGAGGGGAAGGGAGGGAGAAAAAGAGGGAGAGACATATCAATGTGTGGTTGCTTATCATGTGCCTCCCCCCACCCCCCACTGGGGACCTGGCCCACAACCCAGGCATGTGCCCTGACTGGGATTCAAACTGGCAACACTTTGGTTCACAAACCAGCACTCAATCCACTGAGCCACATCAGCCAGGGCAATAAACATAATGGATTAGTAAAGACATTATTTATATCTAAAACATTCATATAAAAAGTTTCTATACAAAGTAAATGACATTTTCCCAAAATTTTGCAAACCAACCTTAAATAGCAGAACAGAAAAAGGTCACCATAAGTTGTGGTTTTGAATTGCAATCAAATGAAGGACATGGAACAAATTCAGGAGTCTCTCTCCGGTACTGAGTGCCAAACATAAAACTAAACATTATTGCTCATTGTTTTGAATCAATATTCCACCAAATAAAAATGGAGATTTAATTGTTGATGTATACAGTTTAGATTTTCCCCCATGAATTCCTACATTCAGTATACTCATAAAGAACCTCTTTCTTAACTAATACTGTTCTAGGCCCTGAGGAAACAAAGCTGAGTAAGACAGTTCCCACCCTTCAAGAACTCCCAGTCAAACCAGAGAGATTGAGGACTGACCAGGAAATTATAACACAGTGCAATAAGAACTCTAATCGCCCTAAGTAACAGAGCTGCTAAACCATCCATGAAAGGGGAATGAGCAAGGAAGGCTACCCAGAAAGGGTAGATTAATTTCAGTCCACAATGGCCAATTGGTTTTAACTAGGCAAGGTGACACAATGTATTTGTGGACGGGGAAGGGTGAGTCAAATGAAGAGCAACAAGAAAGAAAACCCCCAATCCAGAGAGAATCTGGCATGTTCTTCACTATTCCAGTAATGTAAGAAGGTAGTGAAGGAAACTGGGAGGTCAGAAGTAGAGAGAAGAGGCCAGGAAGCGAGGCAGGGGCCTTATGTGCTGGGCCATGGGTTTGAGCTGTGTGCAGAGAGTGTAAAGTGTTCTCAGGGCGTCTCACCTACGGGCATGTGATGTTCGTTTGCCCTCCTTGGTGATCGTATTCTTGATCACCCCATTCAAGATGCTGTTCAAGTTCTCCAATGTATATTTCCTATAATAGTTATTTTTCATTGACAACTATAATTAGCTATGGGGAGATCGTTTAAGAGCCTGTGCCGTGGAGTGAGTGCTTGTGGCCCTTGAAATGCATTGCATTTCAGGTTCAGGATTCCTAAACCTGAATCCCTAAGGCGATAGCACATGAGGATGAGGTCTTCGGGAAGTAATCACACGTACGTGAGGTCATGAGGGTGGAAGTCCCATGATGGGATTGGTGGCAAAGAAGAGGGTGGAGAGATTATTCTCTTTCTTCTCTATGAGAAGACACAGCAGGAAGGCCATCTGCAAGCTAGGAAAGGGCTCTCACCCAACACCAAATCTGCTGGAACATTGATTTTGAACTTTCTTTTTTTGTTGTTTTTTAAAACATGTTAGCACTTTATTTTTTTTAAGATTTTATTTATTTATTTTTTAGAGAGAGGGGAAGGGAGGGAGAAAGAGAGGGAGAGAAACAGCAACGTATGGTTGCCTCTCACATGGCCCTCACTGGGGACCTGGCCTGCAACCCAGGCATGTGCCCTGACTGGGAATCGAACCGGGTCCCTCTGGTTCCCAGCCCGCACTCAATCCACTGAGCTACACCAGCCAGGGCTGATTTTGGACTTTCTATCTTCCAGAACCATGAGAAGTAAAAGTTGTTCTTTAAGTCTCACAGTCTGCGGTGTTTTGTTATAGCAGCCTGAACTGACTGAGGCACCATACAAATAAGCTCCTCATGAAAACTCGATGATTCATGATTGAAACAATCTTTGTAGGGCTTGTGTGATGAGTTCCAGTGTTAGCATGTGAAAGTTGGAGAGCGTGTAGGATCTTCAAGTGGAGATTTGCTGTAGCAGTTGATAGATTGGACCGAAACTCAAGAGAGAGATCAGGGCTGGTCATTTACTTTGGGAGTCCATAGAGATTAGTGTACAGCCAGGCAAAGAGCATCGCTATTGTACCTTCGGGCATATTAGCATTAAAAACATAGACAACTGGACAGATAAGGGAACAGAGACATTTTTCCAGAGCAATGATTCTCATAGTGTGATCCCTGGACTAACAGTATTGGCCTCGCCTGAGTACTAGTTAAAGCCCCACCTCACATCTTCTGAATCAGAAATTTGGGGGGAGGTGCTAAGCTTTGCATGTGTTAATGAGCTATCTAATTCATTTGGATGCCTGTAGAGTTTGAGGACAATTGAATTGGACAATCTGTGTAAAAGAATGTTGCCTGTATCTATTAGAACATTTAGATGATGATGATGATAATGAAGAAGAAGGAAGAGGAGGGGGAGAAAAAAACCCCACCAATACCTCTATCACCACTGCTCTAGAATAATAAGCCTAATGTTCAAGTTATTTTAAAAACACTGCTTATAAAAAAATACCATCTACTTATAAAATGAGTCTTTTGGACTATTCATGTATTATACTGGATAGTTCAACATGTATTTAAAGTACATATCAGAAATTAAGTTGATTTTGAGCGAACCACAGATAGTAATTACATATTGCCATGCTTGACCAAAGGTACAGCTTAACTATTGTTCTTTATCCTTTAAAGAACCGTTATGCAGAATGGCTACTTGCTAGATACTTGTAATTTGCTTATTTCATGTGAGAAATGAATTATTCAAAGATTCACAGTATAGCTGAGGCACTATAAAAATATAAATTTACTATACAATAGATACAAGTGATGACTTACTAATTATATTTTCAAAATGCCTTTAATATAAATCCATGGGTGATTTATGTAGTAAGAGAAGCAGTGAGCACAGGAGATAATTTAATCAGTGAATGACCCTGTGAAAGGCGGTGAAGGTAAAAGTTTCATTTAATTTTATGTCACTTTTTCATCTCTAAATTGTTAATTTAGGTTCTGTTCATAGGTGAGCATTCAATTTGTTACATGCATTCATTAGAAAATAAGTAACCACATTAAAGGGCCTTTTAAGAACCATAAACCCTGTTTCACTATCTTCTGATCTTTTTATTTTGCTTTGAATTCTTGAAAACCTATGAAATTTAACATTTTCTGCATATGTGAAAGTGTAACTCCCAAGATGCCTTATGAAATTCTAATTATATTTAATGCTGCGCATTATTGAGAATAAAATTTTTAAGTGGGAAAAATTAATCACAGATTTTATGAAATTGTTTTTAAATTATGAAGCCCAAGAATGGTTATAATCAAACTTTTAATCACCTCTAAAAATTATCTCTCTGCAAAAACATATTTTCTACTAAAGTGGGCACTCAGCTCACAAAGCCATATGCAAAAAAAATTAAATCTGAAACCATTCCGTTTGCTTTTGACCGCCTGTGTCCATGTTATTAGACTGTGAAATTAGCTGTTCCTAGAAGTGGCAATTATAACAACAAACTGAGCATTTAATACATGCCAGGCACTCTGTTAAGTGAATTAACTATATCATGCCTTTAATTCTTTCACCAACATCAAGGTGTACAAGGAATTCTCCACATTGTACAGATAGCATATTTCACTCATAAAAGGTTACGTCGTGACTCCCAAAATCTAAACCCTTAGCCACCTTGCTCTACCCACCTCACTTAAATCATTTCTGTCCCCGTCTTCTTTTTTTTTTTTTTTTGAGTACCAAGATTTCATTTAAAAGTACCTCTTTGCTTGCTCGAATGCCCTTCTCCCCTCTCCATTCCTTAGCAAGTGATACACAGCAAAGCACCCACAGTCAGTAGCAAATCCAAGTCTCTGAACTCCTGGTGTTCCAGTCCTTGGAGTTAAATGACCATGTTTCCCACAGCCTAAACCTGATCCCAAACAGCAAATGGTGAATGAGGGACTAGAGAAAGGGGCTATTTCCTGAATCTATTCGCATATATTTCTCATACACATTCATCCTAAGATGTTACTAAATTCTTTCAAAATGCGGCATACTTTACATAATATTTGGCATAAACACTACTTTTATCATCTGCAGTTTCCAGGGAAATGTGTGCTATAATGATGTCGAACACAACAAGTAATCCATTGTAAAACATGTATTAAGATGCCCATGACTCTTTCTGGGGAAAGAAAAGGCTTTTAGAAGTAAATTTTCAAAGTCTTTTGCTTAGGACAGCTTTGGTACTTTCTCTGTATGATGCTTTTTAAAAATAAAACCCACAAAGCCTGAAGTTCTGTGAATTAATTTCAGATTTGGCAGGGGGTGGATCTAATTATCAGTGTTACAACAGTGGTCTGACTCATTTGACCTATGATTCTTAAAAATGGCACAAAAGGCCACTTTATAAAAATGCGCTACTTCCACCCAAACTACTTTAAAAATCAGGCTAGTTTAAGAAGGCGAAGGCAAAGGCAAGCTACAGGAATTCAAGTTGGAAAAGACAAAAGGCATGAGGAATAAACTGTGGTCATTTTTAGGGGAGTGTTAGAATTATGTCCCCTTTCTCTGTCTTCCCTATAATTTACATATATAATACTGGCCACTGATTTACATTTTCCTTACACAAAATGCCAAGTATTGAGAGACACATTAGTGTGCACAGTACGCTACTCCTGGCCCAATGCACCATTTGTGAGCCATAAATTCTTTATGCCCAATTATCACTCAGTACAAAAGCCATTACTATAAATACCTGTCTATTTAATTTGTCCTGTTTTATTATTACCTTATAGGTTCTGTGTTTTTTTTTATAACAATGATCTGGTTTTCACACACATAAAAAGGGGACACGTGGCTTGTCGATTACAACAATATTCCAATTTCAATGATTCATTTTGTACAATGAACAATTTGAAGGGCTGTTTTGTGGGCCAACCTACAAAACCCTTCTCAGCACCTGCTGTCCTTTTACCAAGCCTTCGCAGCAAGTCTCCTTTGTGGAACTAAATTGTGTGGGCTGAAAACCGCGCCTGTTTTGTGGCCATAGACCGATTAGAGTTAAGTTAGCTTCTGCATATTCAAAATAGATTTGATCATTGAATTCCTCACTAAAGTTTCTCTGTGTAATTTACTTTCCCACGTAGCATTCTAATATAGTAAATCATTTCCTATGCCCTACAAGGGAAATATTATTTATTTATGACACAGACTTTTTGGAGTAGAGAAGGCTGGAGAGCACAATCTAACAAGTAGAGCTCAAATATCTTCTCTCTCTCTCAGGATGAAGAAAAATATTGGCCTGAAGGGCAATCTGAAATATTGCCATTTGTGAAAACACGGATGAACTTTGAGAATATCATGCTAAGTGAAATAAGTCTGACAGAAAAAGTTAGGAATCATATGATTTCACTGATATGTCCAATATAAAACTAAAAGCAACAAATGAACACCAAGATAAAGAAAGAAACACAAATTCATAGACACAGACAAGTGGTAGTTGCCAGACGGAAGGGGTTTGGGGTGGAGCAGTAAAGGGAAAATGGGGATCAAACGCATGGTGATGAAAGACGATTTGATTTGAGGTGATGAGCAGGATATAATGCAATATACAGATAATGAATCATAGAATTTTACACTTAAAACCTGTATGATGTTATAAACTAACGCCACCCCAATGATTTAAATTTAGCAATTCATTGAGAAAGTGTGAAATGCTGATTTTAGTATTTTAATATTTTACCATATCTTGTAAGTACCATATTTTGCCGTGTATACTGAGAACCTTTTTGACCAATTTTTTTGTGGGAAACATAAGGATATGCATTATACATGTGTATAATGATTATATACCATGGGTATTATAATGGGTATATTAATCCCAAGTTTAATGCACACAAAACAGTGGGTGCACATTATACATGGCAGAATACAGTATATTTATTTTGAATTTATAGTTCTTTCAATAACACATAAATTAAAATTTCACCCAAAAATGAATGGGAGAAAATATCTCAGTAATTAGGAAAGTCTGGAACAACATGATCACAAATAGTATGCAAACCACAAATGTGAGTGACACATATAATTTTCATATATTGTAGTGGTGATATTCAAAGAGGGACAAGAAATGGCCGAAACTAAATTTCATAATATATATATATTTAACACAATATATCTGAAATATTAAATTTCAACGTAAAATCAATATAATAAAACATTTTACTTATTTTCAATATTAGTCTTTGCAATCCAGTCAGGGTTTCAGATTTACTGTACCTCTCCATTGGGACTAGCCACTCTTCCAGTGTTCAATGGCCACATGGGGCCAGCGGCAACCAAATTAGACAACATAGCTCCAAAAGAAGCCTTAAATGAATTTAAAATATATTAGTGATATCACCTTATCACTTAAACAAGAACACATATTCTGTCTTGTTTGATATAGTTTGTCTTCATTTGCATAAGTAAACATAATGCTCTAAAGACATAGCCAACAGAACGGTGGTACCCATTATTGTAAAATCTATACAAACACATGGCCCACATTACCAGAGTATGTCGTGATGGCATTCATTAGAGAGAAGGCTTTATCCTGTTTTACAGTTGAACTTTTTCATATGTATCATCTGAATATTTAATTATCAAATCTCCTTATAAAATTTCCCTGTAAACTAATTAAAATTTCAAGGATCTTTCCTTTTATTTTTATGCTTCCTGAACATGAAACCACTCTAAAAATGGGCCATTCTGTCATTGACAGTATGCATTTGCATTCATAAACCCAAAATGTGAGACTGCACATATACTCCCAATACTGCCTATTCTTCTATTTTACATTGCCCCTTCGAATTTTCTAGCACTTAGCTCAAGGGCATGGCTAGACAGTAAGAAAAGAAAGCTCTTTATGAGCATGTCCTTCAGCATAATGTCAGAGCTAGGACCTATTTATCTCAGAAATGTTTCAAGCATCAAGTGAGAGCAATATCAAACAGCAGGAAGCTCTGCGACCCCTAATCTCCTGCATTGACTCTGCATCATGTTCCCCTTAGTCCTGACAACTTTTAATCTTTTCACTATTGTTAATTGCTACTTTCTTCTCTGACTTTGCTAATTTTAAAGGAACAGGTATTACCAGCTACAAAATGTTTTTTAGGAACTTTAGATAATAGGAATATGCAGTGGTTTCCTTTTAGAGTCACAAGGGAGTACGGAAAAGCACGTGATTTACAGCCAAGCCAGAGACAGCTTAAAGGAAAACATGTTTTAACCTAAGTAAACCAATTTTGGAGAGTATTTATTGCAGAATATTCATGGCAATTAATTATTACAACTAAAAGATAATATGCCATCTAATCTGTTAATACAAGTTCACATAATAAGTGATGCATATTTCTTTTTTAATTAGAAATGGACATTTTACTATAATGATTAGAGACACATATGAAGGTGTTAATTAACTTGACTTATAAGAGTTTAAATAATTATGGTACACTACTGGACAAGATATATTTCTATTAGAATTTAAAGAATAAATATTTCACTAATACTGGATAAATACTTCCTGCTTATTGAATAAGAATGTTGTAGAAAATAATCATATAGAAATATACAGTTAAGTTGCTTCAGTTAAATAATCAGTGATAACCCTCACCCTCTCTTTTTTAATACTTATATAACTAATGTCAGAGGATATTTTAAAGTATTAAATATCACCTAGCTTGGCAAATATTAGTTTTTAGACTGGAAGTAATTGAACGAAAGGGGTAGGCAGAAGAAAACCATGCCAACGATATTCACATGCTAATTCTGGGAATGTGTGAATATGCAATTTTACATGGTAAAAGGGACTGCACAGAGAGATTAAGTTTAAGGATTTGAAAAAGGGAAATTATCCTGGATTATCTGTTAGCGCTACCTTATCATGTGACACTTTAAGAGTGTAGAACCACCTGGCTGGTGTGGCTCAGTGGACTGGGCGCAGACCTGTGAACCAAAGGGTCGTGGTTTGATTCCCAGTCAGGGCACATGCCTGGCTTGCAGGCCAGGTCCCCAGCAGGGGGTGTGCGAGGGGCAACCAAACATTGATGTTTCTCTCCCTCTCTTTCTCCTTCTCTTCCCCTCTCTCTAAAAATAAATAAACAAAATCTAAAAAAAAAAGTGAAGAACCTTTCCCATCTAGGATCACAGGGACTTGTGATCAAAGAAAGAAGAATCAGGGACATGCAACTTTACTGGATTTGAACATGGGGAAAGGCGTAATCATCCAAGAACCATTCCTCTTATGCTATTCGGTTATCCTAAGGAATTTTTTAAACTGGAAAGAAAGAATACTTAAATTTTTGTCTTCAGTTATTAGTATGAATAATAACAAATTACTTTTCTTGCCTTCTCTAAAAACATCCAATGAATTTTTAAACCTGTCATTAATAATTTATGGAATTAAACCTGTTTATGTATTGAATGTCATCAAAGATTTCAATCATTTTTGCCCTGGCTGGTGTAGCTTAGTGGATTGCGTGCGGGCTGCAAACCAAAGGGTCACCAGTTCGATTCCCAGTCAGGGCACATGCCTGGATTGCAGGCCAGGTCCCCAGTGGGAGCCACATGAGAGGCAACCACACATTGATGTTTTTCACCCTCTCTTTCTCCTGCCCTTCCCTTCTGTCTAAAAATAAATAAATAAAATCTTAAAAAAAAAGATTGCAATCATTTTGATGCCTGCTTCTGAGGTTGGTTATCATAAACCCCTTCAGAATGGCTACTTAATTTTTTA
Source organism: Micronycteris hirsuta (assembly GCA_004026765.1). Classification (NCBI taxonomy): domain Eukaryota; kingdom Metazoa; phylum Chordata; class Mammalia; order Chiroptera; family Phyllostomidae; genus Micronycteris; species Micronycteris hirsuta. The sequence goes on from PVJI01001257.1 coordinate 51,781, forward strand.
CAGTAAAGCCGATAGTCTTTTATTGCTTTCTTGCTTTCTGAGCAAATATCCCACGTGTATCTTGAATATTCCCTGATCCAGACCTGAAATCAGCTATTCCTCCAAATATATCTGGTATATTTTTCCTTTAAGATTTTATTTATTTATTTTTAGAGAGAGGGGAAGGGAAGAAGAAAGAGAGGGAATGAAACATCAATGTGTGGTTGCCTCTCACATGGCCCTCACTGGGGACCTGGCCTGAAACCCAGGCATGTGCCCTGACTGGGACTCGAACTGGTGACCCTTTGGTTTGCAGGCCCATGCTCAATATGCCAGGGCTGGTGTATTTTTAATAGTAAATGGTTTGGTGTTGTATGTAAAAAGATAATGACATACCACAGTCATCTAGGTTTTCTAGTACATTAAGTACTAGGAGTTCTATAGCATTGTGGTTTACATAGATCTATGATCCATTTAGAATTCGTTTCTGTGAAGAGCATAAGGTCTATGTGTAGATTCATTTTTTTGGCATGTGGATGTCAAGTCGTTCCAGCACCATTTATGGAAAAGACTATTTGCTCCATTGTATTGACTTTGCTCTTTTGTCAAAGATCTGTTGACTGCATTTATGTAGTTTTATTTCTGGATTCATTGTTCTGTTCTACTGAGGCATTTGTCCATTCTTTCCCTGAAAGCATGGCTTTGCAGTAAATCTTGTGGTTGGGTAGTGTCAGTCATCCACCTTGGTTTTCCCCTCTCAATACTCAGTTTATTCTTTTTTTTTAGCTTTCCATGTGAATTTTAGAATAAGTTTATTGATATACATACAATACCTCTCTGAGTTTTTGTTGGAATTGCATTAATCTATAGATCAATTTAGACAGAACTAACATTTTGACAATACTGAGTCTTCCTATTTATGAATTGACATCTTGACACATTGAGTTTTTCTATTTATGAACATGGATATATTTAGTTCTTTTTCGATATCTTTTATCAGTGTCTTGTATTTTTCTCACATAGATCTTGTACATATTTTGTTATATTTATATCTAAGTGTTTCATTTTGACTGCGCTAATTTAAATGGTAACTTTTTAATTTCAAATTTAACTTGTTAATTGCTGATGTATAGGAAAGCAAATGACTTTTGTACATTAACCTGTCATCCTGCAACCTTGTTGTCATTGGTTATTAGTTCCAGGAGGGTTTTTTGTTTGTTTTGTTGGTTGGTTTTGTTTTTGGCAATTCTATATTTTCTACACAGATGACTTCATAATCTGTGAACAGTTTTACTTACTCCTTTCTTATTATGTATAGTTTTTATTTTCTTTCCGTCGTATTGTATTAGCTAGGATTTAGACTATGATGGTGAAAAGCAGTGGTTAGAGAAGACATCCTTGCTTTGTTCTTGATCTTAGCAGAAAATCTTTGAGTTTCTCAATATTAAATACATTAGCATTGGCTGGTGTGGCTCAGTGGATTGAACGCTGACCTGTGAACCAAGGGGTCACTGGTTCTATTGCCAGTCAGGGAACATGCCTGGGTTGTGGGCCAGGTCAGGTCCCCAGTAGGACAAGCAACCACACACTGATGTTTCTCTCCCTCTCTTTCTCCCTTCCCTTCTGTCTAAAATAAATAAATAAAATCTTTAAAAAATATATTAAAGATATTAGCTGTAGAGGGTTTTTTTTGCAGATATTTATCAAGTTGAAGAAGTACCCCTACTATTCCTAGTTTGTTGAAAGTGTTATAATGAGTGGGTGTTGGATTTTGTCATGTTATTTTTCTGCATAAATAGTTAGGCATTTATATTATCATGTAATTTTTCTTCATTAGCCTGTTGAAATGATGGATTACATTAATAGCTTCTTGAATGTTGAAGTAGCCTTGCATACCTGGGATAAATCTCAACTGAACATGGTGCATAACTCTTTATAACATTGTTGGATTCAATTTGCTAATATTTTGTTTCCTTCTGTATTTATGAGAGATACTGGGTGGTAGTTTTATTATAGTGTCTTTGTCTGGCTTTGGTGTCAGAGTAGTGTTAACGTCATAGACTTAGTTATGCCATGTTTCCTCCTCTTCAATTTTTGGGGGAAATTTTGGAAAAATGGGTTATAGTACTTCTTTAAACATTTGGTAGACATCAGGTTCAGGGCTTCCCTTTGTTGGGATATTTTTTGATTACTGGTTCAATTTCCATACAAATTATAAGTCTATTCAGTTTTATTTATCTGTGACGTAGTTTAGACAAGTTTAGTTTTCTATTTCTAGAAATGTGTCTATTTTATCTAGGTTACCAAACTTATTGGTGTACAAACATAGTACTCTCTTAAAATCCTCACACAGCACACTCTTAAACAGTCATGTGCCACATAATAACATTTTACTCACTGGACCACACGTGCAAAAGTGATCTCTTAAGATTATAATGGAGCTGGCCCTGGCTGGTGTGACTCAGTGGATTGAGTGCTGGCTTGCGAGTCAAGTGCTCTCCAGTTCAATTCCCAGTAAGGGCACATGCCTGGGTTGCAGGCCAGGTCCTCAGTAGGGGGCGTGTCAGAGGCAATCACACACTGATGTTTCATTCCCTCTCTTTCTCCCTCCCTTCCCCTCTCTAAAAATAAATAAATAAAAATTTAAAAACAGGTTATAATGGAGCTGAAAAATTCTTACCACCTAGTGACATCATAGCTGTCACATCACAGCACAATGGATTCCTCCTGTGTTTGTGGTGATGCTGGCATAAACAAACCTACTGCAGTGCCAGTCAAATGAAAGGATATACATATAATTATGTATTGTACAAAACACTTAATAATGATAATAAACCACTATGCTAATGTTTTATGTATTTACCATACCATACTAGTTATCATTATTTAAGAGTGTACTTTTCTTATTTACAAAAATTTTGATGGAAAACAGCATGCTGTGTTACACAGACAGTAGCTGATACATCTCGTGTTTTCCATGTCCCTTGCTAGCATCGTTTCCTTTTGTGCTTCACTCAATGTCACGTTGTTTTGTACAGTAAAACTCTGCATAGGTTTGCAGTGTAGGAGCAGAGGACTACACCATATACCCTGGCGTGTAGTAGGCTAGACTATCTAGGTTTGTGTAAGTACACTCTATAATGTTTGTGCAATGATGAAATTGCCTACGGATGCTTTTTTCAGAATGTAAAAAACTCTTAACAGACTGTAAGCCTTTTCATCTGTTGAACTGTGAAGTCCCCACTTTCACTTTTGATTTTAGTAATTTGACTCTTCGCTCTATATTTACTTTCAATCTGTCTAGGTAAAGATTTGTTGATTTGGCTGATTTTCCCAAAGAACCAACTTTTGGTTTCATTGATATTCTCCACTGTTTTTATATTCTCTATTTTGCTTATCTCGAATCTAATCTTTATTATTTCCTTCCATACCCTAGATTTGGGGTTACTTTTTTCTTCCTTTTTCTATTCCTTAAGTTGTAAAGTGAGGTTGTAGATTTGAGATATGTCTTGCTTTTAATGTAAGTATTTACAGCAGTACATTTCCACTGTAGCATTTTGCCGCATCCCACATGTTTTAGTATGGTGTATTTTCATTTTTTCTAAGCATTTCCCAGTATCTCTTGCCATTTCTTCATTTATCCATTGATTGTTTAAAAGTGTCTTAATTGATTTCCATAATTTTATGAATTTTCCTGTGATTATTAATTTCTAATTTCATCTCATTTTGATTAGAGAAGATATTTTGTATAATATTTATCTTATCAAATCCCTTAAGACTGAGTGTGTGACCTAATATTGTTTTATCTGGGAAAATATGCCCTCCATACTTAAGAATGTCTAATGCATTATTGAGTAGTGTTCCATGTGTGTGTGTTAGATTTACGGTTTTATTGCGTTAAGTCCTCTGCTCACTTATTTTCTGTCTGGTTCTTCTCTCCATTATTGTGAGTGGGAAGCCTCCAACTGTTAATGTGGAACTACTAAAGTTGAACTCTAGGACAGCATCTTGCCTTATGAGTTTACTTTTAGGACATTTCCATAATGAGGTGGCTTTTTTTTTTCAATTTGTTCAGCTTTGTACTTGTTGTTAGGACAGAGTGGCAATTCTAAGCTCACACTTGCCACATGAGAAACTGGATGTTCTCCCAAACGTTGGCTCTCTCTTGTTGGTGTGCCTGTGACATAATGTGTTAATTTAGGGAGACTGCAATTTATAAATCATCTTTACAACAAGATGGTTCTCCCTTCTGAACACTTGTAGAATATAAATAAATATATACATAATTCCGCCTGTGGGTTCTTTTGTTATTTAAATGCATTAAAATATATTTATTCATGCTTTTATACATATATTAACTAAATTTCAGATAAAATTAAAATATTTACCCATATTTATGGACAAATATAACAATTTTTAAAATAATGGTTCTGAGGACCCAGGTTTTGGCTGATGGTTATAGAAATCATTTTATTTGTTTTGATCAAAACATGCACTCTCAATATCTAAATACAATGTGCATAGACTCTTTCTATGTATTATAAAAATAATCCATTGTGGGCTAATGATGAAATATAGCTTTATGCATGCTAGCATATCATATGTGTGCATAATCAAAGCTAATACTCCTTTTTTTTTATTCTTTTGTAAACCTAGGGCAATTTATTTAACAATCTATTGAAAATTTTATAGATTTTTGAAAATTAAACCACTTTTTAAAAAACAAGTAGAAATTCCACATAAAATATAACCTCTTAAGTAATGCGAGTGCCAGCTGAGCATAATAAATTTTTGTATATAAGCATATTATTCCAAAATATATAAGTGTAACTTGTTTTTACAACTTAGCAATATATGTGATATATACTCTTTGCTTACATGACTATTTTTTTATGATATAAGCATAATGTTTGCACAATAGAAAGGGAAATTTGTATATTTGTTCTTATTCCAGAAAAGAGATAGGGACCACCATATTTTGCTATGTATAATGTACACTTTTTGTCCAAATTTTTGAGGGAAAAATAAGGATGCACTTTATATATGGGCAGTACTAATTCCATATCTATATAAATGTTTTTAATTCTTTTATTTATGCTTGTGTGTTAGAAGTGTTACTCTAGAAAGCAATAACGATACTCACACACAAAATAATACCCTGAAATACAATAATCGGTTTTGTCATGAAATATAAATAAATGACCCATTGAATTAGAAAACTAAAATAAATTATTTTTTTTTCCTGAAAGTTTGGGCCAAATACATGGGTGTTCACTACAAATGGGACTTCATTATACACGGCAAAATACAGTATTCTCAAAAGTTCTGAATCTCTAAATTTTAACTTATGTAGAAATCAGAACAGATTCTGCTGACTGAAGAGTATTATAGCACTGGCTAGTGTGGCTCAGCGGATTGATCGCCATCCTGTGAACCACAGGGTCACCGGTTTGATTCCCAGTCAGGGCACATGCCTGGGTTGCCGGCCAGGTCCCCAGTGGGGGGCACGCAAGAGGCAACCACACACTGATGTTTCTCTCCTTGTCTTTCTCCTTCCCTTCCCTTCTCTCCAAAAATAAATAAAATCTTTAGAAAGAAAACATTATTTTAAATAATGTTGCAGTGAACACACCTCGCTTAAAATTGCACCTCCAGACCTTGCTGGCTTTGTAGTCACAAACGAATTATTTGAACTTCTCTGTGCCTCTTTGTTCACCCCCTTTTTTGTAAAATTAGCATAATGCAACAACGTTCAAATAAGGATATTTGCCTGTTTTCTACAATGATAACTATAAAGCATTTTGTCCAGAGCTTGGCACTTGGTAAGCAATCAATAAATATTTATATTATTATTATTATCAGTACCTCATTACTACTTCACTTATGTAAGCATGTAGAAAAAATTTAGTCGATCAGTACTTAGGTAGGAAATAAGTATGCTTGCAAATATAAGAGTATTACTGAATAAGACAAATGTTACGCAGCCCATATTTTAAACTTGAGATTAAAATATGAAAAACAGAACAATTTGGAGCACATAGCCCACCTTGCAGTTGTTGAAATCTCAGTCAATTCCTTTGAGAGGAAGTCATTTGCATGTGTCAACATAATTTAATCTCACTATTAAAATCACTTTCGATAACTAATGCAATGCCGAGGTACAGAAAAAAACCAACCTGGACAAAACTGCTTTAGGACTTTAAAAGTCATCTGTAATAGCCATGTTTAAATGAACAAGTAACAGGCATGCGGAATCTGCAATTGTTTGGGGAAAACGTGGTTTGAGAGCCAATGATACAAAGAAGCTACTAACAGTTGAGATGGATGATGAAGTGCTATATTCAGAATACCTTTTCCACTTACATACACGCATTTGCATGTTTTCAAGAATCTATCTTTTATCAAAATTCATCTCTCTTTGGCCTTTTACACGGCAAATGCCAGTTGTTATTGATAGCAAGTCGCCATTTTTTAAATTATGTTTTATCAGCGCTTGCTTTATTTTCCCACACTTGCTGTACTTTTAAATACACATCCAAAAATCACACAATGTCCAAAGCTTATACTTTATCTGTGCAATTTCATGAAGTAGTGTTTTTATAGATATTGCTGGAAACTTTAAATCATAGAACTTATCAATTCAATGCTTTCCCATTGCTTATCTGTCCTTCCCTCTGGATCGTATTTTTCAAACTCTAAACATTTGGTTTTTTCATTCCAACAATATTTGTTGAGTGCCTATTTTGTTTGGACATCATTCTCATCACATAGCTCATCTTTTTTATTTTAAATCAAAACCAGCTCCTCTCAGCCTTGCTACCATCCTTCACCACTGAATTATTAAATCTGTTTGCATTTCAATGCTCACTTGCACAAGATTCATTCTCATATCAATTCCTTACAGTTTTGCTTCCATCTTTTTTAATTGGAACTTATTCTCTGCAAAACTCATCCATTATATTCTAATGACACAAACCCTCTCTTTCTTAATTCTAATTCTCTCCTTATTGCTTCTGCATCATTTGACACTTCTGAACATCTTGTTCTGTTTGAAACAGTCTCTTCTGCCGATATCACACCGCCAGCTCATTAGATAGTTACATGAGATAATACACATGGGAAATACCAATCTCAGTACCACATATAGGTGATGATCCACAAGACCAAATTCTCCCCGACATGATTCCTATATATCCAGTGCTGACTCTTCTTGGGTTTTCCAAATGTGAACATCTTATTTGGGGTGTATCTAGGACCACTTACACAAAGCATTTTTCTTCGGCACAGTCACCCTGTCCAATATCTGCCTCCATTTGCTACTCTATAATATCCACAACCCCAGCCACAATTTCCCTCCCAAGTACGCTGTTGTCTTTTTAACTGTGTGCTGAGCATACCCTCCCTATGTGCCATACGAATTTGCGTTATCTTTCTTCTCAAAGTGGCCCTTCTCCCTGACTGTGTTACTTGGTAATATTTCTGCCACAGTTTTAATCACCTGGTTTCAAACATCGTCGCATCATCCTGCTTTCTTCACCACTTCACACCAAACCCATTGGTAAATCCTGTGCAGGCTTTCACATTTACTTTCATTCGGATTCTTACTCCCTTTTTCCTTCACCACTCCACAGGTTCAGATCATTCTTCCAAGCAGCTGGACTGTGAAAATACCCTTTGTGTTCCTACTTTTTTTCTCCTCATCCAGCCTTTTATTATTATTTTTTTTTTTTGGTTTTGGTTTAACTACAGAAGATGAGTCTCCCTAATGAATCATTTTGAGAACTTTCCCCAAATCCTGTGTCCATAACTGCCCCCTTACCCCTGGATAAAATCTCAATACTCATCTAGGCATTCTAGAGATGGTATGCAAAGAACGGGGTAAAAGTGTGCATAAATCTACGTTAAATTTATCATATAGACATTCAGCTATGCTATCTAAAATGGAAAATCAATGTATATAAAATAGAACCAAATGGTGGACGATGAGAGCAGGTAAGCTGGGGCGAAGGTGACTGACATAGAGTTCCGAAACACACAAAATCTGTTTGTGGAGATGTTTGTGTGTGTGTGTACACTACAACAAAAAATTTAAAGGAAGAGAATGATAGACACACAATTCAGAAGAGCAGTTATCTTTGCAAGACAGGGAAAGGATTAACATTTCATAGGGAAGCGTGGGGCTTCCAAGTATTGGCACCCTTTTATAAGCTACGTGGTGGTTACAGGGATGTTTACTTTATTATTCTTTCTATGTTATATGTGAATATATATTCTTTTCAGTACATGATATATTATAAAGTAAAATATTTTCGAGCACATTATAAAACAATCTGTAAAGCATAATTCCATTTTAATTTTCAGACTATAGATCTTGGTATGGAAAACATACATAGGAAGGCTATATTCCCAGTTGTTAATAGTGGTTATCTCTGGAATGCAGGATGCTTTTAAGTCTGTACAACTCAGAAAACATTACACAGAATACAACTCACCTTACTAAATAAAAACAATGCCAGATGAGGCCATTAGAAATCCTGGCAAGAGATCACAAAAGAAGGTATAACTAGAAAAGCAATGAAAGCAACTTAAGATTTTGGCAAAGAACTCAGTGTCTCACAGAGACTACAAAATAATGTCCCGCGTGTATTGCTTTTCACAGTACTTAAAAAAATCGAACTATTTGTTAAATCTCCCCCAGAGAAACTCATTTTGAAATACCTGAAGCTCCAAGTCAGCTCAGCATTGCAATTTTAGCAGTATTAAATCAAGGCCAAGTTGATTTGGCACCTTTGGAAGAACAGACACTAGCAAAATGTCTCGAAACCACCTTACAATACCTACACCAAATCCGGTCTTTACAGCATTTTAGTGCAGAGCTCTCTGAGGACCTGCTACATACAAACCGGCTTATCAATGTTTAACAGACTTCAGTACAATATTGAATATAGGATTACAAACAAATAGAATCACATGAGGTAAAATCGTTAAGTTCCAGACCATTGGCAGCTAATTGAGGAGAGGGGAAGGAGAAGAGATAATTTCTATATTTGGACCAACAAAAGGAAAAATAAAGACTCTTTAAAAATCAGAGCATACATACAAGATTTATGTCACATTATTCTTTAAACACATTTTAGAAAAGGATTCAAGAAAATGGCTCACCCATATAAAGATTAGCATAAGAGGAGTGGATCACTGCATAAAGAAATGCAGCAATTAATTAAGCACTTTTTTGTTGTTGCTCAGACCTAAATTCAAATTGAAAGAATATTTTGCCAAAGGTTTTTTTAAACAAAAGACTTCTGGTAATACAACTGAAGAACACAATGCCTAAGATGAACACGCTAAGGCTTAGAAAGTTGCTTAAGGTAACATCTTAGACAAATGAAATAGTCGCATAATAGTTTCATGAAACCTTGAAAGGATGAAATGGCAAAGATCTTCCAGTAAAACTCTCTTTTATAACCCTTTGCAGTCTAATCTAATATTGGAAATTATTTTTCCTTCTCATCAAAGCAAAATGAACTGCAGTTTTCTTCAAGTCAACGTTTAAAAATACCATTGACTTTCTCACTTAAAATGACATTGAAGGGGAATTTTTGACAGTGAGAGAAAAAGTAAAAGAACAGCATTGAACTAAGCTTTTTTTTAAATATTTTTAACTAAATTGATTTAAGTACAAACTGTCACTTTGTACTCAAAGTAAACATCTTGCACAGCCCCAGAAAGGTACATAAGAGATAGCGCCTGCTCTGTTCCTCTCCACACTGTCTGAAATTAGTCATTCAAAATCTATTTAAAACTATGTCAGATCTTTGGTTTTTGTTAGGACAAAATCCGATAGCCAAAAATAATTCAATATTATTAAAAAGTAAAATATAGGAAACTCAGATATCACTGTAAATGTTTTAATACTGTAACTTTACATTAAAAAAATTATTTCTAAAAAAATAAACTCCAAAGAAACCGTGTTTGGGCGGATACAATTTTTCCCATGATCTACTCCAACTTTAATATTCATGTTTTATTGGTGGATTTTATTTTTTATAAAAAAAATAACAGGGCCCTGGCTGGTGTGGCTCAGTGGATTGAGCGTGGGCTGTGAACCAGAGGATCGCCGGTTCGATTCCCAGTCAGGGCACATGCCTGGGTTGCCAGGTTCCCAGTAGGGGACACGCGAGAGGCAACCACACACTGATGTTTCTCTCCCTCATTTTCTCCCTCCCTTCCCCTTTAAAAATAAATACAATCTTAAAAAAAAACAGGTAAACTTTATCACATTCTTTTTTTTAAATTTCTTTTTTTAAAGATTTTTATCTATTTATTTTTCAGAGAGAGGGGAAGGGAGGGAGAAAGAGAGGGAGAGAAACAGCAATGTATGGTGGCCTCTCACGTGGCCCTCACTGGGGACCTCACTGGGGACCTGGCTTGCAACCCAGGCATGTGCCCTGACTGGGAATCGAACCGGGACCCTCCGGTTCCCAGCCCGCGCTCAATCCACTGAGCTACACCAGCCAGGGCTTTATCACATTCTTTAGCCCTGGCTGGTGTAGCTCAGTGGATTGAGCGCGGGATGGGAACCAGAGGGTTCCGGTTCGATTCCCAGTCCGGGCACATGCCTGGGTTGCAGGCCAAGTCTCCATGGGGGCCACGTGGGAGGCAACCATACATTGCTGTTTCTCTCCCTCTCTTTCTCTCTCCCTTCCTCTCTCTCTGAAAATAAATAAATAACATCTTAAAAAAAACAGGTCAACTTTATCACATTCTTTAAAAGGGGGCAAGAAAACTAGGTTACTTTTCCCAAATCTGGCGTTATCCTTTTTAACTCTCTAAGTCCCTTTTGGACTCACACAAGGTCCAATTCTTTCCTTTTTTGAATATGTTCTTTTATGAACTAATATCAACTCTTCCCATCCCCCACAGTTTTCACATCTTCGTTTTCATTAAATGCAATGCATTGCACAGACACTTTAGTTTACAATATTATATTTTTCCACGTGATTGGAAAATATATTTACAAAACTCAAAATACAATCCACAGAATGAAGAAGATGGTATCTTGCTCTGGAAAACTAGCTGTCAATTTCTATTGAAGGTCAACACATGTGTGTCTTATAACTATGTAATTCCTCGTTTACATATATATCAAATAGAAGTGCGTACCTATGTTTACTTAAAGACATATACTAAATGCTCAGAGTGAATGCTGATAGTAACATCATTGATAATACTGGAAACTGTTCAAACACTAGAGTAGTAATACGACACAGTAATAAGTACAAACAATCTCAAAATAAAAGCGAAAACATGCGTAAACCTCACAATCATAATGTTGAACAGAAGAATGCAGGCACAAAAAACTATATCACATATGTTGCCATTTATAAAAGGTATATAAATGAGAACAATAACCTATGCTGTTAGAAGTCTCAACAGTGGTTGCCTTGGGAGGGTAAGGACTACAATAGATCCAAAAGGGAGTTTTTCTGGGGCTCTGGGTAACACTGTTTCTGGAGTCACAGCCTAATTCTCCCGCTGTTTTCCATTAGTGAAGAATCTGGGAGCTGTCTACTTATGGTATGTGTGCCTTTCTGACTGTGGAAGCATCTACCCTCATGTTTCTTTCAAGGAAATAGTAAGAATCCTCACAGTTACTAGTTATCCAGTCTACACCTCTAAGAGTTGACCGTATAGGAAGCCAAAGGTATCCTGGTGGATATATGCTCTCTGGGAAGGATCCAACTATTCAACCAATGGCCAACATTTCAGCATGAAAGGCAACACTGAATAAATTCAGCCTTACTCTGGTGTCCGTGGATCAGGTAAGACAGGAAAAGAGTTTCTTGAAGAAGACTGTATTTTCAGTGGGTCTTAAAAAAGGAAGAGATCATCTTGTAATGTTTCTGCTTCTTTTTTTTTTTTTTTAATGTGGGCAAAGGTTCAAGGTGGCTGCTGATGTTCTTTTTAAAGTCCTTACTGCTCAATCCTACTGAAACTTCTCTTGGATGGAAATTCTTTCTTTCTGTTCTTACTGATAACTATAAATTGAGTCGAAATGTCCCAATAAGGCACGAAAAGTCTCTCAAAAGCAAAGTGTTTTCAATGCAGATATCACAAGGAACATGTGCCAAATCAAACAGCATCATAAAAGCTTGAATTCAGTAAGAACATTCCAACTTGAAAAGTTTATTTTTAAAAATGCTCTCAAGCCAAATGCAAGTTTGCATACATTAAATGCTTTCAGCAGGAAGAGAAAGGGTTTTGTAACTCCAATGAGTGAGATCTTTGAGCCAACAGAGAACGAATCATAATTTCAGATTCAAACACTTGCAAAGGTTCTACCTTCTTTGAAAATATTAGAGATCACTGAAAAATATGACCTTACTATGGGAGAAAAACACACTACTTACTCATCAGTAAGATGAAAAAATCATTTAGACTTAGAGTTGAATCATCAGATGTTCACATAAAAGAATATATCATGATCATTCATTTTTCATGCAAAGGTGTGAAAAAGGTGTTCTCTATATGTTTTTGAGCATGAACTAAGATACTGAGTTATATCTTTTTAATCTAATATTCTTTAGTGAGCAAAAAGCAACGAAGATGTAACAACTGAATTGTGGCAGGTAGGTGTTTCAAATGAAAAATAACAAAGATAGATGTTGCAAGAAAAAAAGGTAAATATTCAATAAAATTCTTCTGTACAAGTAGAAAATAAAATATCAATTATTACATATACATTTTGGTATATTTTGAAGAATGTGGTATGCTGGAAATACACAGAATGAAGAATAGCAATCTTTTCTCTCTACTTAGATAATGCCCTGATTTATAGTCTGCTAGAAAGTAGTATAACGACATCAAATGACATACATACATGCATGCACATATGCATACATACAAACATGCATGCATACAAACATACGTACATACCCAAGGAAAGTCTTAAGTCTATATTTTTTATCTCTGAAGTTTAAAAATGTATTTTTGATGAATCTTCATTGAATCACATATGGTATTCCGTTGTGTTTTCTCACAAGTTAAGAAAACCACTTATCCCCCTTCTCACTCTGTCTCATTGGTTTTCAGATTATGTCCCCATAATAGTTTAGCAAAACTATTTTTTTTCTATATTGTGTGCTTGTGGTAGAGAATATAATGCCAAAACAAAGAGGTTGAATGAATCTCTCCTGCCCTTGAGAAACTCTCCTATCAATGTGTAAGTGTGGGAGGGGGGTGGTGATGGAAGGGGAGCCCGGGGGCGGGGGGTGATCAATTGTAGCTCAGGACTTCACCAAACCTAGAGACTATCCTCATAGTAGTGCAAAATTATTCTTCTCCCGTAGATTGTAGCCTATGTTCTTTAGTTCTATAAATCCTATGTTTAGCAAAATGTCTGGCACATATTTGATGCTCAAAAAGTATTTGCTACTAAATTGGTGAATGAAACAAGGAATCAATTAAAAACACATTAACAAGGAGGAATGAATGGACAGAAAAATATTTAACATGGAGTCAGCTTATTTCAGATCATCTTGTTATTAAGGAAACAATTCTAGGTCAATGGTATGGGTGTCTCTACAAGTAGAATGAGGAGGACTTTTGTGGGGACAGAAAAAAAAAACCCTCATGAATGTGAGGCTACCCAAGTATGGACAGGAGAAGGAGAGTGAGTCCACTCTGCATTGGGAAGCATCTGCTGATGGCTTTCAGGACTGAAAACATCCACACAGGACAATGGCAGAGTTATAAATGGAGGGCACAGACACAGGCCAGGTAGGAGTTTCCTGAGATCACACGTCCACAACTGACAAAGTCTGAGTGGTGACTGAGATAGAAATAGTGGTGACTGAGCTGTCACAAAGTCGTAGCAAAGGAAGAAGACACGGAATGTGGCAACAAGACTATAGAGGTTAAAAAATAGTAAGATCTTTCCAGCATTGCAAAGGAGAAAGATTTGTGTTTACCCGTTGCACATTTTAATTTCTGGCAATTCCTGTGATTATCTGTAGCAGCAGAAATGCCTCTGAGTATTTGCTAAGAGCAGTTTTTTTCAGGGTCTGTTCTAGGGACATTTTTTTTCCCTTCTGTCACCATGGCAACACTGCAAAAATAAATTATGTGTGTAAAGTTTCATTCCTTACTTCAAACACTTTAGTGGCGAAATACTGGATAAAGGGAATCATATTTAAATATATATGGATTTCATTTTATATGAAAAGACTTGATGTGCTCTGTTTAAAGGTTTCTATATTGACTTTTTCCTTTGGTTCATTGAATGAGTGATTAATGAGTACTACAGTGGACATTTTGGATCAGTTACCCCTAAGGCAGTTAGGACCCTCTTCTATATTGCTATCCTTTATAGAGAGGCTACAAAGCTAAAATATTTACCTTCCTCGACATTCTTGCAGCTCAGGGTAGCTATCTATTCAGTTTCTTGCCAAGAAGATGCAAGGGAAATCCTTTGATAAGAATATCAGGAAAGGTTTGTAACACGGATAGACTCAACTAGCATTCCCTACTATCGCTACAGCCTTTTCATTTCTCCTTTTGCTCTTTTAAGTCGTATCTTCCTAGAACATGAACATAGTATCTGGCTTCCTGCAACAATTCTGTGAGCATGAGGTTAAAGCCCACAAGCTAAACAAACGGTAAAGAAAGATGGAAGAAACTTTAATTCTGCATGGCACATCAGGGCTCAATTGCTTGCTCCTGGATTTCTTTTGATATGACCAAAATATGCTTTTATCTGTTTAAGCTACTGATAAGATTTTCTGAAGCTTACAGCTAAACACATTCCTGAAACTACCCATCATATACCAAAAATGCTATATATAAGTATATATATGATAAAATCTCTATTCTCAAGATGTGGAAAAACCTAATAATATTAATAGGCACTATTTATTGTACACTTATGTTTTGTACAGCAATGTGTTAAGCAACTTATGTAAATTACCCAACATAAACCTCCAAGCAAAACTATGAGATGGATGCTCTATTTATATCCCCATTTCAAAGGTGAGATATTTGAAGCAGAGAAGACTAATCTCTATAAAGTTATGTATCTTGTAAGCACTGGAGCCCAGATAAGAACCAGAGAATTGGACTCCACGACTTCACTACCATGTTATATCAGGGAAGAGAGAAACTAAAATATACAAATATTTACAAAGTTATAAAATCAACTATATGACTAAATAATAATACATGAGTGAAATATTTTGACAATTTCAGATGTATTGTCTCTAATGTAATGAGACTAAAATAAAGGGACAGTATTTATTGCACTGAGATTATTGAGAGAATACCAACTTTTCATTTTGAAAACTTTACAGATATCTATCAATTGCTTCTATTATACTTTTTTTTTTATTGCGAGTTCAACTGATGGAGCACATTGTGCATCATCCATATCATCTATTAAGGGAGGCAGTATGACACAAAGATGATAAAATGAAGTTCTTGAATCTGATTGAGGGGGCAGAGGAGAAATAGGAAGACGGGAAATATTCAAGAACTACAAACTTAACTCTCACCCAGAGATGATGAGCTCCTCATTAAGTACTAGTTGGACAATTGTGAAGTCTTATTACATCCTTGAAACCTTTCTAACAGACTGTAATAAACCAGGAAATTGGTGTCCTTTCTAGCAAATTGGATACAGAAATTTCAACTTTAATTTGATAGACTTTTTTTTGTTTAGTCCTAGCTTTTTTTTTAAGATTTTATTTTATTTATTTTCAGAGAGAGGAGAAGGGAGGGAGAAAGAGCAATGTATGGTTGCCTCTCACATGGCCCTCACTGGGGACCTGGCCCACAACACAGGCATGTGCCCCGACTGAGAATCGAAACGGGACCCTCTGGTTCCCAGCCCGTGCTCAATCCACTGAGCTACATTAGCTGGGCAATTTGACAGACTTTTATAAATTCATACATACTGGCGTCCCAGAGCAAGAGCATACCAACTCTTCACATGATCTAATGAAGAGTTTAGAAGTCAGAAAGGTCATTTGAACCTAGGCCATTCATGTCTAGCAGGTTTGCTGAGCCTAGGATCAGGTTTGAGACAGTTTAAGGACCGAAATGAAAAATCAATATAACTGGAGAAAAATATAAACAAAAAATCTAAAAGTGATTATCTCAAGTCAGTGAGATAAATGGTAATATTTATATTTGATCTAAGTATACTTTCTAAAATTTCTTAAATAGGCATTTCTCTTAAGTAGAACAAAAAGAAAATCTAGAAATGTAAAAGAGAACCGAGTAGTTGTCAACTAAGATACAATGAAAAAACTATTCAATAACACTGTAATGCCATACAGAATTGATAAGTATTCATTGTACTTTTCAGAAATACATTGCATATTTTAATTTTTAGAGACCTCATTTCTTTCTTACTTTAAAATATAAACATAGCTACCTTTTTGAGGAAATCAATCATTTTCCAGCAGACTTATACATTCGTAACTGATTTTACTGGTCAGCGTCCCTGAAGTGGGTACATGCACTCACGGTACAGGAAAGAGTTTCCGAAGTTACCCAGACTGCAATGTAGATGCTGTGAATGATGCGAAGGCCCTGGGAAGGGGATGATCGCACCAGGTGGAACAGACATCAGCAAGAATTAGACAAAAGTCTGTCATTCTTTCTTTCCCAGGATACTGCTGATCACACTTACGTGTCCTGTCCTTGGGTCAGACCCTCTGCCACTGGCTTTCCAGAGAAGGGCTGGGCGGGAAAAGTTGGGTGGCCACTTGAGAATGATCTGTCAGGGCTGGGCTAGCCTGAACTCTGGTTCCTGAGGAGGACCCACAGGCCGTGCTTTGAGCCAGAGACCAAGTCCTTTGGGCATGAGGCAGAGCTGGTAGAATGCAGTATCTTGTCATTGCTCACCAAGGCAGGGAGCTTACCTAAGAGACTTCAGGGAAATCACTCTACCTATCTGGTCCACTCCACCTATCTGGTCCTCAGCTTTTTTTTTTTTAAAGATTTTATTTATTTATTTTTAGAGAGAGAGAGGAAGGGAGAGAGACAGAGAGGGAGAGAAACAGCAATGTATGGGTTGCCTCTCACATGGCCCTCACTGGGGACCTGGCCCGCAACCCAGGCATGTGCCCTGACTGGGAATCGAACCAGGACCCTCTGTTCCCAGCCCGCACTCAATCCACTGAGCTACACCAGCCAGGGCTTTGTCCTCAGCTTCTTAGCTATGAAATAGGAGTAATAATAGTCCTCACGTAGGATTGTTGTAGTGAGGGGTAAATGAGATGATAAATGACATTTAACACAGTGCCCGATACGTAATAAATACTCCCTTCTAGAAGGTAATCATGCTACCTGATCCCAGCCAGCATGCTGGTAGCATGTCATCTTGACATTTACTATATTTACTCCATCAGCAATTATTGATAACCAAGGTTACATGATTGACCTGCTTATGGAATCATCTGAAGACGTTACTAAAATATTCTTCATAGGATGAAGAGATGGTTAAACAATTTGATGCAATTTTTGTAACTATCTTTTAAGCAACATGGCAGCAATAAGTGGTTAATCTAGATTCTTCCCAAAGAGCATATGTTCTTCAAATGGCTTCTTCTACAAAAGCTTGAAACAAAAGTTTGTCGATACAAAGTCACAGACAACATGTTTACGATTAATCTCAGTGTCCAGAACTATCAGGATAACTAGTGAAGTGATGTTTGCCCTCTCCTAGAACCTACCTCAGCAACTGGAGATGCTCACTGCTATTTAATACTACCACTAAAAAAAAAGGAAACTTCCTGTTCACCAAGAACCGTACTTTAACGTGAATTAAACCAAATATGACATTATTGCTGGCTGATGAAATACAGTTCAATTTTTTTTCCTAAAAAAGTTATTTGATTTATGGTAAATTAATTAGATATAGTATAATAATGATTTACTTATAGTAATGAATACAAGTTCATCATTTAAAACATTAAATGATAACCTATGATTTATGAAAATTCTAGATTTCATTTATAGAAGTATAAACTTTAATTATATTTTAATAAAAAAGACAGTCGATTTAAAGAAAGATATTATGTATACAAGGCACAGAGAGCAATTAACATGGCACATGTAGATAAGACGGGCAAACCTAAATTTGTAATACTACATCCAATTTTATATTTTTGCTCAGGTGGCAGAAACAATTCGATAGGTTTTTATTGAATAACTTAATTCTTCTTTCAAATGAGCCATGGCATTCCAATAAACCTGTGTGCTTGAATAGAGTCTTATTAGTATAAATGTTTTATTCTTTAATTTTAATTTTTAATTTTATAGTTATTGTATTATTTTCCATTACCATTTAATCCCTTTATACCTCCCTCACCCCAGCAATCACCAGACTGTGCTCCATGTTTTAAATGAGAAGACTTAGTCTTTACCATCCTCACGTGAAAACTTGTATTGCATAGCACTCATTACAATTTGACAATCAATTAGACAAATTACTAATCAAAAGTGGTCAGTTGAAGGGCCACCTCAATCTCCCAAAAATGAAAGCAAGTGATGAAAATGAAAGAAAAGGGAGTTATTTAAATTAAAATGTTAGTTTTTAGCACAGGTTTTTCTATCTATAATGACTGTCAATAAACTATATTGTGTACGTACAGCTATTAATATACCATTAATTATAACATGACAATTCTTTGAACCAATTATTTTGTTATATCTTTTTTTACAATCTTTGACGAAACCCAGGAAAAAATGTATCTCCATTTATTGTATGTCGGGACTTTTATTCTTTTGCATTTTCTCAATATGCAAGAACAAAAAGCATTGGAAGCGAATTACTTCATTAACTTCTAGCTCCATTTTTGATGGACAACTTTGGTATCTGTATTGTTTTTAGGTCATTGCACATCTGAGACACTTAATATTAATATCCTGTAAAATAATATGTGGTCCCTGTATATTTTCTGAACCACATGTAAATAGGATTTTATAATCTATACTATACATTTCAAAATGATTACAAAATTTTACAAATAATTTTATAGAACACATCTTTTAATGAACTTTAAAGGCAAAGAAAGTAAGATAACCACAATGCAATGTTTTATTCTTTACTCAAAGCAGCCAAAATTCCTCTTTCACACCCTGGGCGATAATGTCTGGATATAGAATTGCTGTAGGACTACTGAGAGAAGTCCGTGTCCTACGTGCTTTTCCTTTCTAAGTCTGCTTGGGGATCACAAAGCTATTGGCATTGGGAAGGGTGAGAGACTAAGACATAAGTAAGATGGTCAGTGAAGAGAGTGCTGTTTCTCTTCATAAAAACAAATCTTCGTGTATGACATCGACTAGTCCATACGTAGACAAAACCCGGCTACTTGTAAAATGTAAGAAAAGCTCATCATCTAGCACAAAGTAGAGGGTTATTGATGACGTCTATGAGCAAATCCACATACATTATGCTTCTCTGTTTGTGCCATATGCATCATGTAGAGCTCCGCATCCAAGAGGAAAGCACGTGAGAAACAGCATCTGTTTCTAATGAGCTTCTATTTACATGTCCCAAACTGCGAAACTCTCCCGTTTACTGACACTCCAAACAAGCCGTCGTCGGTGCGATTCCTTGGGAACCGATAGGTGGCATTGTTGTATCAGGCAGTTCTGTCCTGCCTCGAAAACAAGATTTTTCAACTTTATCCAGGTCTTTGTGAATTTCCCAACATCTTTATATAAATTGTTTGAAAGTCCTTCTAGAGAAAGTTCTCAGCCTCTATGGTTTTGATTTGCTGTTCCACTAAAAGTACAGAGGAATTGGGTTATTTCCTTCCTGAGTTATGTAAAAGATACAAGATCAAATCTTTCAGCCTTCAACATATTCTAATTTTCCACATTATTCTTTTCATTTTATTTAAACCCTAAGCACAGTCTTTGTACTAGGTGTAGAGGACAGTCCTGGCTTTCCTTGGCCTGGTTTGTTCCAGAGAGAACAGCAGTCAATCCTATAATGCTGTAGGTCATTTAGACTCAGTGAAAAACCCACTTTTGTTGAATTAAATATAATTATCTTTAATAGCGTGTATATGGTTAATGTGTTTGGTTATTTATGTTTTAATGAAAGCAAAATGTCTTTTTTTTCCTCCCTAGAGATGCAATCGGATTATATAAGTTTCAAAAGTCATCTTTTAAAGTGTTGAATTCTCAAGAAATGTTCCTCTCAGTTTGAGCTCTTAAAAACTTCAATTGTTTTCTTCTATGAATATAATTTGGGAGGGGCATTTTTCAATAATAAAGGGTAGTGGGAGACAAGCAAAGAAAACATGAAAAAACTGTATGGAATTAAAAATATCTGTTTAACAACCCTCCCCATTTCTCCCAAGCTTTCAAACAAGTTTCAAGAAAACGTGTTTCAAACCATCTAGTGGCCTGATTGATAGGAAATTTTACTAAACAGCAGAAGAGCGGAAACAGAGGCAGGAAATGAGGAGTTTGAGATGTATACCCCAAATGTTATGGAATGCCACAGAGATGAGATCGCCTGCATGCCACTTCTTACCAGTTGTACTTTCATGGTGATCGGTCCTCTTGACACCCTGGCTCAAAACTTCAGCAATACAAAGGCTTCCATTTCCCCATGATAAAATGAGTAAGAAAAAGTTAGGAAATGAAGCCACACCATGTGTCTTGAACAAGCTAAACTGAATCATACGGGTTTCCCCTCGTTTTCCAGCAGAACAGTTCACTATCAAATTAGGGCACAGCAGGGGATACAGAAAATTAGGAAATAGCTGCCATTTGTATGTGTGTGCATTTTGCTGCCTTCAAGTACAAAAAGTAATCATGACCGTGACAAAAGTAGAGAAAAACGATTTCCAATTTATATTAAAATACACGTTCCAGGGATCCAAACTATACCTACCCACGCTAAATACAACTGCATGATTTCCTGCCCTTTCTTCTGCTCCCTCCCATGAACCATAACCTGCAAAACTAACCAGTTAAAATAAAGAGATCCAAGGAAGAACATTAATAAAATTACAGGTGCATTTCTAAGACAAAAGGCATCAATATCAATTTGCTTACAGGTAAGCCTGATCTCATTTTCTCCAGGACACATTTTTCCCTGACAACTGGTGGAAACTGAAGCGTTACATGCTGAAGTCTATTGAGAATAAAAGTAGCGATGAAAATTTTCAGGGCCACAGACAAAGATTGCAATGTGGTCTATGTTCTTTCTTCATCAGGACATTCTATATAACCCTTTGTTACTTTAAATATAACTACGTAGGTAATTATTTTTACTTCACTTGCAAAGTATTATGTGTTCGTTGGTAGTTATTTAAAATCTACTTGTGAAGACAAATAGAATTGTCTGCAGCAGCCTAGTATTTTGTTAAAGTAAAGTTGTAGAAAACACAGTTTGATATCAATATGTACCTCCTGGTCACGTGGCCATACTCCCCAAGACGGACCTGATTAGTGAGAGCAATGAAATGATTCAACATTAACCACCACATTTGAAATAAAAACCAGTATTTTTTCTTGAATATCCTTAAATTGTCCAATTTCCCTAGAAAACTGTCACAAGCTTTTGATAACATCAGTTAAAATACTGAGGTCAGTACACTTTGGAAAAACTATTACTAGGTACAGAGTGCTAAAAAACAGATATAATGTGCATGAATTTTAGCAGCTTTATGGAAGACCCAAGCAAGGAGAAAGTGCTATGAAGACTTCTTGAACTTAAAAATAAAGCCATATGATGTAACTGGTCAATTTAAATACGTAAAAATCGATTCTAGAGGGGAATAGTTTTAGAAACAATTGTATTTCCTTTCATTTTTTCTAGATGTACAGTTTTGTTTCTCAATCATTTGTTATTCAACATATTGAGAAAAGAACCCGAACACAACAACTGAATGTGCCATTTATTAATACTTTTATATAATAACAGATCCTGGGTCTCTATTCATTTTGATTTATGATATACTCTGTTTTAATGTGTCTAGTTAGATAAAATGGTTTCCTCTGTAATATCAAAGAAATGATCTTAAATGATAGCATTGCTTTATATTAATATTTTTTCTCTGGACTTCTTCCAGGGTCAACTTGCTCTGACTAGCAATTCAGAAACTTCGTATCAGTCTTAACTCCTTTTGAGCCATTCACGCACTATTTAGGCAGCATTCTTTCTGGGTAGATATTTCACTTATTAAACTAAAATCTCCCACCCATAGCTTTTCCACCAGAACAGCTATCATATTTCCCCTAAATATTCTGTCTGGTTCCCTAGCTTCTGCATGTGTTCCTCACATGGCGTGGTATCAAGATTCCTCACCACACACATCACCAGGATGTTCCGTATCTTGTCGATGTTTTCATCATTTAAATCCTTTCTTGGAAAAGTAGCATCCCGTGCCCAAACCATCAAGTTATGATTGGATTACAAATCACAGAAAATAATATTAAGGGCCCAGAAAACACAGACTATGAGCAAATGGGATGAGGGGGTCAAAGGAAGAAGGGTAGGAAAGCAGGAAGGTAGAAGAAAGCAAGCAAGATAGCAACCAAAAAAACATCTGGTATGCATGTCAAATCTTTGCTGAGACATTTGTTGGCATTTGACTTGATCCGAAATATAAGCCCAATTCTACCGTGAGACTCCCAGATAAAAGTCTTTCATAGTATCATGTAGATTTGTAACGGCTTTATAACTCGTTCTTTGGAAACAAGGCATTTCTTTTTTGCAGTGACCTTCATACTCTAGTGTTAGTGCCATGGACTGAGGCAGCCGGAGCTCAGGAGAGTTCATCAGAGGAAACCTAGGGACGCTCACAATATTGGAGCATAAAAGCTAACGGAACAAACAACAAGCAGGTTGCTGCAATTTGATTTTCCCATGCTCCTGTGCTTATTCTTAAAACAAATATTTCAGCACCAAAATTAACTCACTAAGCAATTAGCAATTTTAATATAGACTGAAAGTGACTTTTAACTACTGTGCATTTTGTTCTGAGCTCCCGCTCCGAGAAACTTGGGCAAGTCAGGAAATGCCTCTACAGAATGATGGAATGGTGCCCTGTGGCTCCCAGGCCGCCTGGGGCTCAGTGACTGATGTGCTCTCTGGACCCCAACTGACATTTTATTTTTAAAATTTTACCTGCTTGCCAATTATTTAATAATCTGGAGGTTTCGTTTCAGGTTCTTTACAACCTTAGATGATGTGATACCTTTGGGGCAGCTTTGCAAGAGGGGCGCAGTCAGCTCAGGGACATTTGCCACACGTAAATGGGCTGGAAGCTCTCCAGTTTATCACCCATCCTCTCCAGTTTGCCACCCTGTCTGCCTGCACTTGTCACGCACAATATTATATGTGCATTTCTATTGGCCACTCTAGATATCAGAGTGAAGTGAACCATTGACGCTCCCTAGTCCTTCTCTGGAACGTTCGCATTGCCATTCTACAGGCATGCCCAATTTTAACCATACACACTCACCGGCTGTGACCTTGGCCAGGCTAATGGCTCTGTCCGTGAATTTCCCTGACTGTAAAATTAAACTGGTAATAGTACATTCTTCAAATGATTTTTGTAAAAATTAACTTACTTTATAGACGCAAAAAGTTTTAGAAAAATATTTAGCACACAGTAAGCTCTACGGCATAGGTGGCAAACACAAGGCCCGTAGGGCGAATCTGGCCCTCCACCTTGTTTTATCCGGCCGGGCGCCTTGTTTCTGCCCACTCTCACTTAACAGTTAAGGAGTAGTTACATTTATACAGTCCTAAAATTACATTTGGTGTTTTGAAGGCAACTGCAAGGCTGACGTGGCTCCCAGTGAAAGTCAGTTTGACACCCCTGGTCTACGGTGTTTCCTAATGTTCTCCATTTCCCTCTTCGCCTTTTTCTCATTATTGCCATCATCATCCGCAGCACTACAGCACAATCCTCAGCTGCCCACATGTAATTCCACTCTTCAGCATAACTGGTCAAAATACATCCAGCTTGTCTAGATCAATTCTGAAATTCTTCCAACTGTTATAGAATACAAAATCATACCTAGGTATGTTATAAAGTTACATTATATGTTAATAGGTATTATCATTTTTATAATCCTATTACAATGTTATTACACTATTCTAATAGACATCTATTATTTCACCACTACTGTTAAGCTTCTCCAGTGCAGGGTCCTTATTTGTTTCTATATCTTGCGAATGTAAGTGGAATCTCAATATATGCTTCTTGAGAGAAAATAATCACTGGTTTTCATCCGAATACCAGATAATGGTGCCCAATATGAAAGTAAGCCCTCATTATCTGTATTTCTTTTAAGTTCATAAACTTAACTATTAGGACTCCTTCAGTGTTTGTCAAGCTAATACAAAAGTAAAAATTCTCATGTGTGAATATCCTAAAATAACATGTTATCATTTCAAAAGTCTTACATTGAATAAGATGACCTAATTCTTTTGTTTCCTAAATGGCATATTTTTCAAAGCAGATTTCTTTATTTTGGAACCTAGGTTTAGTCATTTCTATAAAATAGGACTAATCAGTTATACTTAATTGAACAAGCTTTCTCACTGGTTGTTAAAGTATTTTAACAGTTAGGTTAGTTTTGTTTCATTGATAAAAATCATACTCCTATTCATGCAAGGGCTCTTGCATCAACTTTGTTTGATAAATGAATAATCTAACAAGACAACCTAATTTTCTATTGCATACTCTTTTTTATTGGATTGGCAGATGTAGTTTTCTTTTTAATTTAATCTTTATTGTATTTTTTCCGTTACCCCTGTATACCACCCCCACCAGCAATCACCACACTGTTGTCCATGTCCATGAGTCCTTTTTCCTTTTTGCTCAATCACTCCACCCCCTTACCTCCTCCCTACTGGCTGTCACCCGCTCTCCATCTATGGCGATTTTATATAAGTACTAGCAGGCTATTAAAAGGACAGGAAATAAGAAAGTGACTTAATTTTTTATTTTAGAAATATTTAACAGTAATGTGAAAGAAGCAACAAAATCAATTTATTAATAAGTAAATAATAATCAACATGCACTAGACATGTTCTTTATGTCACACATTTTGCTAATGCTCACATGTCCATTTAGTATTTCCAGCTACCCTATAAAATACGGTATTATTACATGACTTTAGATTGAAATCTAAGTATTGATGTTATCGGATATCAATAATTATACTATCAAAAGACAAATATTTGAAATGGGAAAGCCAAAGGGCCAAGGAACAATCTGAGAAAACATGATAACTTTTTATGGCTACTCAGCTTGCATCTTTCGTGTGGTTATCCATTTTGCACGAGGATAAGGGAAAAGGTGAAATAAAGGATGGTTCTCAGCTTTTTGACTTAGACATGTTGTGGTTTTATTCACTGAAAAATTAGGGGGAGAGAAGTCTATGTGGAGGGAAAATAATAAATTATGTTGGGGTAGCTGCACTGTAGCCAGGTAGGTTGGCTGGTGAGAGCACCATCCCCGTACGCCAAGGTTGTGGGATCCATTCCTCATCACGACACATACAAATAACAACCAAGAAATGCATCAATAATTGGAACAATGAATCAACGTTATTTTTCTTCCTCTCTCAACCCCTCCTCCCTCTCTCTTCTTCACTCTCCCTCTCTCTCCCTTCATCTCTTGTCCTATAAAATCAATAAACATAATTTTTCAGTAAGCAACAATATTTAATTGTGAGTTGTCCAAGAACATGTCATTGAAAATATTCAACAGGAAGTTGGATACATAGATCTGAAGCTTAGCGGATGGTGTGGGTTGGGCACAAGGATTTGGGGATTACCAATATACAGCCAATAGTGAAATTATTGGTTGTGTGTAGAGGGTATGATTTAACAAAACAGAGACTAAGCAAAAGCATCCATTGGCATTAGTACCAATATTTAGGGTGCCAGCAGAGGGAAAGGACCATTAAGAGAAGAATAAGAAGGAATAGTTAAAGCAGAAAAGGAATAAACCAAAAGCATGTTTTTTTTTAATGTAAAGGTGAAACTCAAGAACTGTCAAGGGTCCCACAGAATTCAAGTGAGGTGAGAGTCCACTGGATTTAAAAATTAAGTCATTAGCAACCCTGCTGAGTGCATGTTCAGTAAAGATATGCAAATAAATGCAAGCCACCTTGAGGAGAAGATGACAAGGCCAATAAAACAACTATGGACAGTTCTTCCAAGAGCTCTCTTAGTGAAGGAAAGAGAGGAGTGTTCAGGGTTGTTATATTTTACTTTAGGTTTTTTTTATTGTGTACTTTCATTGTTTCCTGTGCTAAGTATTTAAGTATGTTTACATACAGTAGAGTGAAGGATGTTGGTATACCTTAGAAACCTCACCAAAACAAAAAGAGAGGAATCAGATTAACAGCAAAGAAGGAGTAAATTGACCTGTGAATGAGATAAAGGGTCCATTCTTATCTGAATCAGAAGGAGGAAGGTGGTAGGGAAGGGTTGTAATATAAATGCAAGTTGAATGGCCTTAACATTATTTTTCACTTAAAATCACCCAGAAAAGACTTAACACAAAGTCACTAAAGTACATAAACCAGTGCTGGTATTGCACCCAAGGATATTCTGCCTTGCCTCCATTATTCTTCTTCAGAGTGAATACTTTCTGGCCTGAACATCCTGTCTAATTTGTATAACAGTTAATCTATATTGTCCCAGGGAGCAGCGGGCTCTTGCTCCATAGGGAAGGACATTAGAAGAAACACGTTAGGTTTTTCCGATCAATACAGCTCTATTTTAAAGAGGAAGTTGTTAATTTCTTTGACTCACTGATTGTCTTTGTGCTGTTTCAGAGACTGTACAATGGCACTGCAATTAGGAATGACACATGTATTGAAAAGATTATTGCTCTGGAATTAAATTGTTTTGTCCTTATTTTAGACATTCATCTGCCTGTGAAAATTTTCAAACCCCCAGTTATATTCTTATTATTTAAGAAATGGATCTCGTATGCTGTTGCCTTCTTCCACTGGCGGTGACCTGGATCTGCTCTGGTTTGGGGGGTCCAAATAGGAGGCAAAAGATCTTTTGTGAATATTCAGAGTGCAGACCACCTATTTCTGATAAACCCTTTTAAGATCATATCTTTATAAGAGCTCTGATAACAGATAGTTTAAGAGGAAAGAACTGGTGGTATTTCTGCAACAGCTTTGCCAAAATCTAAATCCTTGGTTACCACACTGTCATCAATGTGCTCATAATAGAAAGTTGCTAAACAACTGTGAGCATGACCCTCTGAAAATAACATGCTGATTTCACAATGTCATAATTATATGTACAATTCTGAATTTGAGTTCTTTTATGAACTCATTGTTAGTAGTTTCTAAGTGAAATTTACTTGGAACTGTGTATAATCATCAGCTTTTCACTTTTGCCACAATGTCTCGGCTATTCATAATGTCCTCATGCATAAAGGGTGACTGTATAATTATTTATTTGGGTCCAGATATTGTGCAGAAAATCCAAATTAACATTAAAAAAAACCCGGGAACATTTACAGTGAAGTTGCAGTAGATTTGCTGAGTTCAACCTAGCAAAATATATAACCGATAGACATTTACCAGATAGGGTTAAAGTATACTTTGATAAAAAGGTACTTTGGGGCAAACCAACACACGGCAATTGTTACCCATCACTCAGCTGAAACAAAATCACTGTATGGCTTTGGGCAACCATACCCCTTAATTGAAAATTCTACACGCCATTCCATGGCATACTGCTGAAGGGCTCTATGGCCTGTCTAGGTCAAATAAAAAATACCCAAAGAACATGACACTTTGGTCAGATTGCTTTTGCCCACACCTGGATCCTGTTCAAATTGTGGCGGGTGTCGTGAACCAGAACACAACCATCAACAAAGCTGTATAATTGTCTGCTTAATGTTCTCATCATGGTTTTCTTTGTCATTATGTGAAGAAATATCTGAACTCTCAGACATTTAGTACAATTAGTCTGGGACTATAGCAAATTAAATCCAAAGAGAATGTAATGTATATTTTTCTTTACATTGTTGATATGCACACATATACTTCGGACAGTTATATGTAAAGCCATTTCTATGTGCCTAACACAGTACTACATTTTCTATGGGTTAGGAAGAATATGACTGTCGTATAATCATTGTTCTTGTATTTCTGAGTCTTCGTGTGCCATTTTCTTCAGGAAGCTTTTGGGTTTGCGTTTGTTTACTTACATGGAAATCAATGAAAGGAACTTGGAAAGTATACAAGAAGTGGAAACATTGTTTTGGGAATGATGCAAATATTATTGGCAAAACTTGTATTTATTTCTGTATGAAGTAGTGATGCATATACCCAAATTTAACTTGAT
Organism: Micronycteris hirsuta; assembly: GCA_004026765.1. NCBI lineage: Eukaryota > Metazoa > Chordata > Mammalia > Chiroptera > Phyllostomidae > Micronycteris > Micronycteris hirsuta. Next base: position 80,123 of record PVJI01001257.1, read on the forward strand.
GAAAAATCACAGGGAATAAAACTAAATACCAGAAGAAGCAGCCTCCTTAACAAACAGGGCTTGCATCAGCAAGCCCTGATAATAAAAGCACTGGCCCGACCCATCTTGGTTGACCAAATTAGAAACCCATTTAGTACGCAGTTATAATGCATAGGGGATCATGGTGTTCTAATAAATCCCGGAATATATTCCTGGCCAGCATTAAAGCAAGGGGCTGCCCAAGCTAAATATAGAAGCATGTACCTGGAGAGGCAGAATTGTGCTGCTTGGTGCATTTTTATTCACCACTCTATATCTCTGCCATAGTGGCCAGTAGGGGATGCTGGGAAGTTTGAGAACTTGCTTTGCCATCAATTGGCCAAGGGAACTTGGGGACACCCCTTAAGCCCCTCTGCTACTACAGTAATTTATGAGAAGAGTACTTGTGCTAAATGAGTTCTAATATTCTTAATGGGTAACAATTTGATTAGTTTAGTGCCTGCCCTGTGATGAGCATATAGAGTATAGCTATTAATTCAGATCAAGGTTATACGAGGTCTGTCCGGAAAGTATGCAGCCACACATTATGAAAGACAGAAGCATTTACTGATGAAGGATACAAGATACCAGAAACATTGTACACAGGGCAATGACACCTCTGTCCCCTTCAAGGTAGGCACCTTGGGGCCTCACACCGTTCTCACAGCATCTGTTCCACTGTTCAAAACACTCTTCAAAATCCTTTGTTGGAGGGGCCATCAGCTGCCTCATCATATTTTCCTGAATCTCATCGATGGTCTGAAATCTCTTCCCTTTCAAAGGTGATTTTAGTTTTGGGAAAAGCCAGAAGTCACAGGGCACCAAATCTGGGTTGTGTAGGGAGTGAGTCATCGGTCATCTGGGTGATTTGATGTTTCACAAAACAACTCTGCATGAGACATGAGGGATGAGTGGGCGTGTTGTTGTGATGAAGCTGCCAATCTCCAGTTGCCCAAGGCTGAGGCCATTTTCCTCGAATTGCATCTCTCAGCTGATGAAGAACACTGAGGTTGTTACCTCTTATGAATTCTTTGGCCTAGAGGAGCATACTCATGAGGGACAACACCTTCTCAACCAAAACCACAGCTAACATGGCCTTGATCTTGCTGTGACTTTGCTGCACCTTCTTTGGGCATGGAGAATCAGGTGACTTCCATTGTGATGACTGGGCCTTTATTTCCAGATCATAGCTGTAAACCCACGACTCACCTCCAGTTATGACCTTCTTAAGGAAATCGGGTTTATTGGTAGTAGTTTGAATCAAGTCATTAGCAACTGCAGCCCGATGTTCCTTCTGCTTCTGTTCCTTCATAGCAGAAGCCATGGAATGAATTTTGCCACAACACGTTTCATGCCAAGATCCTGCATCAAAATCTCAGACACGGTAGTGTTTGTAATCCCTGGATCAGCTTCCCGTTCTCGCAGTGTCAGTCACTGATCTTCGTTCATCGCAGCCCGTACACATTCAACATTCTCAGGTGTTCTGCTTACTGCAGCCCTTCCAGAATGTGGATCACTTTCAACAGATTCTCGACATCTTTGAAGTGTTTGCGCCACACTTTTATTTGTGCTGCACTCATTGCATCGTCCCTGAAACCCTTCTGAATCATCTGAATCATCTGAACAGTTTCTGCAGAGGAATGTTCAAGATTAAAGCGAAGTTTCGTGCAGATCCATTGCTATACTCATTCATTAGCCATACTGCTTTCCCGAGCCCTGGGAAAGTAATGCTTTAGAAAATAAACTCATATGTGGAATGTAATAAACAAACTGAACTAACAAGTGAAACATAGGTGGAGAGCAGATGATGGCTAGTGAGTGGGGAGGTTAGGAGGTGGAGGGATTGAGCAAAATGGAAAAAGGACTCACGGACATGGACAACAGTGTGGGGGAAGGTGTTATAAGGGGACTAACTGGTATTAGGAAAAAATACAATAAAGACTAAAATTTAAAAAAAAAACTAAGAAAATGTAAGTAAAAAACTGTTATGAAAATGTAAAATTCACTTGAGATGTTAAATTCACCTTTATTTTTTTGAAAGTATGTCTGTACTCCTCCTGAGTTCTAAGAGTGACTGCTTTTACAAAGGAGCTGTTCAACTACTGAGTAAATAAAATGGCCTTTGGAAGTATCATAATTATACATATTTACATAACAGACCACAATATCTTCAAGGAATTGTTGCCATAATTGCATAAAATCCCGCACTTAGAGCTTCTATTTTCTTTATTCATGAGCTATTTTTAATTTTTATGGTCTACACACAGTATAAAATAAACAATGATCTATTATCTCTCTACGGAATTTTGGTAGAAAGTAAATTGTTATCACGAATAAAATAACCAAATGCTTTGACTCTTCATGGAACAACATGTGCTTCCAAGTAGAAAGCAGCCAATCCATGGGGTACTGATTATATAACTTTTCTTGGATTTCAAATCCATGTCACGACTTATTTTGTCCTGGGTAACCAAACTTATTTGACTGTAATAATACCTACTTAGGATTCTACTTGCAAGTGTATAAAGAGACAGGGCCATGCTTAAATGGACAAAATATTCCTTCCATAGCCTCAGTAGCCTTAACTTTTTTAAACCATGATTGACAAACCTCTGTCACTGCTTGCTGGTCATTATGTTGGGGTTCTGCAGACTCTCATTCTGAGATGGCTTTTCTTCTTTATCTACATGCTACTTTCCTCTCACTCCAAGCTCAGACGCTCCATGGATTAGTCAATAGCTCTGTGATTCCCAGATTTATGACCACCGCCTGCTCATCCTAAATGTTCAACTCTTCTCTACTCAGGCACTTGAAATGCAGAATGCCTCAAAGTAAACAGTATTCCTCCCCAGATCTGGCGTCTCTTGTGATTACTCCAATATTAGCTGTTGTCTCCATCAGCCATCAAAATGGCTACTACAGCCTCTCAATATATGCTGCTTTGCTTCCTAGTGTCTATTTCATCCCCACACACTTGGTGGGTTTTCTTATCATTTCTCATTGGGCTACTGCAACAGCTTTCAAACTGGCCTTTTTCCCATTCGTCTTTTTCACCCAGGCAATTCTGCACAGTCCCCCTAGAATAACCCAATTGTGCAGCTGCTCACAGTCTTCCAGTAGTTCGTCATAATCTGTTAGGATACAGTCCAAATTCCTGAACATGGCATTTAAGGCCTAATAATCTCTGTATTTACCATTTTATTCATCTCTGATCATCTCTGTGCTTACCATTTTATTCACTTTTGTTATTCGTTTTACAGTACCTAGACAATTCTTGCCTGCCTCTACCTCCTTCAACATTAGCTGCATAGAATACAGCTAATGCTACATTAATCCTTCAGTAATCCCACAAGATCACTTTGTGTGTGTGTGGGTGTCTCTCTCCCCTCTCTCTTTTTGCTTTTAATTTCCCTTCATGCACTCAAACCATCTAATTTACCACATTGTATTTTTAATATATATTTCTCTATATTCTCCCATGAAAACCTCCTTCAAAGGAGAGAAAACACGATGGATTTTTATATTTCCAATGACTAATAAAGTTTCTAATCCTATGGTATGTGCATAGTAATGTTTAATGAATGAATGGATGAAGTGAAAATCCATCAGAAAAAATGATAATAATCAGAGTTAGATCTCCAACTATTAAAGTGAATTTCACAAAGAATAGGAGGAAGTTCCTTTCCCAGTTGGAAATTATACCCAGAGGTTTTAAATAAAGAGAAGTTGCCTCAGTTTTGAAATCACAGTACAATAAATCTGTAATAAGCATCATATAGCTTTATGCCTTGATGGTAATATTAATTGTTGGTAGCTAAGTACACATGGAAATTCTCCTTTATCTTTTGGACCTTTGCTCCCATTGCATCTTGATAGACATATTTCTTTTTAAATAAGGAGAGTATGTGAAAGAGGAATTAAGAAAAATATTATGAGCAACATACAGTGTTAATGCTGACAATTAAGATGAAGTTACAGCCCTGGCTGGTGTGGCTCAGTGGACTGAGTGCTGGCCTGAGAACCAAAGGGTCCCGGTTCGATTCCCAGTCAGGGCACATGCCTGGGTTGCAGGCCAGGTCCCCAGTGGGGACCATGTGAGAGGCAACCACACATTGATGTTTCTCTCCCTCTCTTCCTCCCTCCCTTCCCTTCTGTCTAAAAATAAATAAATAAAATCTTTAAAAAAAGATGAAGTTACAAAGACCTGGAAAAAACAAATATGAAAGGAGATAAGATATTTTGTTTTGAAAGTTAGGAAATGATGGCAACCTGAGGGGAGGGTTGTGAAGTGATGCGTAAAAAAGGTGAAGAGGAGTATACTCAATAATATCATCATAAATATGCACGGTGATGATGATTGAGATAATCATATTGTTGGGTATATAATTATTGAATCACTATATTGTAAACCTGAAACTAATATAATATTGTATACCAATGACACATAAATAAAAATAAAATAAAATTAGAACAGGAGGAATAACCTTTTTAATCATTTCAATATGACTTTTAATAAATCTTTTTGAGTGACTCAATCTCTTTAGATTTACTAGGCACTTCTGAGGAAAAAATATTTCTTTTTATTTACTTTTCAATTTTATTAAATGTATTCATATGACAATGGTTAAGAGGATTATATAATTTTCAAGTGTACAAGTCTATAGTACATCAGCTGTATATTGCAATTCGTGTTCACCCACCAAAGTCAAGTCACCTTCCATTACCATATATTTGACATGCCTTACCCTCTTCTACCTCCCCCACTCACCCCCTTTTCCTCTTATGATCACCATACGGTCATCTGCGTCTATGAACCCTTGTTTATTTGTCTTGTTGTTTGTTGCTTTGTTGCTTTGTTTTATATCCCACATATGAGTAAAATCCTATGGTTCTTCAATTTTTCAATCTGACTTCTTTCTTTATACATGTGGAATCCATGGTTTTCAATGAATTACTTACCAGTTTTAATATTAAGGTATGTTTGTTAAGTGACAGGCACACTTTCAAATCAACTCTAGAGAACATTGTTTTTTTAAAAGCAAGATAATAGGAGCCATGTCCTTTTTATTAAAGGTGGACCTAGAGAGAAGGGGCCCTGAAATACAGACAGCTCAGATGGAGTTTTCTTCTGAAACTGCCCTGGGTATTGCCCAGCTCAAGGAAAAGCACACCTACTCATTTCTTCTTAACAGCAGTGGAATGCATTTCAAGGATGACTTCTGTATCCAAATATGAAGTCAATAGACTCATTCATATACTTTTACTATGTAGAAACTGAACAGGAACATTTTCTCCTCAAATAAACATTATTCTTATAATATTGTCAACGTTGGTCTAAATTTGATGAGAAAATGGCAAGTTCATACCATAAACTGAACAATTACTGAAGTGCTTTTTTTCCCCTGATATTTTCTTCAAGACTCTTGGTTTAGTTTAGACCTAAAGTACATCTTATTCCAAGAGTGAACAGTTAAGTATTTCTTTATAAGGGATGTATCATTGCTCTTTTTCAACTAAAGAAATTTATAACTATGATACATTTTCACAATGGAATTCTACACAGCAGAGAGAAAGAAGGAACTCCTACCCTTTGAGAAAGCATGGATGGAACTGGAGAGCATTATGCTAAATGAGATAATCCAGGTGGTGAGGGACAAATGCCATATGATCTCACCTTTAACTGGAACACAATCAACAAAAGAAAAAAGCAAGCGAAATATAACCAGAGACATTGAAATTAAGAACAATCTAACAATAGCCAGAGGGGAGGGGGAGTGGACTGTGGGGAGAAGGGTTTTCAGGAACTGCTATAAAGGACACATGGACAAAACCAAGGGGGAGAGTGGAAGCAACGAGGGGCGTGGGTTTGCCTGGGGTGGGGGGGAGTGGTAGGAGGAAATATGCAGACAACTGTAATTGAACAATAAAGTAATTTTAAAAAAAGACATTTTTGAATAGAGTAGTTACCCCTTTCAATCAAATAGGTACACGTCTCCTTAGGAAAATTCCTGTACTAAAGTTGGTGGGACTCACAAATGCTATGTTCCTCTGTATCACACAGACATATTTAGATAAGGAAAACACTGTACCTATTGGAAAATAAAGGTGTTGAGTAATCCCTGTTTTTTATTTCAGTCGTTTCTGTGGTATACAAATAAAAGAGCTCACGAACTGAGAGACTGGTCATACAACCACAGAATGCAACAACTAGATGCAGTAAGTAGGAAGTCACAAGACATCGTCCAAACCAATCCTTTCATTGCATATACATAAAGCATACTCAACAAAAGAAAAAGGCATGCAAAATATAACCAGAGACATTGAAATTCAGAACAATCTAACAATAGCCAGATGGGAGGGGGGAGGGGACTGTGGGGAGAAGGGTTTTCAGGAACTGCTATAAAGGACACATGGACAAAACCAAGGGGGAGGGTGGAAGCAAGGGATGGAGGTGGGTTTGGGTGGGGTGGAGGGAGTGGTGGGAGGAAAAATGCAGACAACTATAATTGAACAATAATAAAATAATTAAAAACAAACAAACAAAAAAGAAACCTAAAGTTAGCATTATTTCTAAATCCTTAATTTTTGTGTAAGGGAACTATAACGTGGCCATTAATTGAAATAAAAATACTCAATGATTTACAGAATCTACCAGATTTTGTTTGCCTGGGTTCAAATCTCTGATGAACCGTCTGTTCTAAACAACTAACTTTATTAGAGTCATGTCAGGTTGATTTAGTTTAAAACTGAAAAATGAGAAATTGAGAAACTCTCTTCAATGATGTAATATAAATTTAAATGGCCAATATTGGTCACAGCTGAGAAGCAGCATGTTTGAAATATTCTAAGTTAATAATGTGGATAAAATTTTTGGAAATGAACACCAAAAATATTGCTTCATGATTAACTGTAGATTTACTAGTGTTTTGTAAATAAAACTTTGTACAATATATTTGGAACATGATATAATTAAATAATACTACTGTAGGACTGACGCAATTATGAGAATAGTACATGCTACTGATGAAAATGTAGAATACAAATCTAAAGAACAGAATAAAAAAGAAGTATTGTTATCATTCAATCCCATGTTTTTTTCTGTATGTGGTTTTATTTTTAACTTTCTATTCAATTCTGTTTTAAAAAGTCAATGCTAATTACTCAATGCTGCCCATTAAACACTGTGAAAGCTGAAGATGCTTCTGACTGAGGAAGGAAGATGTATGAAAAGAAAAGAGAGAATACCAAAAGGTTTAATGTTACTTCAAGACATGTTTTAAAGACTAAATTCTTTAGTGACCTTAGAAAGAAGTCCAGGAGTGGAGGGAGTCAGATTCCCTGAGGTAGGTCTGAGGTGAGGCTCTGAGGAAACAGACGGTGGTGGATGTCTCATCAGTAAGGGGCAGCATAACACACAAAGGCATGATGAGGAAGGAATAAATTTAGGAATCTGTCCTGAAGAAATTACAGTAACAAGAAAAAACTTTTAGGACTCAGCAGGCATAGGACTGAAAGAGAATAGTGGATAAATGATGACACATAATTCTAGAATGTCTTAAAGGAAAAAATGGTATAATCAAAGCAGAACAATCAGAAGAATAGTCTGGCAACAGAATGTGAAATAGCCTGGCGTGGGAAGAGAGAAAGAGGCAAGAGACGCTGCAAATCATTGCAATAAATCAAAGATAACAGATCAAAGCCTTAGTGAGAGTGAATAACAGATAAAGGTGACAGACACCACAAAGACAAATCTTAATAAAATTTCTATTGTCTACTGATAGGGTAATAAGATTACGATTTCTGAAAACTCTGAATGTGATTTCTTTCTTCTTTTAACTGGAAGCACGTGGGCAAAGGAAAGGAAACAGACATAGGTGAGAGACATGTATATCTCTTTTCCCCTTCTTCTGTTTCAATCAAGAGGAAGTATGTTCCATACGTTGACAGGAGTGGCAAGGACATTTTCGTCTCCATTTTAAACACTAAGGATGTAATTGCTGTTTGGGGTAACTGAGGAAATACAAGAGCTTATACCTCAGCTGATGAAGCAGGATGTGGTTAGGCACAGGGATGACTCAGTTTGCCCTCCCAGGCCTCCCTTAGTTTTCACAGGCCAGCCACTGGACTCACTGTAAGGAGGGCCTGGCGACCTTAGGATAGAGAAGTTGTCTTTCTTGGAGAAAGAAGGAAGACAAGCCAGACACTTTTAGGGGTGGTTTACAGTGGCTGAATAAGTCAGGGATCTTCAGATAGCTTAACGGAGCTGAGAGACTCTGGACTTGAACAACTTCTGAGCTGAGAGACGCTGAATTTTAACTGTCACTTTCAATTAGCAGATGCTAGCAGAACAGTCAATGGATAGATTCTGCCATTGATCCCGCAAGAAACAGAATGAAGTGAGGTGATCCCTTTCCTCTCAACAACACAGTATCATGAAAGCCACTTCTTCACACCCCAGGTGCTATTTTAGAGAAAAGAAGAGGAATCTCAGACAGAAAACAATCTACAAATAAGACTGAGTTAAAGCTAAAGTGACTGCTTAAGTTATAGGATTAGAATGACTTTAGAGCTTATACAATCAATATTAGTTTACCTCATACCCAGCAGAAGGGGGAGACGAGAATAGTTTCTGAGAATAAAGGACTCCACATTACTCTTCTCTGTTATAAACGAAGCATCCGTAATTTGAGATTCTATTACTAATGCTGTAACCATTTTCTTTTTATGGTTAAAGCAGACTGATTTCATAAACCAATGATGATAAGAGTCAATTGAACAATTTTCTTTCCTTAATGAGGAGGCAGAGAATCCACATGAGTGGGTTCTCTGTGCCACATAAAATTCCACTATTTTTGTCTATAATACCTACACTAGCTAACTATCCTGTTGCTAGATCACTGCATGGGAGTTATGCATTTAAACCCAAGTTGGCTGGGAGCAGAGAAGAGAATATTAATGAATAGACTCTCAAGTTGGCGAAACCGAGCATTCATTTCTGATAAGAGGACACTGTATACAGTGGAAAGAAAAGGGGAGTATCACCTAAAGGTAGAACTAGAAAACGTGGTGAAAGTACACCAGGCAGATACTATGGCAAAAAGACATAGTTTCCCTTCTTCAGTGTTCTAGTGTCCACAGTACAAGGGTATCAGCAGCATCTTTTAGCCATAACTACAATGCCTGCTTATCCATGTCATTCATTTCATTTCTAGTCCCACTGCCCAATCCAGGTCTTCATCTGCATTCACCTAAAGTATTACAGAGACTTCCTAACTGGGATACCAAGCTCCAGTCTTTCCATCTAGATTCTAGGACTCCACCAGCACCGGGCCACATTAGGTTTATTGTCGAATGCCCTAAAGTGTCTAGAACAGAAAAGGAAAGTGTGTGAGACATGTACCTATGCTCCCTTTCTTTATTAATGACAGAAGCTGTCCACTGACTCTAGGGTCCTTTCCCTCACAAATCTCAGTACCCACAGCACAAACCTCTACTGATTTATCAGTGTTGGCACAAGTGAGAAAGGACATCTACCATTTCTGGACTGACACATGGTAGGCCTAAATGAATGTTTATTGAAATGAAATACTGCACAGATCCAGAAATGGAGTTGTGTGCAGAGAGGGTGCATTAAAAGGAATTTTTAGAGATGGTTAGGAATCAGATTCAGAAATAGAAACATCCAATCATTTTTAACTTTCATACAACCCCAAACATACTTCTAACCAAATTGTTTAGATTTATCTCACCTAACTGAAAGTAGATTCCTAGGACAAAAACTAGCAATTCCAGTGGGAATAACAAGCAAACAGAGAGATGAACTGAGATGACAAAGACTATTAGTATCATTCACTTGTTTTTTTTTTTTTTAGATTTTATTTATTTTTAGAGAGAGGGAAAGGGTGGGAGACAAAGAGGGAGAGAAACAGCAATGTATGGTTGCCTCCCACATGGCCCTCACTGGAGACCCGGCCCGCAACCCAGGCATGTGCCCCGACTGGGAATCGAACCAGGACCCTCTGGTTCCCAGCCCATGCTCAATCCACTGAGCTACAACAGCCAGAGCCATTCACTTGTTTTTTGATGGTCATTTGTTCCACTTTAGAAATTCTTAAAAATACAAAAGCATTAAGTATTCATTTTGGCAAGGAGGAAGTTCTGTATCCTTCTCCATTTGGCTACACAGAGAGAGAAGAGACTAAGGCAGGAATGTGGTTCAGCATTTGAAAACTCAGACAAGCAAGCAAACAAACACAAGTGACGCCATTTCTCAATGACTAGGATCCTGGTGGCACTGTCAACGGAGTGTTCCCACGCAAAGACAAAGGGTGTATGTAAGGACTAAACTAGGCCAATCAAATACTCCTCTGGAAATTTGGAAGGAAATGGTTACAATGCATTTGTCTTGACAAGAATGTTCTAGGGAGACTGTTTATCAAACTGTTGTCACACTTCCTAGAAATTTCCTTTTCCTGTGCATCCATGAGGTCTGTGATGGACAGCAAATGACTCTGTGATGGACCCAATATCCACCTTGTTATATTCTATCTTCACTGATGTAGGCAAAGTCCAGTTCTCTCTCTAATAAAAAAGGAGAACTCACTCATTTGGACTCTTCAGCAAGGTTACCTTGCAGAAGTTTTCAAGACCTGAAAAATTTAGCACTTCTATTTTCAATTTTCATGCACCTCAAATCTGCTCAATACATGGTCATGTGATTTCAATTTTTTTATTTGTTTAAGTAAACTGAAGTACATTATATGGACTGATACTGATTTGTGATTTTAACTGATATAATAAGTAATATGCTCGATAAAATTGTAGGACTCTGAGTTTTTGTGAAATGTGTTTGATAAGTAACTAAAGACAAAAGTAAAAGATCTGATTAACATAAAGCTATTATTAAATTCAGGAGTCAATATTTTAAAACTTTATTTTCATTTTTTAAAATATATTTTATTGATTATGCTATTACAGTTGTCCCATTTTCCCCCTTTATTCTTCTCCACCCTATACCCCCCTCCCACCAGCATCCCCCCCCTTAGTTCAAGTCCATGAGCCATACATGTAAATTCTTCGGCTTCCCATTTCCTATATTATTCTTCACCTCCCCCTGTCTATTTTGTACCTACCATTTACGCTTCTTATCCCCTGTACCTTTTCTCCCCCTCTCCCCCCCTTGCTGATATTAAAACCATTTTTAGTAAGTTTTCCATGATTTTAACAAATTATCAAACACCTATTTTGTTGAGTGTACCAAGTATACGGCAAAAATATTAATAACCCTGATGTGGTCACATAACTTTTCACACTTCTTTCTATTAATCACAACCCCACCCCACGTGAAATGTACCATGAAGGCCAGACTCATATGACTGCTCGCTCATTTTGTCATGTGAGACCGAGGCGAGAGCAATGAACATGCGAAAACACGGCCCTGGGATATGGGGAGCAGGATCTAGGGCAGGGGTGTCAAACTCATGTTCACTGGAGGCCCCATCAGCCTCGTGGTTGCCTTCACAGGACCAAAATAATGTTAGGACTATATAAATGTAACTACTCTTTAACAGCTAAGGAGTTGAAATTACATTCGGCCCTTCGAAGGCAATGGCGAGGCTGATGTGGCCCCCCCGGTGAACATGAGTTTGACACTCCTGGTCTAGGGGAACCACAGCACAAACCAAATTTGGAAGAACCCCAAGGTCATGCAAGACAGCTGATGTCCATCTGTGTCATGCCCACGTTTGGTATCTTAGCCTCTGTTCCATTTGCACTGCTGCCAGCTTCACAAGGACAGGAGAGGAATGGTGAAGGTGTTAATTAGGGTGCTGATATCTGAGGCTTGGAAGAAGATTACGAACACACTAAGGCTCATGTAGCAAAGAAACGCTCACAGCTCTAAAATTACAGGGTACTCCAGACAACAGGCCATTCTGATTGGAAGCAATCTGTATCATTTTCGTGCTCTTGACAATTAAAAGTAGGATGTCAAAATTACAAATGCTTTTTTATTCTAACAGCACTCACAGAACATGAGACTATAGAGAAGAGAAAAACATGTTTTGCTCTATTAAATATTCAAAACTATTTTTGTAAGAGATAACAGAAGAATTCATAAATTTGACAGGAATTCAACATAGTACAAAGCCTCTAGACATGGTTCACATCCCATGGACTTCCAAATCACCAATTCCTGAATTCTAAGAGAAATGAACTGAAATAGGGCCAGATGGGCATGGGATGATCTGTTCTTGAGCAATTTAAGAGCTATTATCTCTAATAAAATCTCTTTCTTACTGTAAATCTACACACTCCATGTGTTACCTCGATGTAAACATTGGCAGCAGCTAGTGGAGCTGTTATCGGTTGTGTTCAGGGGAAAAGAACCATTTTAACAGTGCCCTGCAGCCTGAGAACAAAGGTAAAAAACAAAAATTTGATGCCGTTACACATACAAGCCATGATGGAACTGCGTGACAGAAGATCAGAGGTTTCTCTGAAAAATATCGGTAATGGCAATGAGGTATATTTGTGTGTGTGTGTGTGTGTGCGCGCTTGGCGGGAAAAAATTGAGGAAAGAAGGTCATGATGTATGAATGTGTTTTGTGTGCCATTTAGTGACACTGGCAACAATATCACTGAAAAGAACAACAGAAGGGATTAGGAAATCATTTATGATAGACATATATAAATCTCAACTACCAAATCAAGTGATTACCATGTGTATGAATCAATATACTTTACTCATTAAAAAAAATCTTCATTTGGAAGAGCTTGCTTTAAAACACCTTAAACATTTGATTTAGTTCCCAAATATGTATCCTTTTTTTTTCATTATTAGGGTAGAATAAGCACAAAAGTAACTGTCTCTTCTAAATGCACATTACATTATGATTGAAGTCGATTATACCATTGTAGCACATCAAAACATTTCACTATCTACTTCAATTTCCTCATTGCAGTAAAATGCAATTTCAAAGGTATCTGGTATATATTTCCCAAATCAGAATATTCTTCTCTTACAATATGGACATTAAAGCAATTTACCTGAGCTGGCTAGGCAAAGAAAACTGGGTGGTTGAATAGCTTAACCAATTTCATAAAACAAGAGTAGATGTATTTGCTGGGGAAGAGGAGGGATCAGGGTGGAAGCAATCTACTACATGGAACAGAAAACATGCATCTAGCTATTTTTATCCAGCTCTGACCTCCCCTGACCTAGACCATTACAAAAGAAATGTAAGCACCTTGCCCTTCAATCATTCACAATGCAGCCAGAGTTACTATTCTAGAGACCTAACTGACCATGTCATTCTTACTGGTTAAAATCCTCTCTGGCTTCCCTTTGCCTACAGAATGCTGCCCAAACTCTGTGAAAAAGCACAAAAGTTCTTTGCAACCTAGCTTTGACATGCCCCTTTTATCCCGTCCCATTATCTTTCCTCATCCTGTTCACAGGACACTCCAAACACCTGAACTTTTCCGCATCCCTTCACCAACACAAGCACTTTAATTATTTCATACTTTGCGATCTGTTGTTCTCTGTGACAGAAGTGGCCTTTTTGCATCTCACCATACCTGGAAAATTCTTCACTGGCTTTGATAAACAACCTCAGATGGCTTCTCCTTCCTGTCCTCTTTGAAAATTTTCCAGGAAGTGTTGGCTCTTTGTGTCTCTACAATACTTTAGAGAAGCGATGTTCAACGTTTTTCATCTCATGGCACACATAAACCAATTATTAAATTTCTGCAGCACACCAAAAAATATATTACATTTTTTGCTGATCTGAAAAAAAGTAGATATGATTTTGATTCATTCACACTGGTCAGCTATCACTGTGTTGGCTATTGTTATTTTTTTATTTGACAATGTAAGGGAAAAGAGGTCGGTGCCCCTGACTAAATAGTCACGTATTGCATGTTTGAAAAATTCTTGCGGCACACCGATGGAAACTTGCTACATTAGAGGTATCTCCCCAATAGTACCTATCAAAATTTATCCCAGGGGATTGATTTCATGTCTATCTCCCTTTTCCAGCTGAAGCAACTATTTCTCACTCATTCCTGCATTGCGAAAAAGTACCTGGCACAATAGAAAGAGATTGGGTGCAAGCCACTCAATGAATAGCAGATTGAAGGAAGCCTCATATAAAGATTCATCTCAATAGAGGTTTTATATGGAGGGTATACAGAAAACAATTTGAGTTCTTAAAGTAGGTAACTAAAAGAAGTGAAGGATACAAGATATTCAGCATGAAGAGTTTCATTGCTTAGTTTCTCTACATTGATAAAATAATCTTAAGTGGACTAATACTTAATAAAAATAATTATGTACTCCTGTACAGAAGACATGATTAAATATCTAGAAGGTTTAAAAAATGCAGTAAATTTACACTAGTGAATATGAGAACATTTAGCAAATTCTTGTCTATTACTCAAATTTATACTTCATGAAACAGTAATGTCTTTATAATTTTAATTTTCTATTGATTATGTTAAGGTCCTAAGGGAATAATAACTAATACTTTTATGATTTCTCATTTTTATTACCATACTATACTTGTTATGCATTAGCAATTATTATTGCATATGTATTGTTATACATCAGAAATTGGGTAGCACGTTACACAAACGATCGATTACCTAGATAATCTTCAAGGCAACCCAAATGGTGTGTTTGATTATTCCTTCCATTGTTTTCAATGGGAAACTGAAGTTCAAAGTAAGTAACTGTTTCAAAGGCCACAGCACAGAGCGCTGAAACCAGGATTCAGACCCAAGCAGTCTGATTTCACATTGCGCTAAGCTCTAAGAGTGAAAGTTGATGAGGGCTAGAAAATTATATAAACACTTCTCCCTCCAACCGTGCCATCTGCATTATAAACATTCTTATTTGCATTCATCTTAAATTGTAGCTAGGCTCTTAACTGATATGAAACAAGCTGTTTAGGGGAACATTTCAATGATGAAGGAGTTTCAGCTTAACAATGAGGGAATATTTTCTTTCACACAATCCTGATTGAGAAAAGAGCACTTTCCTCATTTCACTAAGATGTTAATATTTGGTTTTGAGTGTGCACTATTTCTTAACCTGAGGCAAGGATGTCTGAAAAGCCTTGTTATTTTTCTTATGTGTAGCATGAAACATACAGAAACATTTAAAACTAAAGTTTTTTTAAAAGTGGTGTTACTATTGATGCAATGAGGATTCGAGGAGGCCTATAATATGCAGCATGGAAGACCTTCGACTTCTGGAATGGCAGCATGAGAAAATCTGTAGTCCCACTCACCAGGAAACAACCATAACTGGTGAAAATTATTAAAATGCATGAGAAAAATCAAGCATTTAAATTGTCCCAAAGGGAATACAGCAAATATACAACTCTTAAAGAAACTGTACTACATACCAGGAAGAACAGGGAGAGCCGATGGCACGTGAATCATCACCTGCTCACTCCCTCCCCTTTCCTCAGCTCAGCACATTGCCAAAAGCTCTAAATTTGGGCAGATATGGTCAATAAAGTGGGGCTGCCTCTCTCCGCGGCTCCCACTTGAAGGGCTATGGTATCTTTCCAAGATGGGAAGGAAACCAGTCTTTCTCTCCCCATGCAGCGCCATGCTGCGGTATTACAGACTCTAAATCCCCGGTGACTGCAGCTGAGAGAACGGCGCTCTCTTCTTCCACACAGTCTTCCCCATAGGGCAGAGGCTCTAGTCCAAGTGTGACACGCTGAGACTACTGGAACTGGGCCCTGACCCCCGGCATCCCATCTCATTCATAAGGCAGAGGTTCCACTTTGGAACAGGTAAGCTAAGAAGACCTAAGATGGCAGACCCTACCCAGCGTGGTGCTCACACTGTTACCGAGCACTGGGTCTGCATACATCTCTTCCAATGCAAGGCTCAGGGAGTAGAACGAGAAGTCCTTATGGAAATTTCTGGAATCTGTATGGGTACAGTATTCTCAACGCTTAGAAAGTAAACAAGACCTTGAAATTTTTTTCCATAGAAACCAGAGAGAGTTTTAGAAAACTTCCTGACACATCCATAAAATGCTAAAATGCATAGACTTAGCAAAAGAATCTAGGGGCATGGAAATTATAGTAAGAGAGAAGGATAAAATGAAGGGAAAAATTAAAAGGGAAGCTTAATGGAATAAAACATTAATGTGCTAAAAATCCAAAATGTAATAGATCAATGAAAACACACAAAGAGTTGTAAAGATAATTTACACAACCTAAAATCAAATCAGTATTAAGTTTTATTGTTCCAAATTTCTTGCTCTTATTATTTCTTCATATTACACACAGCTCCAAGCACTGTCAATTATTATTTTAAACAAATGTCTCCACATATTTTGCTTTCAATTTCCATTGCAATACCCATCTACTAGAATCTTACCATCTCATAATTAAATCAGTGAGGCAATCATGTACCTGGTCCCAGACATTAGTGCTTAACTATATACTACCTTGTATTTCTTTAACTGATTTATGTTTATCATTATAATTTTTTCCAGAGAAAATTTCATTTAATTAATATTTTATTATGACTCTCTTCAGTGTTAAGAAAAATTATCTAAACTAGAAAACAAGGCCTTTTCCAGAAAATAAAATGCAGGCATAGCTGTTCTATGTCACTTCAAAAATCCGCTCAAGAACTCTATAATTTTCTGGAAAAATATAGTTATTTTTGATTCCACACTTTTACTGGTATAGTAAAAAAAAATATTCAAATTACCTGTAACCAATCAATAAATTGAAGTTTCCATTTTCACTAGAAATTCAGTTCCACATCATTGCATCATTCCTTATCCTTTAACTAACTCTATTATAATAAATATCATTCCCTTGTCTGAAAACATATTAAGTCAGTGTGAATTACATATGAAAACACACACAACACAGATTATGGAGTGGAAATAGTTTTCTCCCTATACTACATACCCTAGTATTCAGAATTCCTGCTATTACATATCTAAATTTCAAAGGGTCTCAGTATTTAAAACTGAAGAAGTTCTAACCCTAGCTGGCTTGACTCAGTTGGTTGGCAGTCATCCCACAAAACAAAAGGTCGCTGGGGGGATCCTGGGCCATGGCACATGCCTGGGTTGCAGGCTGAGTCAGGACATGTACCAAAGGCAACTAATCAATGTTTCTCTCTCATATCGATGTTTCTCCTCCCTTTCACCCTCCCTTCCCCTCTATCTAAAATCAATAAGCATGTCCTCAGGTGAGGATTTTAATTAATTAATTAATCAATCAATCAATCAATGACATAAAACTGAAGTGGTCCCAGTACTTGGCTTACCTAAATCCATAATGCTAAATTCTGTGCACAGACTAATTTCATTAAGTTGCTTTTTATTTTCTACTATAGAATTTTGTTTTAGTTTCTTTAAAATGATAACTGAAGAACCACCACCACTCAATACTGCCAACAAAAAATGCACTGTGGTGCCTTACACATTTTTCAAAGGCTGGTCTATAAATAACATTTTAAATACTTGAAACCAGTCAGTTCCTTCATTGGTAGAAATATAGAGAGCTTAGTACCTTCATTATATGACTTGTAATTGCAAAGAAATCTATTCACTCATAACTTTAATGTGGTGTATCATTGCACTCTGCATCTGCTCCATTTAAAACAAGCATGCTCATCAGATCAGGTGTTACAATTTCCAAATTGATTAGTAAAAGCACTTTATAGTTTGATATATTGTTTTATAGTTTGTAACAGACTTTCAGAACTATTATTCAATGGGCCACTTAGTACAAATAAAGTAACATTTACCTATCACTTTTAAGTATTATATTCTAATAATAAAAATATTGTACTAATGGATGTAAATGAAAGTCTGAGTTCATTATCTTCACAGATAAAATTAAACCTATATTTGTTAAAAATGTGCTACCACAGTGAACCATTTCATATATATAATGTGAAGACTTGACATATTTAACTCCATTATAAAAATCTGGGACGCTCAAAATTAAGACAGCCATTTCTTATTACATCTTAAATGAAAGTAACCTAACATAATAACAGTCTATTAAAAATAGTTCATGTTTGTAAATAGCTATTAAAATAATACTAACATTAATACTTAATGGAGAAATATTGATAATAGCACAGAGCAACGTATCTATAGTACAGCCAATTTTAAAATATTTTAATATTTTGTAGTATCTACTCAATCCTCACAACAATCTGAGGTACTTAGTAGAGGAGTTACATATGGATTTGCTTAGGGTTGCATATTGTTTGATTAGCACGAATTCTGGAAGATAATAAATTTCAAATGAGACCATCAGATTTAGTCTTGTTGTAGAACAAAAGAGATGAAAAACAGGGGATTTGTGGGGGGAAAGAAATACATTCTTTGACTCTTTCATTTAATCACCTATTATATACTGAAAACAAATCTGCATCATGTGCTAGAGTTCTTGCATTTTCAGAATGAGAAGAGGAATTAGAACAAAGAGCTAAGGCTTATGTAAGGAGTAGACAGAGAAAAAGTACCCAGTAAAAGGAACTGGAAGGTGAGGTCAAAACTTAAGCAATGAGGGCCTCCTGAAGTCAAATGAAGACTCAATCAGGATGGAGAAAATATGTTTCTTGTTATTTTCCTTCTTATAGACAGGGGAGATTTGAACATATTTGGGTACGGACCAAATAGAGCAAGTTAAACAAACACAAACTCAGAGACACAGACAACAGTATGGCGGTTACCAGAGGGAAGGGGGCGGGGTGAGGGACTAGCAAAGCATAAAGCAGGTCAAATATACAGTGAAGGAAGGAGACTTGACTTTGGGTGGTGAAGATGCAATGCGGTCGACTGATGATGTGTTATAGAACTGTACACCTGAAACCTATATAATGTTATTAACCACTGCCACCCCAATAAATTCAATAAAATTTCTTTTTCTAAAGAGAGAAGATTTGGAGATGGGTTCCAGACCCAAGAGAGACCATCTCACCTTAGCCTGGAGAAAGCACAGCAGAAAGGAGGTTATAACATTGAATAAGTGTGTGGTTCTGAGGAAGAAATAAAAAGCAAAAACACCTGATAGCTTCTCTTCTCTTTGATAGGTTGGAGGAAGGTGAGGTAGCAGAGTCAGGGGCTTGAAGCCAGATTGAGACTCTTGCAGTGTCTGTGAGAGAGAATGAGGAGGGGCCAGCAGGAGAATGGCAAGGAAACCTCCAATGGCTGACTTTATGGAGTTCACAGATGAAGGCAGTAAGTACAATTGGCAGGACATTACTCTTCATGGTTGTGAGGTTTTTTGTGTCATTACACAGTTGTCAGGAACTAGACCTGGAGAAGTAGATAAATTTATTTTACTTTGGTTTATACAGATATGTGCAAGTAGATGTGATGGAAAAAATGGAAACATTTTGGAAAAAAATGTTTTCAAGTTGTCCAAATTCTAAGAAAATGTAGATGAAAGAACTCTAGTCAGGGCTTGGCTGTGTGGCTCAGTTGGAACATCAGCCCAGACACCAAAAGGCTGCAGGTTCAATTCCAGGTCAGGACACATACTTAGGGTGTGGGTTTGATTGGGGGTCGGGGGCACGTACAGGAAGCAACTGATCAATGTTTCTTTCTCTCCCCTCTCCCTATTCCTCTCCCTCCCTCTTTCTCTAAATCAATAAACATATCCTTGGGTGAAGATTTAAAGAAAAGAAGAAGTCCAGTCAGTGTCAAAAAGCTTTGTGGAGGACTGGCTGCTGTAGCTCAGTGGATTGAGCGCGGGCTGGGAACCAGAGGGTCCTGGTTCAATTCCCGGTCAGGGCACATGCCTGGGTTGCGGGCCAGGTCCCCAGTGAGGGCCATGTGAGAGGCAACCATACATTGCTCTTTCTCCCTCCTTTCTCCTTTCTCTGAAAATAAATATATAAAATCTTTAAAAAAAAAAAAGCTTTGTGGAATAAAGGCTACCGGCAGGGGGTCAGTACCGCACAGGGACAAGGAAGAAAGATATCAGGAAACCCAAAGAAGGATGGGCTACTGAACTCTGGACAGAATCCAAAAGAGCAGTGAGGAAACCACATCTCCTTATGCCACTGAGAACGAGAAAGAATAACAGATGTGTCCATTGTCACACAGTGTCAGACAGCAAAAGACATACAAACGCCATTTCACAAGGATTTTGAAGCACCCTTTACTGACCAAGAATTGATTTACCTGTTCTTACACTGTCTTTTTGTCACCCGTGTTGGCAGGTCCAAAGAGTGGAGCGTGTGTTTTTCCTTTTAACAAGTTTGGGAAAGTAATTTTGTTTCGTAATAAGGAACATGAAGCTCATATTGAATTTCAAAAGGTCTTTATGTGAAAAAAGTTATGTTTCCTTACTATGAAATTATACATTTAATTAAACTTTATCATGTCCAAACTTGCTGGAGTTTATTTCCAAATGTCAAAAGTGTCTATCTGGCATTTGAGTTCTAAAAATCCCTAACTGGTTTTCATATATGTACAATTTCATTTTGCGAACTTACTTAAAACTAAATTGTGAAATTTTACTTTATTTCCAGGAGCTATTTTTTTTAAGGTAGGTATCTCCACATGATAAAAAAAAGTTTCCACAGTGATTAAGAAGGATATTTTAAAATATGTGTATGTCATTTTTATATTCCCTTATATAATTGTTGGACTGTAATAATACAGATACTCACATCCCTAAATTAGGTTTATAACAATAAAACATTTAAAAAATGGCTCTTGAAAAAGAAAACTCATATTCAGTTTTAAATATTACATATCATATTGGAAAACTAAAATATATATTTTCATAATCTTATACTCAAAACTTCAACTAAATTAAGTATTTTCAAAATATGCTTAAATAGTTGTGTTTGCTGCCCCAGCAATGCAAATGGTATTTCAAATATTAGAATGAGCCCTGGCTGGTGTGTCTCAGTGGATTGAGTGCCGCCTATGAACCAAAGGGTTGCCAGTTTGGTTCCCAGTTGGGGAACGTACCTGGGTTGCAGGCCAGGTCCCCAGTAGGGGACGTGCGAGAGGCAACCACACATTGATGTTTCCCTCTCTTCCTCCCTTCCTTCCCCTTTCTCTAAAAATAAATACATAAAATCTTTTAAAAAATAAAATAAAATATTAGAATGATGTTACATAAGTCATGCAGACATTTATCACGTATACTTGAAAGAAAGCAATTTATGTAGTAAGTGTACATGCAGGGCAAAGCTGATCAGATTAAAGAGATGGTCCTGTGGTGTTGATCCAACTGTTTCCGACAAAATTATAAATATGAAGAGAAACTCATTTTGCCCAAATACACTGGCTATAATTTTGCATGCTTCATGCCATCCATAGGATTGGGTTTTATATTGAAATCAGTGATGAATGTTCTTAAGTGATTAACAAGGCATACAGTTTGATTTCGAAAGAACACAGTATTTTCCTGACACTGTGAAATATAACTGCTTGTGAATTTATTTCAACTTATCTCCGAAAGTAGTCCTTAAATTTCCATCAGTTTGACAAACAGTCTCTGGCCATACCACGCTGAAAGCGCCTGATCTTGTGTGACAAACGTTCATAGAGTCCCCCCCCCTTGTAAATGGCACCGTGTTTAGCACTGGGGATAACAACGTGAATAAGACCAAGGTCCATGCCATCACATATTTCACAGTCTAGGAGAGAAAACAGCCAAGACAAACTTGTCGAAGGCAGACAGGGCGCCAGACGAATAGGCCAAAAGCTGAGAGAACAAAGGGAAGGGAACAGACAATTCTGATTTGAGGAAATAGTGCATCTAAGCTGAAAAAACCCATTTAGAAGAATGAGAAGGATGAGAAAAGGGGGCAAGGGGGAATCTCTATCAATAGCATATACTGAATAACTGTGATACAGGATAGATTCATAATGAGGACCAAAGTTACTTAAAAATGAGCATTTAAAACTTTCATTTCTCTGGCTTGGGCAGAAAAGAGCTTTTGCTTTTAGCATCAGCTCATGAGCTTTCCTTTATTGTAAACAAAACAAACAAAAAAATAACTGACTAATGAGTGAAGCAGAGAGAATACTAAAGGAAACAAACATGCTAAATTCATTTACAACTAACATGTTGAGGGAGATAGAGCAGAAAATAAGGCAATGATGACAGAGTTTCAGAGAGAAGGAAGGGTTATCGTGAAACAAAACGAGACTGTCCTTCTGATCCACATAGGACAGCGGGGAGACACTAAGAGTGGCAAACGTGTTTAAGATGTTAGCGGTGGGCTGTGAATACTTGCCCTTACCGCCTTGGATGTTTCATTGTGAGACAGATGAAATAAATATGAAATATTTTATGTAACCTATGGATCTCAGACTGCCTCCTTGAAATGGACGTCATTCACACAGGGGGTCTCACGAAGCCTAGGGATGGCTTGGGTTAGACAGTACTGGAGGGGACACGAAGTAGAGTGATCGAGAAAAAGGTGAACATGCATGATTGAAACAGACGGTGTCATTTTGAATGCTGTCTCAAGGATCTCAGATTCTATAGACAATGGAAAATTATGAAAAATGGTTAAGCATCAGTAATCATATGACCAGATACATGTGTTTAAGAAATAAATCAAGCAGCAGTATGTAGGCTACAAGAGAAGTGGGAAAAATAATTGAGGTCAGGGAGGTAAATATTAGACATAATAACTGATAGAGATAACACATACATTTTGGAGGTATAAACAACTGGTATAGCAATAGGTTAGGTCTGGTTGATGAGAGAAAGGGGAAAATAGAAAATGACTATTCCAGCTTCTCTAGTTGAGCACAGTTCCTTTTGGATGACTAAGCATTACAAAACTACCTTGGGAAGGGACTAGCTCTAAATCTCTAACAATATTACTCTGAAAATTGAATATTTGTTCATTAGCTCTTAATCACATTTGATTTTTATGACAAAGACAACTCAGAAATGTCATCTTATTTTTTGTAGCATTTCCCAAAATGTAAAAGCAGTGTAATGTGGCTTTGAAAAAATAATAACTACATAGAAATATCATTTTCCATTAATACTAGCACTGGGGTTTAGAAAAGGAAAATTATGGATTGAAGCTACACATCTGGATTTCAAAATATTCATTTCAACCAAGTTATCTATATACCGCAGCCCCTCATGTTCAAATGTCCTCAGTCTTCATAGGTTACTACCTAGCTCATACCAACTACAAAGGTTTCACTAGCACCATCCATTAGAAATTTCCTTCCCCTACTCTCTATTCATAAATCTATACTGTTGTATTCTTGCATGCATTCATTTGCTCATTAGTTCAACAGACATTTGAGTACTAACATCTGACACCACCGTGGAGTGTTAGTGATCAAGAAGTCACATAGTCATAAAAATGCATGTGAACAAACAAGTCCATGCAACTAATTATGTGAAGAAATGAGGAAATACGATAGTAAGTTTTGGTACCTAACCAAAGAGGTCAATGGTGGGAAAATAAGAGAGAATGAAGGCAAAGAGAGTATTAAAATATGCCCAGGATTATTGAGACTTAGAACTTTTTAAGGGTACACGACATGTGTTATAGATCTTCATATCTTTGGAAATGCGTTTCTAACACTCAGGAAGCACTTGTTTAACAGCTCAATGAATAAATTCCTACCTCTCCTTCGCCAAACTAGGAATCTTTCAGAAAGATGAAGTGTAAATAAGTTTGGAATCTTTCACTGGCTTTCAATATGTGCTTGCTATATATGAGGAAGATAAACTTACTAACTAGTGTGTTTGCCATTCTCTTTCTTCTGCTACTTTAGTTTACTTCATGGGCTTTCGATATGACCAGTCATATTTCCATTTTTTATGTGAACTGTCTCTTAATGCCCTTTCTTTATAGCTTTATCTTTTACAGAATTTAAGTTTATAGACTAGTTTTTTATAAGCAGTTTATGCAAATAAGATATTAACCCTTTGTACAACAATGCATTTCACTTAACACACTGTGCATTGGGTTGTCATTAGATGATTCTTTATCATTTATTTAGTCCATATTTTCCCTTGGTCTGTGGCTACTCCTGGTCCAATCCCTCTACTTACCTTTTCCAGTTCTTGAAAATTTCTGAATATATTGTTTACAAAAAAACCCCACAAAATTTAAAATAGAGACTCTTTAAATAATCATACATTAGTTGCACAGGGATAGGACAACCAGAGAGTCAGGGTATCTCACGAACAGGTAAATTAAAGCCATCGCCCTGAGGTCAGGGTAGATTCCATTGGCAGATCTAACCCCAGGGTCATTTTTTCTCATGCACACACAAAATCCCTTCCTACTTCTAGGTAGAATAATTTTAATCGTCATATATTTCCTGATATTTCAGTGAGATATTTTTCTGGCTCTTTCAAAATATGCCATTAAGCCTTGGCTGGTGTGGCTCTGTGGATTGAGCTTTTGCCTGTGAACCAAAAGGTTGCTGGTTCAATTCCCAGTCAGGACACATGCCTGGGTTGTAAGCCAGGTCCCCAGTTGGGGACGTGGGAGAGGCAACCACACATTGACATTTCTCTCCCTCTCTCTCTTCCTTCCTTCCCCACTCTCTGAAAATAAATAAATAAAATCTTTAAGAAAACATGCCATTCACTTTTCAAGCAATTTGAAAATTTCAAATACTTAACTCATAGGAGTGAGAGTTCTAACCAAAACCTTCCTCCCACACTTAACTGATCAGATAAATTGTAGACATGGATTTTTTTAAAAGTGACAATATATATTTATTTTTAGATAGAGGGGAAGGGAGAGAGAAAGAGATGGAGAGAAATATCAAGGTGAGAGAGAAACAGAATTGGTTAGCTCTCACGCGTGCTCTGACTGGGATGAACCCACAACCCAAGCATGAGCCCTAACCAGGAATCAAAACAGATACTTTTTGCTCTGTGGAAAAACACCCAACCAACTGAGCCACACAAATTGGGGTGACATGAACAGTTTGGACAGGAAAAAAGGAGACATAATTTGGTGCTTGGAGTACTTTGGTCGGTAGGAGTGACCTAGATTGGTAGGATTAGATAGTTTGTGGAATTGTGGGCTAAATATGTAAAGATCAGCCCTGACTCAAAGAATAACTTACTTCAATTGTTATACTTAAAATGAGTGTATGTGTGTCTGTGTGTTCCTACTTCAAATGGCTTTATGAACTGAAAAATCAGAGCTAAAATATAATGTGCAGTGGTTCATAACTACTTAAATTGCCAAATGCTTATTCATTTGCAACCTCTTATCAAGTCTATAAATACATTTCTTCATTTTTACATTCTCACAACTAGACTTTAGTCTGAATGTGTAATTCTGTATGGGAAGTTGAACTATTCTAGTGGTTTTGCCTTTGAGATACAACATCATCAAGTAACATTTAGACCACTTCTAGATTTTCACGAACAAGGTGAGTTGCCACCAACAGAGCCAATTGAAACTCAAGGGTATAACATATTAAATTGGGAGCCAATGAGACCCCTTTGCTTTTCTCTGATAGGTTTTTAAAAACTACAGATACTGTTGGTAATATATATCCATAGAACTCCCCCCAAATCCATGAATCGGTACACTGAGATTTCACTTAGACAAATCATAGTGTGGTAACTACTATCTTTAGATTTTGATCCTTATTATTAAAGATATAAACTCAATACTAAAAAAGTCTTACAAAATTATGCAAAGACTGCTGTAACAGCAATTTTGAGCTGGACAATCAAGTTTCTTTATGCTTGATTTTCAGTTGAAATCCCAGAAGTGCAAATTCCAAAGCTGTATTGTCTTTCCCCAAATATGTTTGTTCAGCAAGCTTCAGATAACACTGCACTATTTCCTCAACGGATTTTTGCTTTACCTTTTTACATAAGCTCTATGCAAATGATATTTGAGATATCAGTGAATCACAGCACCATGTTAGTTTCTTTTATTCTGAAGCAGTTTTGCTCTCATTTTATTTATTCTACATGTTTTTCTCATAGTGCAAAGCTATTGCAGCTAACATTTTGAGTATTGGGGAGATTCTAAAATTTACAGAAAACTCCATTGGCTCAGGAGTTACAATGTACAGTTGTTCTACGTTTCTAAGACATAATACACAAGTATTTTAATCTGGGAAAATACATTGTCCAAAATAAAATCTACAGAGCATAAGTCGACCACAGAGAAAAAATTGAATCCCCATTAACATAAAAGAAAATGGGGGAAGCCTTTCACCACGGGGTTGCACATTGAAAATTTCCATGGAGAAATTTTTTATAAGCAGAGTTTCTGCCCTGTCTGTGCTCTTCAAACAGTTCCTTAGCATGTTCGCGGATGTAGTTAGTTCATTTTCAAGACATTAATGGAAACATTTCCATATTCTGCCATTCCCAGCTTCAGGACTGGCCACAAGTAATAGTGTAAGCCCTAAGACATTTGGGGAAATCAAAGTAATAAAGGGTCTATTGACTGTCTTTTTGATAGGGACACGAGCTAGAAGTCCAAGAGCATCACATCCTGCCGAGGAAGCAGAAGAGCCATTGGAGAATTATGGAGTTGCTATGGGAGAGAAGCTGCCTGTTTTGTGGAGTGAGACCCAAACCAAAGGGACTGATGCTGGAAAGGATGCAGAAAGTCAAGAGAGAGCTGGTGCAGGTCAGTACAAAATGTTCTAATGAACGGGGCGGGCTGCTGTACCTAGAGTACCCCTAGAACACATGGCAAATTGACTTAAATGTTCTGTTAGCCACAAGTCACTTTGTGTTAAATGTGGAACACAAAGAAAACAAGGTTTTTTTTTTTAAGATTGTCATATTCAGAAATCTATATCCAGGGCCGTATTTCATAATGCTTTCATCCAAATACATGTATCAATTAGAACTGTGACATTTTACTGTGGAATGGCATGTGTGGTTTTCTCTTATATTTTTAACATTAATATTTTGTTTATTTTTCATGCAGAAAACATTCTCAGTAGCCACATCAAGGAAGATAATAATAAACATAGCTTATAAATCCTGGTCATATATACAATAAAACTGATTAACTTATATGTAATTGTATCAAAGCTCAATAGAGATCAGGGTTTTGAGAATTTTGAGATTATTTTTTAATTTAAATATCTTATTGTTTATTCTATTACAGTTGTCCCAATTATTCTCCCTTTGACACCTCCACCCAGCCCAACCTGTATAACATGGCCCACACCCACGGGTCATTTATACATGTTCTTTGACTAATGCTTTCACCTGGGTTTTGAGAATTATCAGGTAGTACCAAATGCTGACTCTCAGTGTTTCCTTTAAAGATAATTTTGGCTTCTTCTACCCTTACAAGTTGGCTCTGCTTCTCTAATTCTCTACTCAAATCTAAGTCATTCTAAACTACTCATTGAGCCAGGACCTGCTTAATAAATGTGAAGCAGTGAGAAAATTACCGAAACAAATATGATGTGCTTCAAATGATCACAATCCATTCCCAAGATGCTGAGGTAGCCATTTCATTAGATTGTATTGCTACCCTTGCTGTCCATTCATATAGATTATCAAAAATGAAAAGAAGTATAGATATATAAACCCAGGAGACTTGACTAAATTGCAAAAGGTAAAAAATGAGCTATCGATCAAAAGAGAAATGGGCAAATGTGCTATGTGAATGCCATGATGAGATCATCATTTTTATTTTAATCATTGGATCTTAAACAGATCTCAATAATGTGCTGTCAATTTACTTAGATATAATAACTAAGAAATAAAGTAAGAGTCCTTTGACACTTTAATTGTCCTAATATGAACACAGCTGCCAGGATGGAAATTACTCCCTTGGTATAATTTTTGAGACATCAATGAACATTTTCAGGTCAGGAGGGTAACATTTCTTATACTACTGTGGTCATTTATGTAAATGAACCCTACTTGCTTAAAGGAGTTAATGTGATAATTTCTTATAATTTACTTTAAAAATATAAAAACAAAACTTCCTACTCATGTGTATGGGATTTTGAAATAGTCTCACAGCCTAAAAAGTATGGATTATTTCTAAGTTTCAGAATGGTTAAATTGCCATGAATACTAAGTATTTTTTCCATGTGTAAGGATGAATGACAGGTATACAACTGAATATAAGAAAAATTATTTAGTTTAAGTAATGTATATTCTATTAAAAGGTGACATAGGCAGCTACTCTTCTGTTAATATCAGTGCCTAATATTAAAGAAATTTAAAATAAACACTTATCCCGGCTGGTGTAGCTCAGTGGATTGAGCGCGGGCTGGGAACCAGAGGGTCCCGGTTCGATTCCCAGCTGGGGCACATGCCTGGGTTGTGGGCCAGGTCCCCAGTGAGGACCATGTGAGAGGCAACCATACATTGCTCTTTCTCCCTCCCTTCTCTCTCTGAAAATAAAATAAGTAAAATCTTAAAAAAAAATAAATAAAATAAAATAAAATAAACACTTATATTATAGATTTAAACCAAATCAGTACTAGTACTTTATTGAAATGAAGCATTATTTTGGTTACTACAAGCTATAAAAGAATGGCACATAACAATATAAAAATCTCTATTATTAATATATACATATATATGAATATATGACAAGATATCTTCTTTTATATCACTTGATCATTTAATATAGACTGTGAATTGACACAAATCTTCAATAATATTAATTACCTCAGCCGTGAGCCTGAAAAAATATATAAAAGCAATGATTCTAATTAGAGACTGATCAAAATCCCATTTCTAATAAGCTTATGCCTATATTGAAGCATCAGTTTCGACAGACTCTTAATACAGTGCCCAATATACCAAAGGCCTTGATAAACAGCAAAGAATGACAAGCAGTTTATCAACAGATTGTCTTCTTGATGAAGAAAGAAAAATGTCTAGGCCAACTGGCAATACAAAGCATTAAATGATTCCTTGATAAAAAGTTCTTATTTATATGAACTAAATTAACTCTTTGAAACATCTAAATTAATTACTCAAGTGATTTTATTCTAACTTGCCAAAGGTAAGATCATTTTATGATTAAATCTATCCTAAAATAGACACGGGGAGTCATATACATGCATCTAAATTAGGACACCAATTTCCAGTAAGTTGAAAAAGTCAATCTGTCAGCACAATGAATTCTAAGCAATATGTTGTAAACATACAAACATACAAGTCCTTTAATGCATGTATTATGGTAATACAGTTATTTTTTTTATTTTTAATCATGTAGAGCACTTTAGAAAAACATGCTCCTACAAATTTTCGTTGCTTTGATTAAAGAAAAACAAACAAACACACACAAAGAATGTATTTTGCTGCTGAAAATACACTAGGGCATATATTTGTTCTTCCACTCATCTAGGCCATGTTTATGCCTCCTATAGAATAAAATGGCCAATTTTAGCATAGCAAGTTATCACAAAATGTTTCTGTAAGTTCTACGGAGAGCGCATTTGACAATGATGATTAAAACAAGTAACAGGAACACAGCTGTATTTTCCACTCTAAGCTTTGTGTCACATCCATGGTAGTGTGAACCGTACACTTTGACGTGGAGAACTCTTTCTGGAGGTTACTGAACTATGTGGGTAGTATATAGGCCCTGACTTGGACTATAGTGAGAACTTTATACATAAAACAAGATATTGAAACCATAGTAAAATAACCTTTAAAACTGTACTGAAGAGGATGATCACTAAGAAAGAGATCCTACACATCTACAGAAAAAACAAAACAAAACTGAGGAATAGTAAAAGTTCCATGTGGTTTCTTAGATGTCATGTGAATTGAAATAATTGAAATCTTCCCTACTATAGCACTAAATATTTATATTTTTGAAATCTGAAAATATGTACAAAGGTTAGATATTGAATATGTGTAACGATAATCCATTCTATATACTATTGAAGGTTGGTCAATGAATGTATTTGGCCTGGTCCAATGTAATCTAGTCTATCTTTAAACCATAATCATATTCATTCATTCAACAAGTAATTATTTGTATCCTATTATGTTCCATGTGTTATTCCAACATTTTAATGATAAGGCAATTTAAGTGAACAGGTACATTCCTGCTTTCATAGAGCTTATATTCTGATTTTGAAGGGAGGCAGGAAATAAGTATGTTAGGTAGTGGGAAGTGATACAGAGACGAAGTATAAGAAGAGTAGAGAGTGAGGGGTGCATTTGAGGCAGGAGATTTTGATTTGAGGTACTCAAGAAAGGCCTCTCAGGTGAAGTGATACAGGCATGCAGGACCATGAAAGAAGTAAGGGAGTAAACCTTGAGGATGAATGTCTCAGGTAGGGGCATTTTGAAAAAGGGTAACAGTAATTTCAAAACTCAAGAGCAGCAGAGCTGCGGTGGGTGGGGCGGCTGGTGTGGAGCAGGGGAGCGGAGAAGGGATGACGAGGCCAGCCAGGGAGAGGAAGAAAGGTTGTCTGTTTGTGGTACAGCATTCGGAATCTGATATGAATGAGATGGAGAAAGGAATCTGATTTGACTTCCATTTGAAATGAATCACTGTGGCTGCTTGTGGAGAACAGAACCGAGTTTGGCAAAGCTGGACTCAGGCTAGGTAGAAAGTTCTTAAAGCGATCCAAGACACAGAAGAGGGGGGAATGGACCCAAGTGCTACTAACAGAGACATGAGAAGTGACTGGATTCTAGAGATATGTTGGAGGTAGAGTTCACAGGATTTGCTGGTGGTTTCAATGTGAAGGATGAGTGGAGGACAGGAATCTAGAATGACTCCATGACTTTTGCTCTTCATAACTGAGGGAATGGAATAGACGTCTCTGCTTCAGAGCCGGCTGTACATGAAGTGGGCTCAGCATTGAGAAACAAGGAGCTGAGTTCATTTTTACAGATCAGAGAGATACATGTGCTTGATTTGATACACTGCATCAAAGACAAAGGAAAGCCTTGTGAACGATTAACCAAGGGACTAGAATCCCATTTAAAATTGGATGTACAGTTCTTTCCCCCTGAAGTGGAGGGAACACAGAGCAGGTATCTATAGAGTCTCATTCATTTACAAACGAGTAATCCCAATATTATTTTAGACATATGTACTGAGAAATTGAAGCAAAAAATAATAATGTGTTCCACTGATTGGCACTACTAGGAGAAACCTAAAAATATGAACTGCTGGACAAGGTCAGTTAATCACAACTACATACATTATAGGCCACAGATGTAGCATCACATGACTTGAAAAATCTGAATAAAGCCTAGTTATTGTTCTTTCCAAAGTGTTAAAAACCAGCAGAAAGTCAGACTTACAAATCTTTCAGTGATGCCGGAGCTTTCTGATTACACCCAGGTAATGTTAACATCAGAGAAACAGGAATATAGAGTTGGAGAGCACTGAAAGCTTGCCAAAGTCACTATCCTCACCAAGGAGGACATCTGTGATGTGATTCCTGGCCCATGTGCCTTCTATGTCCAGTTTGGGCATTTTCTGATGGTTTATGAAGTTCACTTTTCAACATTTTAGCTTCAAAATATCAATAGTCTCATAAGAGAAAATGTTCGCTTTTTATATCAACAAATAATTTTCTGAGCATTATATAACCTTTTGGAAAAAAAAATTTCTGTGTGAACTACAAAGTGTGATCTAGCACATAGTACAAAGGTAAGTTCCTTGCCCACAGGAGGAATTATGTGATTTTAGAAACAAGAATGTACCTTTGAGAATATCATGCTTACTCAAAGAAGTCAGAAAAAGTTAAGAATCATATGATTTCATTCATACATGGGATGTAAAAATTAAAGTAGCCAATGAACAAAAAGAAAAATGCAAAAACTCATAGATACCGAAAACAGTATGCTTACCAGAGGGAATTGGGGTGGGAGTAGTGAAGGGTACAGGGGAGATAAATGGTGATGGAAGGAGACTTGACTTAGGGTGGCTAACACACAATGCAACATACAGATGATGCGTTATTACGTTGTACACTTGAAACCTATATGATCTTATTAACCAATGTCACCCCAATAGATTTACTAAAAGAAAAAAAGAAACAAGTATGACCAATGTTTAGTTCATAGCAACATTTTGGAGGAATGTTTTGCTTTTCTTTGAATACAATGAACACATCTCATGGGTATTTTCTTTTCCCTCAATTCTTACTTCAGGGAAAGACATCCACACTTTCATGTACATGCTAACCTATGAGACATGTTTGAGTTCGAGAGGGAGGGATTATCATTTAACATTACTGGCAGAGAAATTTTGGTATTGCTTCCTGCCCGAGTATGAGCTCCCCAAAACAACATGCATAAGCAAATGCACAAACACGGTCTACTAAACTAACACTTCTTTAACTTTCTTCAATGTTTTTTATGTCTACAGTCTAATTTTGAAAAGTGCCTATTCTTGGAAATTCTATAAGGTCATTTGGAAAGTGGCTTTACCTTTTTTCATTGGTTCCCAGGCTCACGAGGACTATTAGAGCATCCATCTTTTCTCTCTGTGAACATAGACTTCCTTGCAGAATTCACAGAGTACTTTCTCCCTACAGATAAGGCACCTAAACAAAGTGCCAGCACACCTCTTTTGAGACGTGAGATAAAGGACAGAATCAACAAAATCTATAATTTCATGTCTCCAGGTGCACAGAATCGTGATTGTGGAGCTAACACAACTGCCGTAGCTGGCTTCCTAAAAAATAATGGTGATACTAACAACAAATACATTCTAGAAACTTAGCACCCCCAGATACTGCCATATAAGGTAAGAACTTATTAGTGCTGTTTCACAGATGACCTGATGCTAAAAATATTAGAAACCCGGTGGGTAGTAAGTCAAGATTCAAATGGAGGAATTCTGACTCAACAGAACATAGCGGTAATGAGTTCCGGGCTCATAACCAGACTTTTCGGTTCAAACCCAGGCCCTCCAATTACTCAACTGTTCCCTACCCTGGTCACCTTATCTGCAAAATGGAATCATAACAGTATCATCTAATAGGTTGAGAAGAGCGAATTGGTTAACCATAACCCCAGTCTGATTATGGTTAGGACAGCAGGCAAACCTAAATGAAAAGACATTCTACAACATACCCAATGAGTGCGCTTCAGTGTCCTAGTCTTGGAAAGCAAGGAATGACTGGCAGAAAGCAGACATAACTAAATTCAAAGTGACACCCTGGATTGGATCCCAGAACAGAAAAGGGACATCCATGAATAAACTTCTGAAGTCCAAATGAAGTCTGCAGTTTAGTTGATAACATACCAAGGTTAACTTTTTAGTCTTGATCAAAATATCACACTTGTGTAAGTTGTTCACAGTTGGGAAAATTGGAGGTATATGAGAACTCTCTATTTTCAACTTTGCTGTAATGAGTCCAAACTATCAATGTAGTTTTTCAAGTAAATCAGTTAAATTGATTAATATGTGTGAGAAAGACTAGTGCCAGGCACATTATGAATGCTAAATAAATAGTAGCCTTTAGTAATCAGTAGTGGTAAGTGCTAGACGCTGTGCCCAGAGCAGAGATGAGGATAAACATGGCAGAGAAAGGAGACAAGAAAGCAATGAGAGAAGATCACAGGGATAAGCCTGGAAAATTTGCTGTCCTGCAACTGAGGGACTGAAGTTGAGACATGTGTAGAACAGCGAGTAGCAGGACCTAGAGTCCCCGTCTTCACTGTCCTATTGTGCCACAGCCTTCTTACCCCGATGGTCTGCTGAGATGTGGAGTCATCCCCTCTTTGCCATTCAGTCTCAGGGGTATTGTAAAAGTGCTTCTTTCACTGCTGATGGAAAGTCAAATGCTTTAAAACTCTGGACAGAGGAGAAGCTTATAAGGCAAAGTTGGGGCTTATTGGAATGAACAGGAGAGAACAGCATATTAATGTTGCTGGATGCTTTTAATGTTTAAGAATATTTAACTTTCTGTGTCGAGCAAACTTCTTTGAGTTCGCCTGTCACGGGACAGGCCAATGAGTGCTATGAAAAGTGCCTGAAAAATGTTTGAAAGCTTCGTGGGATAGGTGTTACCTTCTGGAAAGCTGTGGCAGCACATGCTTTGAGTGCGGATGTTAAGAAGCTGAGCTAGTGAACAGATCTTCACACATCCAGAAATTAGAGCTGCAGTGACAGGTCTGGCAAAGCGCACTCGGCTTTACGCCGCTTTCTAGAAGAGCAGGTGCCACGAACACCCCAGATAGCTCCACCCTTTAAAGAAGCAGGATATTGATGTTTAATGTACAGAGCATTAAATGGGCATAGCATAAATAATTCTAAAAAGTACTGTATGTCATCCGTTCAGAGACCCTTTAACCCACTTTAATATCTTTGACATCAAGACACAGCTTACAATCAACAACATCATTTTTTAATTTGGTCGCATTTTTTTCTTCCTCTGTGGTTCATAAAACTGTGTTGCATGTTGACCTTGATGGCACTTTACAGCTGAAAAAAAACTGGTGACGATTTCTTCATCTGTTTCGTGTGAAAGCTGGCACTATTGCATTGAGGACTAATACAGAGCCACCCAGAGGAAAATGACTAATGCAAATTTTACTTGGGAATGACTTCCACTTCTGTCTTACACACACACTGGCATTCTTCCCTAATTTTCCTCTCTACCTGCACGTTAATAGACCAGCAAGGTTTGCATTGGTGAGATATTACATAGAATGTTCAAGAAATACAACAAACACTCTGTTTTCTTAACAAATAGGCTACAGGCTACGTGGGTTGATAGTAAATAAAAGACTTGTACGCTCAAAGTGCAAGTGCATAGAGAAACACACATAAAAGCCTGGGAAAGACTCCCTGAGCACTGGGACACTAATATTCAACATTGGATACCTACACCCAGAGGTTTGAGCTAATTATCATTGAAATTAATCATCGATGAGTGGAAGTTCTGCCATAAGATGCTCACAAGACATTAGCCTAGGAATTCTAGTGCCCTTATACAAAAATCCATATACTGTATTAGTAGGATGGTGGTCTGATTGAAATGATAAATGATGATAGCTTGAATGACCTACTTCCCTTGATTCCATGTAGTACGTTATACTGCATTACCCATAATTCATGTGTTAATTCATTTCTTCATTCTTATAAGTACACACTAATATGAGATAGCACCATTAGTATGTGACAGTCACAAACTAATAGAAGCTGATGACACGCACATACGTGCACACATAAAACTTACATAAATACAGTGTTCTTAAGGAATGGAGGAGAGGAGGGACAGAGGAGTGAAAGGGACCATTTGATATATAAATAGTTCCAACACAAGGGTAGATATGATAAATATGTAAAAAGATGCAGATTACATTATATAAGAGATTAGAGGAAGAGAAATAAAAGAGGATTTCAGTTCTCTAAAATGGATGAAGCTTTAAGAAAAAAAGTTAAATTTATCCTGAAAAGGTTAAAAAAGACTGCCTTCATTACATATTACTCAAGCTTGGTGGTCACAGGGACCGGTAGGTCCTCACAGTTCACTTATTCACGCCCTGTCTAGTTTAAAAACTGTTAGCTGACTTAAGCCTTGTTCCCAAAGGCCTCTTTTCATCAGAGATTGTTAGCAACGAATATCCCTGCCATTTGAAAAATGCCGGTAATAAATGCATCTGCAACTCTCAAGTGGTTCATCTTAACAGAGTGAGAGCAAAATGAGAAGGTTTCATCAGTGGCAGCATTTGACAAGGTGCTATTGGTGTCGTGAGTGCTATAGATTGGTAGGGTGCATTTTTAGTCATAAGTCCTAGACACACCAGTGAATATCTAAAAACCTGTAAAGTCAGTTAATTAGGAGTAGTGGCAGTCCTGTGATACTGTAATGTCACTCTTCAAACAGCTGTGGTCTGGTGTGAAAAACCTCACTACACGGCTTTTTCTGGTTTTGTTTTCCGCTGCCATTCTTCATTAACATGTTATGTAGAAAGGCAAGCCTTTATATACAATGTCCCTTTTGATGGATGAAGAACGTATCTAAAATAAGAGATATTCTGAAAACTAAAAAGCCAGCTTATATTTTCTATCCCAAGCTATTAGCAGCCAAGCAGGCCCTGTAAGAGCTCGGACCATGTGGATGGGGGGAAATCACACCACAGTTACCATCAGGGCCTATGGCTTCAATGCCAGACTCTGCCATGGAGAAGTTGTGTCTGTTTCAATAGACGTGTGGATATCACTTAACCTCTGGGCGTTTTGTAAGCTGTAAAGTTACAGGTACTTTCGCACCTTATCTCTAAGTGGCAGCACTTAGGAAGACAGGATGATGGCTGTGACCACTTTACCCATTATGGCCTGTTCAGACCTTGAATGAATAAGGGTCTTCCCTTTGCCACCAGCAAACCACCACTCCACTTCCGGACAATCAAAATCAATGATGCTGTCATTGCCTCGCCCCGAAGGTGGTGGTGAGACAGAGATCCGATGATACCAACTTCTGAATGTGACAGAGCCGAGAAAGGCCGAGGTCAATCACTAGTTCTGGAGCTGGAGGTGGAGATAGGGTTCCTAGCTGATCCAACTCTCTGCCATCATTGCACCCAAATTCAAAGCTCGGTGCTAGGGTTATGTGATCCTGGGGGAGTTACTTGGCTTCTTAAAGAGTTGCTTTTGCCCTGGCTGGTGTAGCTCAGTGGATTGAGTGTGGGCTGGGAACCAAGCGGTCCCAGTTCAATTCCCAGTCAGGGCACATGCCTGGGTTGCGGGCCAGGTCCCCGTGAGGGCCATGTGAGAGGCAACCATACATTGCTGTTTCTCTCCCTCTCTTCCTCCCTTTCCCTCTCTCTCTAAAAATAAATAAAATCTTAAAAAAAACTTAAAAAAAAAAGAGTTGCTTTTGACATCTATAGAATGGGGGTGATTTACTCTATTCATGTTGGGAGAAGTAAGTGATGAGGTGCTTGGTCCAGCATGTTTTGAGCACTCAGCAGGCACGTGTTGCTGCTGCTCTCTACCCCTGTTCGAACCTCGTTCCACAAACACATTACTTCAAACATAAGCCAGCAATCATGACATGCCACATAGGAACAAATTTTGCAATGACCAGAGGGAGTAATTGGGTTTTGGGAACATGATAGATTAGTAGGCACTAAGTAGCATACTGAAAGGCATACTTGACAAAGAAGGCAAATTCTCCGGGCCAATCGTTTTAAACTATGTTTTCATATGAATGTGTATGTAAAAGGAAAAGGAACTTAATACAAATCAATTTTTTTACTTGGCAATCACACATTCTACTAACAAAACAACTTGGATTCTTTTGTATTACTGTTTTCATCCACCCATTCAGTTACCATATTTTGAGAGCCTACAGTGAACTAAAAATTATACTGAATTTGGAAGTGAGAGGCAGGCCCAGAGACCCTAGCGGTTGAATCACCGAAGTTAAACCCAAACTTAGCATTCTGTGTTTACCAATATCCAGTATATGTGGCTGTAGCCAAGGTTTTGAGTATGGCCTCTCCCATTGCAAATGGTGCGCACAAGACTGGCAGGCAAATGATGCGCCTTGAGCCACTGAAGATCCCCTGCCCGAGTGTTCTCTACCATCATTCAATTGACATTGAGTAGTAGTTTCTGCCTTTTCTATTGAGCCACTTCTACAGGCCAAAATAGCCCCAATCTATTAAATACTGAGGTATTTTATTAATTATATATGCACATCTGCACACACAGTCTTCTACAAAATGGAAAACCACCAGGTGTCAAATACAGTATAGGCAATCTTTTCAGTCATGAGAAAAAAATACTAAATGTTGTAGTTCATCATTCTGAAAAGCAATAGAGATCAAGAGGCTTTCTGTTGCTATTAGTTCATTTTCATTGCTGAATTTCCACTGTATTATCAAGTTTCTGGACTTACTCTGTTTTCATTGCCCCATTTTTTTAAACAAATCTATTATCTGTGAATAATACCAAATACTGCCTACCTAATGCCCTTACATTCATTATGAAGATTAATAAGACAATGCTGAGCAGCATTTTCCATTACTCTGAAAAAATAAGATCTGCAAATACAAAATAATGTTATCAATTTGCATATGCCATGGTTTGACTGTAAGATGCTCTGTTATTGGCTACATATTAATCTTCAGAATTAAATAAAAGCAGTAAAAGCATTCTGAGTTTTTAGCATGAAATTGAAAAAATTAAAATCTTTTGAGTGGCTTCTGTAACAAAACTTCTAAGTCCTTTAAAAACAAGAAAGGGTTTTCAAAGTTCCACCTGGTGGCTGTATAATGAAAATACTTTGTCTAATTCAGCTTCTGCAATTGCCTTACCAGCAGCGTATTGCTCTAAGCCGGAAGCTGTCTGTCAGCAGACGTATTCCAAGCTCCGAGAAGACAACACTAAAACATGCTAGCCTCTGTGCTCCCCTGAGATGAGCATCCAGCTCGACAGTTACAAGACATTTGAGTTTGTTTCCTCTGCTAACCCTGTCACGGAAACCAAGGAAAGCTTAAAATTCAACAAATAAAAGCCCTACTAAGGCCAAAGCACATCATTTTGAAAGACTAGGTTTTAAGATTCCATTGGGTATCTTTGCATTTATTTTCAATTAGCTTTTTTTCCCTCCCTGTAACGAAGTTCAGGAGGGTTCAGATTCATAGGCGAGCCAGGCTAATGGAGGCCATTGGCGCTCTGGTACAGGCACGTTTTCATGAGGTAAATGAGGATGC
Organism: Micronycteris hirsuta; assembly: GCA_004026765.1. Taxonomy (NCBI): domain Eukaryota; kingdom Metazoa; phylum Chordata; class Mammalia; order Chiroptera; family Phyllostomidae; genus Micronycteris; species Micronycteris hirsuta. The sequence continues at coordinate 118,771 of PVJI01001257.1, forward strand.
TTGGGGCAGACCTTTTTTTCAGGCCTAAATGAAGAGATGTCATGAAGAGGAAAAGATTTTTTAAATAGTGGTGAACTTTAGCATCTCCAGGGATAGATTCTGCTCAGGGCTTTAAAGACTTCATTAACCAGATGAAATCTTCCAAGAAAGCACAGATAGACTAGGAAAATAAACAAGTAGAAACATGATGTGTTGGCCTTTGAAGACATAATCTGCTAGGTCTAAGGGCCTGAAATAAAAGAGCATATCTGGGCACACCTTTGATGAGAGAGAGAGAATTCTCTGAACAGGAATGTAAATGAAATTCGAAAATGTAATCCAGAAAGTGGATTTACAGAATAGGGCAAAGGAATTTTTTTTTCTGGAAAAAGTTCACAGGGGTAAAGATCTGTAGTCAATATAAGGTGCCAGGGCAGCCACAAAGAACGGTGAGTATTTTACACCTTGTTACCGACAGCTCCGGTTCCCTAGAGCAAGGGTCTTAATAGTACTCGGTAACCACCTCTGTTTCCTTCTGATGCAATACTTCCCACTGAACTGCTTTAGGGAAAGGAACAGGTATGTGATACCCATAAGAATATTTATATCAATTGTGTGTTTCTAAGAGGTAGGAAGTACATCCAAAGGAAATGTTGAGCTTTACATTAAATGACTCCTAAGAGAAAATATTTCACTTTTGCTTGGAATCAAAACCTCAATTAAAATATACTATTTCTCTAAGTTTTCATAGATGCTTCATGTAATTATGAATTTTTCCCTGATGCATTGATTTTCATATACCAACAGGAAGATAATCTACAGAGAAATATCCATTTTAGTGTCTCCTTTAATATATACAAATCTAGAAAGGAAAAAAAATAAAATCTTATGTCTCATCTGTTGTTCCCCTGTTCAGTAAAAAATTTCCAATAAACAAAAGCAATAATATCATCATTACAAATATAATTAGGGCTGGAAATATACCAGTCACTTTACTAGGCACTTTATATACATGAGCTCAGTAAATCCTTAAACAGGTTTAATTCCATGTTATAAATGAGAACCTATGAAAAGAGAGTTTAGGAATCTTCCGCAAAGTTCCAAAGTCATTGAACACATTTGTGTTTACCTTCAGAGTTAATAGAAAAATGCCTTCAATGTTCCTCAGAGTCATTCTTACAATGAAAGTTCCTATGGAAATTAGAGAATGGAGCCTAGTCTCAGTTAAACCATTTGTGTATATAAACTATTTGTGTACATAACAAAGTAGTGGAAGTAATCTTTGAGAGACACTGCCTACATGCTGAGTTCCTTGTGGTCTTAGGCTCTTAACCCATTGGGTTTTTATGGGGTAAAAACAAGCTGAAACATCAAACTACAGTTTTTTCTTGTCATGGCAGAAATGGGCACGTGGGTTGAGGCTCTAAGCCTCAGTTATCACTGGCAAACTATCAAAATGAAAATTGGTATCTTTTCCGGAGAGAAGGAGGTCACGGATATGCTGGTTAACTACCAGTCAGATTCCACTTCCGGCATTGTTTCAGGAAGTCATTTTAAGCTCCAGATCATAGTTTATCCCATCTCCCTTCTCGTCACTTCTTAGATATTATTGCATCAAAGGAAACCCAGAAATCAGTTGTTTCAGCTTATCGCCTTCAGACATCCTACAGATGAGGCAACAGAATGTCAATGGTTCCGTGAACTGCTTATTAGGACATTCTTAAACTGTATCTGAAACACGCTGTTATCATAAAACTATGATCTTCTTGGTTGCGCCCAGTAGGTGCTCAATACATGTTTGTGGAAAAACCAACACACTGTGAGGGGGTCATTAGAATTCCCATCACCTCCATCCCAGTGTAGTTTATCTTCTTCAGCACACTCTCTTACTAATTGCCTAATCTATACTGTTTAATTCTTTTTTTTTCTAGAAATGTTAATGAAGACAAAAGTGACAAGGAATCTTGGAAGTACTTTCAAACTACACATATTATTATCTTTTAACTGGATAATTTTCTGCTCAGTTGCTTGTGTAAATTGAGACAAACTGGACTATAAGGCCCTGAGAAGCATGGTGTCTTTCTCGGGTCTTTAAGGCTGTATCTGTGGGCACAGCAGACTGCCTATTAGCATAAGCAGAGCCCAGAAAATATTGATAAATACAGGTTGGAATCTACCTGGAAATGAAGCATAGCAGAGAGTGACAATGAAGATGAGAGTAAATTGTCCCTGGTGCATATTTCCCATGTGGTCTCAGGGATAGCAGATCAGGATTTGAGAAAGGTTTATAAATTTCATTGCATTATGTGCCTTTCTGTATGTGAAAAACAGGAAGAACTTTCCTCAATACTCAAGAGTGCAGACATTCACTGGGCTGCACGAAGACAAACACAGTGAAACATTCACTAAAATATATGCTTTTGGGGGAAACACGGGAACACAGTTATCTCTAAGAAGGATTCACACAGTCTGGATTAGAATTCAGTCTAAAATCAACACTTCACTATAAAAGAGGGAAATTCCTATCACATTAGAAATGCCACACCGATGATTATATATGGAAAGAAAGGCGCAACACCAATGTTAGGTCTGCCATATTTCTATGTTCAAGCTAACCAATCACCTATAGCTTCTATAATTAACAGATGACCCTTAAACAAGGCACTGGCACGGAGTGATGTGAGCCTGGAGGGGAGACTGCAGGTGGTTTGCTCCATTTGAAGATTAGCTGATCCAATCTTGACACAGAGAGCTGACCCAGTTCCTGGTGTTCACAGACAAAGAGCTGATACCATTAATGGTCCAGCGTAAATGCATCTCAGGCTTTGTTTCTCCATTTAAAATTATAAAAGGGTTTATATTTATTTTCCTTTCTTTTCTTTTTAGGGAATTAATTATTGGATGATAGCAAATAAATTTTAGCAGTTGTAACTGTAAAACAAATATCAGAGAACGCAGACCTACATTTTGAATGCCAAGAAAACACAGCTGTTGAAAATTCCAGGATATTCTGTCACTTACACCTTAGTTACACTGTGTGATCCCTGCATTGGCAGTAGCATCACCATGAAGCTGAAATGGACGATCTCAGGCCACATCTCATACCTCCTGAATCAGTGCCTCTATTTAACAACCTCTTCTTCCTCCCCCGACGTGATCCTATGCACATCAGTGTTTTGAGTAGCAGTTGTTTTAAGCAAGAGCAGTACTTTCTGTTCCAGGGGAACAGCAAAAAGAACCTTGGAGGACAATTAAAGCTAGACCAGGAAAGGGGGTGTAGTAGGAAAACAAGACTTAAGCGATTTTCTTCCTTGGCCTTGCCCAGATTATGGCAGGCTCGTGAATCCCTTAGAAATAAAACAGTGATCCTTGTGATACATACAGCACACCAAGGAGCTAAAAATATCCATGGATTCCACTGAAGAAGAAACACATTGACTCAAGAAGAAGGCAGTATTCAACAGGTGGTATTGACTGATTTAAAGTGTTGGCGCTCAAGGAAGCAGTTGAGCAGGAAGCAGAACAGAGGACAGGGAACTATGAAAGTAGAAGGACTCATCATGAGTGGTAAGGAGGTTTTGAGAGGAGTAGCTTTTGCTTCATGGTGATAGACTTGCCAGGCTAAGGGTATCTCCAGTCCCTCAAAACTTGGCATGCATCCTTGATGGGGGAGTTGTTTACTAAATAAGAGTTTGTTGTGTTTGTTCTACTACCCGTGTTTACTAGTTCACTATATAATATAATTTTACAATTACAAATTATGCAAAAGGAGAAAATAGGAGTGAAAATGGTTGTTTTTATAAAGACTAATTTGAAAGTTTGAAAAGACTATATTCAAGTGAGTCACTACAGAGAAGTGAGATCATGTACTATTTGCCTTTCTATGACTGGCTTACTGCACTTAGTATAATATCCTCCATGTCCAGCCATTTTGCCAAAAATGGCGGGATTCCTTCTTTTTCAAGGTTGAATAATATTGTACAGTATGCATACACCACAATTTCTTTATCCATTCACCTGTGGATGGACATTTAGGTTGTTCATGTCCTGGCTATTGGGAATAAGGCTGCAATTAACACAAGAGTGTTAGGTATCTCTTCAAGATCCTGATTTAAGTTCCTTTGGATAAACACCCAGAAGCGAAATTGAAAGATAATATTCCTAAGACAGTAGTCCATTTATGTTTTCTTCCATTTTTTTCAAAAAAAAAAGCTGAAATTGGAAGCTATAGGTGATGCACTAAGAATAGAATTTTTGCAGCACTTAGAACCTCAATGTGAAAATATTTAAGGAGAAGGTCTTGGCCCTACATAAAATGATTAATATATATTCTTCCATAGTATATTAAGCAAAGTGTTTATTTCATGAGTATAATCTATTTTTATGATTTCCTTAACAGCCATTAGTCTTGATTATGTCAGATAAGTCAACACCTCTCTGAAGAAAGCTTCTACAACATATTTGCAAACTTTGTCCACCCTTACTCACTGGCACCAATGGCCGGCATTGTGTTGAGCAAGATTATTACTGATGGAAATGTGCTAGGTCATGATAGTGTGTTGAGGAATAAAATAATGTTGAGAACCACTAATCTAAAGACAAATACATGCTTATTTCATTCAGATATATTTTTAAATGCCCCATTGCTACTGGCAGTAAATTTAAATGGTCGTATGTGTAGTTTATCAATTACTTAGATACATGCGTATATCCAAGCTATGTTTTCTAGATGCAGATGTTTATCTACATTTATGAAGACAGCCATAGCAAATTTAAAAACCTGCAAATAGTAAGTACACAGACAAAAAGTTTTTAATCTACACTTGTCTCATGCTGCCCAGAAATGCAGAGCCGTAAATTAAAATGCTACTTTCTGCAAGTTGTCAGAAGAATCGCCTACATGCATTACTTTGACATGCATGTACTCGACAGGCCACGGAGTCTCCAAGTATCTGAAACATTGCCCCTCTGAGAAAACAGGCACCCAGCAAATCTCTTTGTGCAGAGCAGCTCGGCCTGGTTCTTGTCCAACGTGAACAGACAGGCGCTGTCCCAGGGGGTGACCTCCACTGACTGTATCTGGGCTGAACCTGTGCACAAGCCATAGGGAAGCCAGTGCGCTGGGAGGCCCACTACCTTTCTAAGATACCTTAATTTCAAACCTTGTTTATCAGTGTTGCATACTGGATCACATAAAACAGACCCAATCATGTTTTCTTAATGGAAAAGTTTTGGCGATAGATGAACAATGAGAACATTTGCGCTCATTGCTGGCAATGAGATGACCACTTGAGCTCATGCTATGCCCCAGTAGGACACAGCTGTAAGTTCTACTTCTCCCTGACGGTTGATGTATCAATGTATTCCTGCCTTACAAGTACTATGTCTTTTATCCCAGAATTCTCAAGGTAAACCATCTTAATTTGTACACTCCTCTTACTTGCAGCCAATGTGCCATACTATTTATTATAAAGTGACTATTATCCTTCATTTGAAGCCATATAAAATATAATTCAGCCCTGACTGGGTGGCTTAGTTGGTTGGAATATCGTCCCGTACACCAATAGGTTGCAGGTTCGATTCCTGATCAGGTCACATGCCTAGGTATTGGGTTCAATCCTTGGTTGGGGAACATATAGGAGGCAACTGATTGATGTTTCTCTTTCAAGTGTTGTGTGTGTTTCTCTCTCTCCCTCTTCCTCTCTCTCTAAAATCAATAAACATATCTTCGGGTGAAGATTAAAAACAATAAAATGTAATAAAATATATGAAAACACATGGTAACTACTTTTCAGATCATAAAAATCATGATTTCATACAGGGGTGAATTGATTCCCAGAATAAAAAGGATATTTCACAAATGTCTTTTAGATGACTATATTGCCAGTACAGTGAAACTCACAGAAAAGAAACTCATAAGAAATTACAAGTGAGTTAACCAATAAGAGAAAACTTCTGTGCTGTGTAGGGACTCACCTATCCCATATCAAATTTTGAAAGCAGCAATAATCAAAACATGTTAATATGAAAGACACTGAAATGAATTCAGACATTACTTATTAACCAAAAGTACAATGGCAAATAAGGAAGTAAAACCAATGAACTGCCTTTTTAATTAAATTATCAAACATAATACAACCTATTTTAGATGGTATGAAATTGCTTAACCTTGTCATATTTATTTGTGTTCATCCATGAAGCATTGAATCTAACCAATGGTATAAAACTGAAGTAGAAGAAAATTCTGGTTACAGAGCCACTTAGCGTGGCACCTTCAAGGGAGTGTGCCAATGAATATTACTTAGATGTATTAGTATCAACAGCTATTATCGCATGATATACAGCTATTTCATACTGCATATTCTATGAGGTCTTACAGCAGCAGTTTACAAATTATATTCCATGTAACACAGGATTCTCAATAGATATCAGCAGCTACTGCGCACAAAAAAGTGATGTGCTCGAACGCTTGTAAGGACATGGTGGATGCCACCAACATCCATTGGAGCATCTGAATGTACGTTTAAAAAAGTTTTGAGAAGTCCAGCAGTCATTTTTTATGTTTACCTTTACTGATTCCAGTTTCTCCCAAAATTGTTTCTTCATAGAACCATTTTCTAAGGAATAATTGCTAATGCCTCATAGAAAATTGACATTTTATGATATAGTTTAGTCCATGGTCATACGGACATTTATCTTTAATCAAACACTGGTGAAGTAGATGAGAGCATTAACTTTTTTGTAACTAAGAAAAATGAGGAAGTCATAGTTATCAATGCTTACTAAGAAATGAATAAAACGATAAGTAGTATGTTTCTACTTATATGGATACCAGAATTTGCTGTGCTAGACTTTAATTAAAAGGACTTTCCAAACTTGAAATATTTCCTAGCACTAATTAAGACATTTAAGAAAATCTAGAAGTAAAACCAAATTGTTTTAAATAACTTTCATTTTTAAACATAAGATAATTACAAGACTTTGCTTTCTCTCTGTGTACTGATGACCAGAAATGGCTCCCAAACGCTCTTTTGTGAATTAAATTATTAGTGGCTGCAAATTCTTAAACATTTTGAGTTATCTCAAAAAAAATGTGTTGCCCTCTTTCTCAAGTTCTGCTGGCTCCTTTTCAAATGTCCAAGCAGAAAGACTATAGGAAGTAGTAACCATTATGTTTGTGATCATTGTGTAAAAACAGTAGAGAAAAACAGTGTGTGTTCTTGAGTGAAACATAATTGTTTTCAAATGTAACTGGACAATATTATGACTTTTGACTAAATTGTGATCATCTTTCACAGACACTTAGATGCCAAAGATAAATTGTTGACAGCTTCTTGTCTCGGGAATTCTTGTAACTAATAAGAGAGTTGACGCCAACCTGGCTGCATCAATGCCCTGTTCAGTAAGTGACAAGAATCCCTGACTCTGGGTGAGAAATTTGGCTGGGCAGCTGGGGTTATTTCTAGAGAAAACAGATACCTACCACTAAAAGATGACTGGTATATTACAATAAAGATTACAATTTCCATTATACAGTATTGGCAATTACTTTAAATTAAAAAAATATTGTATTTTTTTCCATTACCATTTAGTCCCCATATATCTGCCTCCCCCACCCCTCCATAAGTACCACACTGTTGTCGATGTCCATAAGTCCTTTATCCTTTTCGCTCCATCACTCCACTCCCCAAGCTACCCCCACCCTTATCTGTCATCTGCTCTCCATCTATGAGTCTGTCTCTGTTTTGATTTTTAGTTCAGTTTCTTCATTAGATTCCACATCTGAACGAAATCATATGGTATTTGTCTTTGACTGGCTTATTTCACTTAGCATAAGGTTCTCCAGGCCCATCTACATTGTTGCAAAGGGTACAATTTTCTTCTTTTCTACAGCTGAATATTATCCCATTGTGTAAATGTTCCACAGTTGTTTGATCCACTTGTCTACTGACGGGCGCTTAGCAATTTTGGATTTAATATAATTACTTCATATAGTTAAGAACAATCTTTAAAGATTATTACATAGTTAAACCCATCTGTCTTTTTCCAGTATGGCTTTCTTCCTTTATGGTTATATTTTCAAAAGTATTTTCCATTCCAATTTTATATGAATATTCATTTAAAGTTTTCTGTGCTAATAATTTTGTAGTTTTACTTTTATATTTACATCTTTAATCTGAAGTTAACTTGAGTGTGTGCTATATAAAAGTTAGAAAGGATCTAACTTTTCTCTTCCAAATGGTAATATTTATACAAATGTCACTTTAAAAATAAATCATTTTTATGATCACTTAAAACTAAATATTTATAAAATGCTACATTTCTTTTTAAACTTTTGCAATTAACTACATTCACTCTTCTTCTTGGTAGTTGTGTCTGCTTTATGTACCGACTGCTAAAACAGTACCTTAAAAACTTGCTGTAGCTTTAATATATATTTTAATATTAGAATATAAAATGATCATTTTAGTCTTTAAAACATTGAACACTTTGCAGTGATTTACTCAAGGATATTTTTTACAGTCTCGTGGGAACTGGAATCATTGGTGAACAAGTTCTTCTAGTAAAAGCCTGGACTTGTTAATTTTAACAGCAAACCCTTGAAAAGTTTCCAGAAACATAAGATTCCAAAGCCAATGCAATTATTGCAAAGCACTAAAAAGATGAATCCCCAACTTATTTTGTGAAAATAGTATAAATATTATACTAAAAGATGACACATTATAACAATCCGTAACCACATTTTCTCTCCCCTTGAAATCCCAGACCAAATTTTACCTGTTTCCTTGTGAAAATCTGACCCCATTCCTGTGAGAAATTTCCATTTTTTCTCCTCTGTTTTCTGATAATGCTTTGTCTGCCAATCTACACTAGCATTTTCTCTGTGGTTCTATTATGAAATATTTATTATATGTAGTTATTTGTGTGCTGTATATTTTGGTGAGGTCCTCCAGGACAGAGCTCATGCAATATTTATATCGATGTCCCCAGCCACGCAACAGGCACAGTATCTTGTATTTAATAAGTAATCAAGAAATGTCTGATGGATTTATTAAAAGTAGTAACCTTATGAAATATAATGGGGTACATATTACTCTCTTCAATGTAATTAGAGCTAGTTTTCATGTTCAGCATGTGCGACATAATATGCTCACAAACTTCTATTTTATTCTCACACAGCTTAATGGAATGGGTATTATTAGCCTCATTTATCACACATTATACTGTGCACCTTACATTTCATTCCATTTTAGGTTCAGACAACTTTGTTAACTAGGTATTTAGTGCACACACTTTTCAGGTATGCAGGTGACAGACTCAAAGTTCAAATCCAACTCAGTTTGACTTTAAGCCTGTGTGTGCGTGCACATGCACGTGTGCATAAAAACAAGTGGAAGCAGAGACAGACATTAAATCTTAAGAATACAGGAATGTGATGAAAGTTAAATAACAAATGTCCACAATACAATATGTACAAGCCTCGGTTACTGTGGATCCAAAGAATCACAGAGAGAGAAAAGGTCAGTTAAACAGTTTTCTGCCAAAGGTCACTACACTAGGGAATGAAGAGAACAATGGTGTGGTATGTTTAAGACAGACTAAGGAAAAACAGATAAACTGTGTGCTATGGGAATCATAGAACATGAAAGCCATTTAAAATAATGACGCGGAGCTTTATAAAATGCAGATCTAGGCCCGGCTGGTGTAACTCAGTGGATTGAGTGCGGGCTGGGAACCAGAGGGTCCCGGTTCGATTCCCAGTCGGGGCACATGCCTGGGTTGCGGGCCAGGTCCCCAGTGGGGGCCATGTGAGAGGCAACCATACATTGCTCTTTCTCCCTCCCTTCTCCTCTCTCTGAAAAGAAATAAATAAAATCTTTTAAAAAATTAAAAAAAATAAAAATAAAATGCAGATCTACATGTTCTACCTCAAGAGATTCTGCATAGGTAGCTGTAGAGAGGAACACAAGAATCTGCATTTGTAGAAATCACTTTGATGCAGGAGTTGAGCCGCTTCCACTTTGAAAATCACTGGCATAGGGGCTTAAGAACGTGGAGCCATTGTGTTTGGGGTGTTCACATCACAGGCTACACCATCTCCAGTGGTCCCATCTGTATCATTTGCTACGCGAAAGTCACACTGTGATGTTGTATGGTGTACAAGTGGTACAGATGGGACCGCCATCCTTGTAAGAGTCTGTGGTATGATGGCAGAAGGGAAGGCTAACGTTTCCCTGGTGCCTGCAGTCTGCCAGTGACTATGCTAATTTTGACAGATAGATGATGAATGATAGAAAGATAGAAAGAAAGAAAGATGACAGAAAGAAAGATAGATTTAAAAGCTTATATAAGTTATACAATCAATCTTATATCATTTAAACTTAGGTATTATCATCTCTCTTGTACATATAAAGAAACTTACATCCAGAGAACTCTGACATTCCCCATGTTACATCTATAAAGAATTTCTTCACTCATTTGATTTATAAACAGTGATGAATGTTTACTATACACCTGGCACCAAAGAAACTAAAACCAAATTATTGGGGAAAAATTTATTGCACAAATGATATCAGTGGGAGATGTTCAGCTGTGTGTTCTAGATGGCAATGGGTATTCTACAAGGAACGTAGGCTGATAAGGGACCTGTGATCAGGTGGCACTTTATGTTGATATGACAACAAGGAGCATGATAAAAGGACCCTTATCAATGCATCGCAGGACGCTCTCACCATATACACTGTCATCTTGCAGCAATGGCCAAGATAGTTATCAAAGAGCATTTCAATTTTTTAAACCCACAAACTTTCCTTGAGCAAACTCTCTGTGTCGAACCCTTGATAAGGATAACAGGAAAGAGCACTGTACTTTTGATGAAACCTCAAAGGACCCCACTTATAAATTAGGACGGCCTTGTATGTGGTTGGACGAGGATTACAAGGCCGATAAAATGTCTATTTTTCACAAAAAGCCTAACTGAGACTCAGTGGCCACTCTTCAACTTCTTCCTAAGAGAAGATTCGGCCCTCTATTCCACTCCTTCCTTATGTCATTAAGTAAATACAATGCCCCCAAAATAAAACGATCTCCTTAAGACATACATTGCCATGGGCTTATTATAATAGCTTTTAAGGATACATAAAATTTTTCTTGATTTGGAGTGGAACTGGCAATGATTGTGCTGAACCACATCTCTGAGATGGTTAGTAATTTTAGGAAGGGAAAAATAAGTCACTTAATAGTTACATCAAAGGGGCACTGTCATAACAAACAAGAAAGTGTACTGCTGCTTTAGCTTCATAAGTTTTATAGTGTTTTCCCGTTTTCATAAAGAATATGCTATTACCCTCATTAAAAGCAAGTCATTCACAATCAGGAGACTAAAAAGTACAGGTAAATTATTCTATGAGCTCAAAAGAGAATATCGGAAACTGTTATTCATGCAAAACCAAAGTAAAACATTTTCCAGCTTTAAACAAGTCATCTAAAAAGCTAGCACTTAGCAAAAAAAATTATGCATGATAAAAAGAGAAGAAAATATCACGATGCAATACAGAAAGAATTGAAGACAGCATCACCCAGAAACACGGGAGTCTCACTTTCAACCTCATCAATACTTTGATGTCATATTCAACTTGTCTTTGGTATTCTCACAAACTTTGCTTTTCTCTTGCACATATTTTAGCTCTTCAAATATGAGCATTTCAAGATATCAATGGAATCATCGTTACACTCCATCTGGCCTATTTGGTAAAGCTCTTCATCACAAAACTGCCACACACAACGTTTATGTTCAACCCCCCTAGCAGGAGTTTTGAAATTGAAAATACAAAATATCAAGTTCTATCTGAGCTTTGGCCCAATTCTTGCCAAAAATATTGGAAAGGTAAAAATGCCAACTATTTCAACACTTTATTATGGAAAAAGTCAAACTTATACAAAAATAGAGAGAGGAATAAAATAAGTGTACAGGTACCTATTACACAGCTTCAAAAAAATAACCTAGACAATCTTGGTTCCTCTCCAATCCCATCCCCCCTTCCTCATATTATTTTGATAGAAATCCCAATAAACATCTTTCATCCAGAAACTATTTTTGGTTATACTTCTTCTAAAAACTAAGGTGCCATTTTTAAACAATCATTATACCATGATCTCAACTGAAAATAAGTCTGGAATATAATCAAATATCCATCTATGATAAAATTACTCTGAAAAATACAATATATTTGATAAAATTTGTAACCTATAATAATTACACTTATGTGAATAAAATTGTAATATAATTTTGGATAAGCTTTGAAAGACAAGTCTTGTTAGAGATATATGGCTTTTAGAATTCAATATAGAAAAAAAATTAAGATTTTATTTATTTATTTTAGAGAGAGGGGAAGGAAGGGAGAGAGAGAGGGAGAGAAACATCAACTTGTGGTTTTCTCTCATGCGCCCCCCCCCCACCAACTGGGGACCTGGCCCGCAACCCAGGCATGCGCCCTGACTGGGAATCGAATCAGTGACCTTTCAGTTTGCAGGCCAGCACTCAATCTACTGAGCCACACCAGCCAGGGCTGATACAGAAAAAAATTTTCATCATGTCTTCTTATAATCAAATTATTTCAGCAGTCACACCACTAATTATTTGATTCAACATATTTAATTTAAAGTATTACAGCTATCAATAACATTAGAACATTGGTTTTAGCCAGAGGGTAAAACATTCATCAAGATCCTACCCCCTGGTGCAGTAGGTGTGGGAGAGAGAAAGAAGTTAACCAAAAAGAAATTGTTTTCATCTGGACAAAATGTGAAAAATAAACAGAATTTCTCATTCATTTATTCATTCTAATGTAACTTGATTTGAAGGGCGATGACTGGTGGTTCTATTTGTTATTGTCCAGTATTTGATATTAAGTCACTATTATTTCATTCATTCTTCCAGGATTTTTTTAAAGATTTTATTTATTTATTTTTAGAGAGAGGAGAAGGGAGGGAGAAAGAGCAATGTATGGTTGCCTCTCACATGGCCCTCACTGGGGACCTGGCCTGCAACCCAGGCATGTTCCCCGACTGGGAATCAAACCGGGACCCTCTGGTTCCCAGCCCGCACTCAATCCACTGAGCTACACCAGCCGGGCCTCATTCTTCCAAGATTTATTAGCTTCCTGTTCTGGCAACACACATCATAAAGTAAGTTAAGGTTCTTGGCCTATGTGCCCGGAGTCTAGAGGCAAAGACAAACACATTGTCTATTATCAATGCAATGCATTGTGGGCTGTGTATGGTGTGTGGCTAAAGAACATGTTATAAGCTGGTTAAGAAGACGACCCTGAATGTGAAGGGGATGAGGATGGAAGGAACAGGTCTGTGTCCCAGAGATTTCATAGCAGGCAACACCGCAGTTGAATTTTGAAGAACGTGAAGGTATTTGCAAATGGAAGAATTAAAAAAAGGACAGAAGTGTAGCTAGAATGGAGATGGCAAGTGACAAAATGGTAAAAGCACTGATGCAAAACGAGGATATGACTTCAAGGTACATCCACTAGAATGTGGCTGACATGAAAGCAGAGATCTTTGTTTTGGTTGTTCATTTCCAAGATACAGATAATGAATGAAGGCCAGAACAGCAGGGGTGGTAGGGAACGGAAAGTAGGCACTGATGTTAAAGATGTTACATAGCTAAATGGGAGATTTATTACCATTCATGTTAAAAAATATCTGAGCTGGAGACATTTCTTCTTAAAATGGTAAGAGATGGCTGTTGTTTACTAAGCAGTTACCATATTGCAGGCCTTGTTTCAATAACTTTCAATGCTTTTTTTTACCACATTTAATGTTCACAATAACCCAATATAATGATGTCTCTTTCACAGGTCATGAAACTGAGGCACAGAGCAGTAGAGTAATTTTCCTATGGTCACATATCTAGAAAGTGTCAGAGTTATAATTTAAACTGACACAGTCGGTTGGTGCCTACAATCTGTGCTATTGGACCGCTGTGTAATTCAACCTATCATATTCTGTATTAAAAAAAATGCCTATCACAGCTCTAAAGAATGAATAACAGAGTTCACAAAAGTAGATATCTCATTCCTACTGAACATGCTTTAATGCCCTGGTATACGTCCCTGACATCTTTCAGAGTAAAATCTGAGATTTTCCTTGACCATACATTCTGAGAGGCAGTGCAACCCTGCATAACAGCCGAGATTTTCAAGCCAGACACACTCGGGTTCAAGTCCAAGTTCTATGACTTATTATCCATGTGGTCTTGAGAAGGGAATTTGATTTATCTGTATGATAATATGTACCTCATACTGTCTTTGATATGAGATAACATATAGTATCTGATATAGGCAAAGACTCCATAAATAGTGATTTATTATTATTTTGGCAGTCAATCTCTGTATCTCCTGAAGCATAACTATTTTCGTGGTTAAGCTTTACATTTGCTAATTACTTCAGGGTAACTGTCACTGAAGTACTCCATAAACAGGGCACGTTGCTTATGTATCAGTTTTAGCTGAGACTACTATAGAGGAGAAATCTAATGCTACTAGATTTTGTAGCACACTCTGATGGACAAAAAAAAAAACCCACTATTCTATCCACCTTAAATTTAAATATTCACCTAATTAATATAGATAAGTTATAGATTCTCCATAGGAGGTTTCAAGACATAAGTGGCAATTTAATTCAAATAAAAGATGCTATAAATGCAATTCCATTTTGGATCTACTGTAAGTAATACCCCTCTTTTGCATAACACATCAGTGACAGCATCTAAAATTAAAATAACCATTTAAAGGTTCATAAAGGAAGCCTTTCAAGATCCATGTTTTTTATTTGCCTAGAAAGAATAAGTTGGATGTTCTGTTATTTCCTATTTGCACATGCATAAAGCAATCACTTTAGAAAATGAACACTTGGTTAAATTTATAGCTAGTGTGTTCTCATTTAGACTAATCTATGCTGGCTCAGCTTAACGACTGCATTGTCAGTGCCTGTCTTGCTCAGCACACCCAGCAAATTTCACAATGGCCAGCATCGTAATAATGCATTATATATTTCTTCTAAACATTACATGGAGCTGCACGTTTTATAGGGAACAACAGGAGAAAATTAAAAGGGGACAAAGATGCAATAAAGATGAATTTCCATTAACAGCCAGACAACTGAACATTGATGTGGTCACTTATTTCTTCACTTGCAGATTAATGACAGTGTTTACCCCTTGATATTGACAAGGACATAATACATCCTGACAAGTGATTAAAGAGGTGGCAGTAGAGTTTATTTCTTGGTGGTGTCAACTGCCCTTCCTCTGGCATGATGTGAACGGCTTACATCAGGGGTAATTTTTAGTAACACCCTTCTGAGGGGCTCTCTTACAACTTTATAAAGCGAGCGTGAAAAATTGATTATGCTAACAAGTGTGGGCTGCAGTGAGTGGTTTACTGGAGACTGCCTCTGGTTTCTAAATCAGAAGAATGACAATGTTATACATTAAAATCAATATTTGTTTAATATTCCTATAAAGCCTAACGGTTTGGGATAAAGATAATCTAGTCTGTTTTGTAATTCTTGTTTAAATAAGGTTATTGCATGAGATCATTGCTCAATGAAGAGATAAATAGTCAAATGGAGTGGAGTTTGGGGCGTAGGTGAGAAAGAATAAAGGTGGTTTGAATGAGAAGCTGTCACTGAAAGAGGAACCTTTTACTTTTGTGTTTGAATTTCAAAATGGGATTAGGACTCTGATAACTCAAAATAAGCAATGATAAACTGTTAATATCGTTGTGACACATTTGCATTTCAAGATTATTTGAGAAATATCTGGAACGAAAAAAGATAATTTCAAAAGAGTTTGTATTTTCTCAATGTTCACTTTTGATTCTGCTTTTCTATATCCCAAGCAAGTAAACTCTGTATTTGAAATAATATATTTTTTTCTGGGGCACATGATGACTTCTGTTGAAGCAATCTCTCTATCCAGCAAGAAATCTAATTATCAGTTGAATGCAATTTTAGGTTTGTAAAATTAAAAGTTTCAGGAGGAATGATAAGTAATGGTATTCAGGTAAAATTGAGAGACAGTACACAGGGTACAGAAGAAGACAAAGGATGGCTATCAATTGCAGAATTGATGACACAGAGGTGGTGAGAAGTGCCTCGAGAATGGGGTGGAGAGAGCTGAAAAAAAAGAAAAGTGCAGGGGCGAAAGCTATGCCTGGATGTACACACAAAGTCATGGTAAGAGAAAGAGAATGAAGAGAACCATTGAATGAGCTGGTGGAGGTGCCCACGGAATGCCAAAAACAAATCAGAAGGTCCCACAGCTAAGAAAATCCAAAAAGGAGTCCAAGATATGAAGAAAGGGGTGATCGTCCATCTCTACTTATTGCCTGAATTTCAAGGAGAATGGAGGTTTATATAATGCTATTAGACAGAGAGTAAAGAGATCATTGTATTTCAAAAGCACAGCTTAATGAACAGTTGTGAGAACTGTCTTCAGGAGTGAACGCGTACTGAAAAAAATAATGAACAACAGCTAGAGACATAATTCTGGGATTCTCCCCCTTGAAAGGAAGGAGAGGGAAATTGGACGCATGAAAAGTTCAAATAACACATATTCCCGCTGTTACACAAAACAGAAAGTCAATCACCATCTTTTAGTCACAGACAAGGAAGTTACTCAGTAAAATGGATTATACGTTTTTAAATAATAGAGAAAAAAGAAGGGCCCAGAGAAGAATTAAGGAAGATGAAAGGACAAAGTAGGAAAGTGAAAAGGGATACTTCTCTATAACAGAAATGCTGAAAGAAATGGATGCATGAATAGTGCACAGTGAAATGTTTTAAAATGTAAGAACGTAGAGTTTTTATAACAAATACCTGTAGAACTTTTATTTCCATGACTTAAAGCAGAGATTTACCAAAAATAACAAAGGATTGAATAAGACAGCTGCAGAATTACTAATAGAAATGCCATCAACTTGTGACATGTCTCTTAACAGACACGATGCCACTGAAGTCCCAGCTTTTACCAGTAAATTCTATCAAAAATTGATATGTGATTTTACCTCTGACTACAGGGTAAAAATAAAATAGGGAGAAGGATGGCATTTTGAAGGGATAACTCTATAACTATCTCTAAATTATGCAAATAACCATATGATTTCATTCATACGTGGGATATCAAACTGAAAGGAGCAAATGAAGAAAGACAAATGAACAAAAACTCATAGACACAGACAACAGCCAGGTGAGTACCAGAGGGAAGGGAGTGGGATGGTAGTAAAGGGTAAAGGGAGCCAAATACATAGCAATGGAAGGTGATTTGACTTTGGGTGGTGGGCACACACACAATATACAGACCATGTATCATAGAAATGTACACTTGAAACCTATACAGTGTTACGAAGCAATGACACCCCAATAAATTTAATATAAATAAGAAATGATATTATCAGAAACATGGGCACATATTAATACTGGTTTCATAGGAGCCCCCTGTGTTCCGGGTCTGTCTCCTTTTGCAGCCATATTTCTTAAGAGAACAGTCTCTGCCTGTTGCCTTCGTCCTTTTCCTCTTTCTGTTTCACAAGTCATCCCTGAGATCCAACTTACTGAAGTCACCTAAGCCCTCCTAATTGCAAAATCCAATGGACACATTTCAACCTTTCCCTTACTGGATTTATCTTTTGGTTTTAACATACCTGATCTTTCTCTCTTCCCTAAAGTCCCTCCGTTAGCTTCCTTGACATCATACTCATTCACTTAGTTATTCATTCAGTAAATAAAGAGTGGTTTTAAAACAATGATTTACCAAGGACCTTTCTACAGTTGTTCTTGATTCTTTATTTGAGCATTTTGGCACTGCTTTTCCTTCTTTTACCCCTTAAACATTCTCCTCGCTTGACACAAAACTCTAGGTGATCATATCCAACATCATGGTCTTAGTCATCACTGATATGAATAATTTCCCATGGAGAACATAGGAAGCATAGAAACTATTCCCTATAGGACATACTAGCATCTCTGTAGGCTGGCCTTTTGATTAAATTATAAACCTCTACATGGTAGACTCTAATATACCTCTCACCTGGAATGAGAGCCACTGACATGCGAAGAGGGACGCTACTAATGAGACTTTGTTAACTTTGGGAATATGCGGAGGCAGAGCAATTTGGGAACAGTTGAAAATCTAGCATAGGAGCAGCGAAATTTACATCTCTCAAGTCGCCCAGCCATCAGTTCAAGTACAAGAGGATTTTACACAGACCTGCAGCTCTCGAAAACTGGAATCAATGCCACCCCCCCCAAATATCACCTCTATGCCCACCCCACAATGTCTCTTTCTCTGGTGTCTTCCAACATATGAGTAACATGGTCATCTACCGGGGCACCCAAGGAAGAAACTTGGGAGTCTCTCCGGTGTCTCCATCTGCTTCCATTTTTAATTCATCATTAAGCCCCTTGTTGTTTTATGTTAAAGGGAACTTTGTGTGTGTGTGTGTATGTGTGTGTATAGATATATATATGAAAGCACTATAAAATTCACTGTTTTGAAGTTTGCAATTCATTAGTTTTCAGTATATTCACAGTTGTGCAATAAACACAGCATTGTGAATATACTATCAAACTCCAGAATAGCCCCATGACTGTAGAGAGAAAGAAGCACTACACACAGTAGCAGTCACTCCCCATGCCTCTCTCCCCTTGGCACCTGGCAACCACTAATGTACTTTCTGTCTCCACTTATGTGGTCTCTTCTGACTTCGTCCTGTTTTAACATAATCATTTCTAGAGGCAAATTCTCATCTCCATTCCTGCTTCTCTGGATGGCTGTGATGTCCTAACGTATCCCTGTGACATATACCCAGCAGATTTATCTAAAAACTATACATAACAAGATCACTCCCTGCTTTAAACATCTCAGTGGTTAACAATCACCCACAAATAACACCCAAGGTCTCTAACACAGCATAAAAGTCACTCCATGACCTGGCCCCTGCCCGATGCCCTTGAGTCTCTCTTGACATTGAATGCCTCATGCTTGCCAACAATGAATTACTAAGTTCCCTCTGGCACAAGGTTGGTCTTTCCACCCTCATCTTTGCTCGATTCCCTTCATTTCCGAATGTTCTCACCTGGCCAATGCTCACTTGTCCCATAAGACTCAGTCTTCGGATTACACAAGAAGCACTTCCTGATACCCTAGGACCATACGCTACTCCTGAATGTTTCCAGAATATTCTGTAAGATTCATATTAATGCATTTGTCACATTATTTTATAGTTATCTGCCTAAGTGTCTCTTGTCCTCACAAAACTGTCAGGTCCTTCGGATGACAAGACCAACATACACAGTTCTATTCCCCTTGTTCTCTGTAGAATTCTTAGAATACGGTAACCTTTCCAAATGTATTTGCAAGAGTGTGAATGAATGTGTGGATAAATAAATTAATTCTATAAATCCATTGAGGAGTCATTAATTGAATGAACTTAAACATTACAGGACAGACTATAAAAATCTGGCCTAGTGCAGGAAGCAGTAAAACAAAAGACATAGAACAATTACTGGAGGAAAAGAAATATTTGGAATCAACACACTGTGAATTTTCTTTAATCAGAAAATTTCAATGCAAGGCTAGATGATCATTAATTGGAGATTGTTCATGGCGCAAACTATTCTGAGAATTGACTGAGATTCTATGATTTCCATGGTCATGCAAATTAGAATCCTATTATTTTACTATAATACAATAAAGGATATCTCCACATAGATACAGACAGTTTTGACTTGAAAAAAAAATGGAATTTAATGAACACCAAAGCAAATTACTATCTTAAACAATCAACTGGCTGCTAATTAGAAGGGAGATCTATCATATTTTTGAAGCATATCAACAGTTTTCAGATAAGCTACATACCTACTACCATTGATATGATAGGTGTGGGTCTTCCAAATAGCATATGGCAGAAAAAAACTGCAACCCAATGTGAATACTACATTTCATCAGCCATCCAATACTATTCATTATATGCATGTAATGGTTGCCATCCTTAACAACCAGATTGAAATTCTCTTTTAAATTTGACCTTTTGGTCACATTTAGATTGTTTTTTTCCTGCATAGAGTGAAGGTTCCTTGACTTCAACATCCACATAGCTATGCTGACACTCTAGAAAATCCTAACAAAGCCTTCCATCCTGGCTTTGTAAACCTCTGTTGCAATGGAAAAATTAAGCAGAGGTATTAAAATCTTATAAAAGAAAGTCCCTTGTTGCTATGGTAATGTCTAATTCCTAAAGGCTCCAAGAAAGAACTCTTTTCTCTGATTCACCTGGGTCCTATTTTTGCATTGGTGATATTTAGATGATTAAAGTTTTTTTTGAGAGAGGAGCATTTTCTATAAGCAGGTGAAAACTCTTATTTTTACTCAATAGAAGCAGATTGTGGGCATACAAATCCATGTTCAATTAATTCACTGAGGCAATATGCAATGTGTGGTAGTCATTCACCATTCATTCTGAATGCTCCTTCCATATTTCCTTTTGTAAAATGTCCTAGGGCAACTAAACAAATCTTTTTTTCATTATTCGATCAGCTTCTAGCATATTCATACTAAATCATCCATACATATCATTTGGTCATTTTATATGGAGGAGTCACATTCATTCAATAACATTCAAAGTAAAAGAAAACGTGAAGCAATGATCTACTATTAAATATAATTTAAAATCCCAAAGTTTTAAAAAAGTAAAATAGTACTTTTGCTTTCTCTCCAATTCAGCATGGATTTTTGTACAGTGAACACATGACTCTAGGAAATATATAACTTTCAAACATCATCTGGGAATACATATACGTATGTGCATGAACCTATGTGTATATGTATTATTCTGTATAAAAAGGTTTTTAAAATATCATAATAAATTGTGTAAAAATCTGTTTGAAAGAAATATACATTATAACACAATGTTTTCTGAATACTTGATACTTAGAACTATTTTTTTAGAGAGAGGGAAAGGAGCGGAAAGAGAGGGAGAGAAACATTGATTGGAGAGAGAAAAATCAATCAGATGCCTCTCATACACGTCCTGAGTTCCGACCAAACCCGCACCTGAGGCGTATGTCCTGACCAAAAACTGAACCCGTGACCTTCCGGTTTGGGGGAAGATGCCCAACCAACTGAGACATACCAGTCATGGGTGAATACTTCATGTTTAAAACTTTCCATAGCAAACTGTATATTAGCATGCTGAAAGAACCCATAATTTTCAAAATGATACACTGTGCTCTTTTTTTATATAAATATAAATATAAAACTTCTTATGTTACCTAGAAACACAGCCTGCAATGATATTTACAATAACATGTTTAATTGTTAATTATTTTGAAGGGCTATTGTAATTGTTAATTATTTCAAAAGGCTATTGTAAAAAGGCACTTCTAGAATAACAAATATTGACAAATTTTTAAAAAGAAATATATCAGATTCACTTTTGGTGTTTTTACCCATGTGATCTCATGGCACCAAAAATATCTCCATGTTTTCCTGAAAGAGAAACTGTAATAACATAAATAATGTGTCATGTATTAAATTATTCCTTCAGTTGCATTTCTTCCTTTGAAGACAAACACTGAATAATAGCTGAAGCTACTAGAAGTTTCTCAGGAACTTGCCCCGTCTTCACAAAGGGAATGGGATGCCTCTGCCTTTATGTTTCCTGTGAATCTTGCAGTATAGACTTTATCATTTTATACTACATGTGTTTATCTCCCACTTTACACTGTGAGCCCTGTGAGATCCGGGACTATGCTTCAGGCAGTATGATCTTCCAAGCAGTAGAGCTTGGCTGTAAGTATGTACTGAATTTATAAACGGTACTAAATAGTAACACATCACTATCTACTGTGTGTTAGTATCAGGAGTACATGTCCAATAACCACCCTCTCTATCCACTAAATAACAGCATGCTTGGGAACTGCAGGACCGTTCTGAACAGATTTGTATGCTTTTTGCCCTGGCACAGGAACTAGGTAGGTGTTTTGTAAATATTAAATTTTAATTAGGGAGGTGTAACGTTTAGGAGTAGTAAAAGTAGAAACCACAGGATTTCTTACTATTCTTTCCATGACCTTTAGAAAATAACAGCTACTCCCTTGTCTATATTTTCCTCTGATTGTAGTGGAGAAATTCTGTCTCCCCAAAGCATTAGGCTTTTGATACACTTGGCTCTAGTTTCCAAGCTACGCTTCTTTCTGAAGATAATATTTCTTGTCCTTTCTTTGTGGGATGGATTTGAGAGGCCTTACGGATATACTGGATACTGCTCTGCCTTGAAATCTCCAGAATGTTCCCCAAACAGATTACAAGTCCTTTGGTATCAGTAGAGATTTAAATCTAATATAAAGTCTTTCTCAGTCCTCACCTTTAATTATCCTGCTGAGACATTTTCTTCTAATAATACACCTTTCAACTGAACCATTGTGGCATCTAATATCTTTATAATACTTCTATAATACAGCTCAAATTTTAAACAGAATCTTATACATTTCACTTTGATGCTTAGAAAATGTCTTAAAATGGAGTAATATGAACTGAAACAAATTTCAGTGTCAAAGCTCCAATATCGTACTTACCTCTGTGACTTTGAAGAATTATTTGTAAAAGAATACTACCATATAAAGTTAAAATAATAGCAACAATTAAATTCTTTTAGAATTCATCTTGAACTACCAATGTTTGATCCCTGAAAATAATAGACTTTAGAAATTCAGACACCAATCTGACATTGTTAGCTATAGTTTAGAATCAAGCAAAACATTTTATTTGCAGTTCAAAACTCACAAAACCTTGTGAATAGGTCAGGCAGACTCGAATATACTACATCTGCTCCTGTGGTTGCTCCATTTCTTTAGAGAAAATGTCATTCAAACACTGCTCTCCCTATTCCCACATGCGTTCTTAGAATGCTCAGAAAACTCACGGGGAGAAAGATTACTTATTCATGAAAGCAGGGTTTCTTTGGTCATCCTAGGTTTGATTGACATTAGCAGCAACTATGTATGACTCCAAAGATTTAAATATTCATTATAGCATAATCATGGTATTTAAATATCTAAGCATTAGAATTTTCAAAGTAATTTTCACTTTGGAATAAATGTGGTGTATTTTACATAGATGACCTAGCATAATGACAAAGCATTATATTCCTGAGAAGTTAATATTTGAGAGACTGAATATAAAATATTTAAAATTCTGTTAAAATATTTTACCAAAGGTCACCTAGATTATTAACCAATTTTACCTGAAAATTGTTAAGTAAATAAAATAAGAAATAGTTCATTTCAATACCTGTATGCATATACCTTCCTTTGAGTGAATTAAGCCTCCTTGTAATTGTATGCATAAATTGAAGTTTAATGACTAGGATCACTGTATATAAATAATATCAAGGGTGATTCAATCAGTTTTGGAGAATGTTGCCATAAAGTGCTCCCTCTCCACAGAACTACAGTATAGATGTACTTGTAGGGGTAGATGTACATGCACACACAAAGAAATGAATATTTCCACGCATTGATCTTCCTGAAATCTGTATATTACAGACACAACACACTGAACTGAAATATTATCGTATACAATATCACATCACTCCTTCTAGTTTCTAATTTATTATGGGTTACAGATAATGTTTTACAGATTCTAGGACATCATTTGACTGTGAACTTAATCTGATGTTTGGATTTTCCTGAGAAAATTCCAATCGAATTCAATATTGAAGAGAAGCAAAAAAGACAACCCAGGAAAATGATAACTTTGGACACGAATCAAGTTTATGGAAGAAATATATATTTTTAAAATGGCTTTGCTGAGTTTTAGCTGACATGCAAATATAAATGCCATACATGTTTATTGGGTAAAACTTGATAAGATTTTGTGTCTTACACACAGGAAACCATCACTACAATAAAAAGAATGAACACAGCCTTGTATCCATCGTACCCAAAAGTTTCTCGAAGCACCTCTGTAATCTTTCTTTCCCTGCCCCTCCACTGTCTTTAAGTAACCACTGACCTGTTGTCTTTCACTATAAATTAGTTTGCATTTTCTAGAATTTCATTTAAATGGAATTACATAGTGAATGCTTTTTGTTTAGCTTCTTTCACTCAGCACGATCATCTTTAGATCTGCCCATGTTGTTACATTAGCCACAGTTCATTCCTTTTTATCACTGAGTTGTATTCCATTGTATAGATAAACCACCATTTTAAAAAATCAATTCACCTGTTCACAAATATTTGGCTTCTTTCCAGTTTTAGCTAGTGCAATAAGTCTGTTACGCTCATCTGTGTATCATGGACATACGCTTTCATTTCTCATGGGTAAAAACCTAGGCATAGAATGGTGGGGGTCATAGGATAAGTGTACTTTTAACTTTTTAAAGAGATCAACAAGCAGTCTTTTTACCACGGTGGTAATATCTTACATTTCCATCAGCAGTTGGTTCAATGGGAGATATGTATATTTAATCAGACAGCACATGGGCTTTGTGTACATTTATTGAGACCAAAGCATCCCTCCTCCGTGTAATGTATATAATGAGGTTCATTTTATAGGAATGGGAACACAGGTTCACTATTCTAAATAATTATAAAACTGAATTGTGTCTTCCCTCTCACATGCAACAGATTATGATGAAGAAAAGTAAATACCTAAGAACTAACATTTATTGAATGCTTACCATGTGTCTGCTTCCCTTCTAAGTGGCTAATATGTACTACATTATTTAAATGCCTACAACAATCCATCTTTTT
The DNA here is from genome assembly GCA_004026765.1 of Micronycteris hirsuta. Taxonomy (NCBI): domain Eukaryota; kingdom Metazoa; phylum Chordata; class Mammalia; order Chiroptera; family Phyllostomidae; genus Micronycteris; species Micronycteris hirsuta. The sequence goes on from PVJI01001257.1 coordinate 143,578, forward strand.
ATATTTATTGATTTGAGGGGGAGAGATTTTGTTGTTCCACTTATTTATGCATTCATTGGTGGATTCTTGTATGTGCCCTGACCTGGGATTGAACCAAAAACCTTGGCGTATCCAGACAACACTTTAACCAACTGAGTTATCCTTGTATAGATGATTGGTTAAAGAAGACGTGGTCCATATATACAATGGAATACTACTCCACTGTAAGACAAGGTGAAATACTGCCATTTGAGACAACAGGGATAGATCTTGAGACTATCATGCTAAGTGAAATAAGTCACACAGAAAAAGAACCATATGATTTCACTCACATGTGGGATATAGAACAGAAAACAAAAAAGAAAAACCTCACAAACACAGACATAAGTATGGTGGTTACTAGCGATCAGGGGGTGAGGGTTTATGGAAGGTTAAAGGAGGTTAAATACATGGTGACAGAAGATTTGACCTTGGGTGGTGGGCATCCAGTGCAATTTGCAGATGATGTATCATAGAAACGTACACTTGAAACCTACATGATTGTATTGACCAATGTCATCCCGATAAATTTAATTTAAAAATAAATAAAAATGAATGAATATATAGATATTTTATAAGTATGTAAATGATAGAAACTCAATTTCAATGTATCCCAAACTGAGCACCCAACTGGTTCAGATTTTCAAAGCCAGTTAGAAGAAGTAGATCTCAGGTATATTCCTATTTCCAGGAAACAAACAATATAACTAAACTTGGATATTTTAGAAAAGTTTCACATAAACAGCAATATACTAATGTTGTCAAGACAAAGAAAAGGGACAGGACAGATGCCAGAACCCGAAGATAGGAGAGACAGACAGCGAGCTGGGTTGAGAGGGCTGTGATTTTTTTTTATCTGATCACCAGTTCACTGTGAAGAGCACGTGGCAGAAAGGGAGGCAGGAAAATGAACTGTCTGCCCCTCGCTCATCTCCTGCTCCTCCTCGCAAGCTATACCCAGCCAAAAGACAGAGAGCAGGAAGTCACTGGTGCCCTCCGTATAGGCCCCCTTCCCAGGGCCTGTGGCGCATCGGAGAAGGGTGGAATCGGACCTTGGGGGGCACACTGAAAATATCCAAGATGTTACCTTTGAACTTACAGCTGAAACATAACCATCACCTCTCTTTTTTATGCATGTTTGTTTGCAAGTAACATTTCTTTAAGAGTATACTGTAGTAAATTTATTTGTTTAATTACAGTCCATTTACTAGATTTTATTTTAGGAAATTCCATTTTCTAGGCCCTGGCCAGGTAGTTCAGTTGGCTACAGTGCCGTCCTGATAGGCCAAGGTTGGGGCTTCGATTCCTGGTCAAGGCACACACAAAAATCAACCCATGAATGCATAAATAAGTGGAACAAGGAAGTGATTTCTCTCTCTCTTTCATCAAGAAATAAAATTCAAAAATAAATTAATAAAAATTCTATTTTCTAAGAGGCTGAGGTCATATGAGTGAGCATTTCTGTTTTTACCATGCTGTGAATATGTATACTGAGAATCTAAATGGGGAAGTGTGATTATTAAGGAGAATACTAAAGAATGGTTTTGGCCCTTAATTTTGATTTTTCTCATATTTATTTTAGTTGCATATTTAAAACATTTTACTTAAGATATATCTTTATTGACAAATGCGGAGAACTACAAATGGGGAAAAATGTAGACTGATTGATTTTTCCTCTAAGCATTTAGTTTAAAAAGTAGTGCCTACTAAAATAATGCTCAAACATCTTTCTTGCTGCTACAAGAATGAGTGTCGATTTTACCACTCTGTATCTATAATGAAAACTGTAGAGCTATAGAATTGCTTTTTGCAATTGCTTTTATGAAATACTCAACATGCTAAGTTTACTCTTTTTAAAGGAACTGATAAAACATGACAAAAATACTCATTTCATAAGACCTTGAAGGAAAATATAGTCATCCTTGGCAGTACTAGGTTTTCTAAAATTTCAAATGCGAGAAAAAAAAAAACATAAACTCTAACATCATATATTCTTTACTAGTATACACAGTATACATTTAGCTTCACCTTAAGGAATGCTTTATATACTCATAAATAATGTGTGAGATAGATATCTATCTCTCACACTTTATAACTTTGGCATTTTATCACATGTCTTACAACATCCCTTATTATTGGCAAACTTTAGGGGAATATCACTGCATTGTTTTTTAAAAAGGACATGTCAAATAACAAAACTAAGACATTATCACACACATCCTGTAAGTAAAGGCATCATTTTTGCATAATTCATTCTAATGTGGTTTACTGTACCAAATTTCTTTTTTGTATAATTTTTTGTAAATCCTCACCCAAGGATATGTTTATTGATTTTAGAGCTAGAGGAAGGAAGGGAGAGCAAGAGAGAGGTGAAAGAGAAAGAGAAAGATTGATATGAGAGAAAAACATCTATCTGTTGCCTCCTGAATACTCCCCCACCATGAACTGAACCCGCAACCTAGGTATGGGCCCTGATGCTGATCAGGGATCGAACCCAAATTTTTGGCGTATAGGCTGGTGCTCCAACGAATGCAGCTGCCCAGTCAGGTCCCACACTTCTTAGGGGCATGCTATTCATAATTCTTAAGTTGGTTTTCTCCATGTTAATGATCAGAGTCTGAAAACATAATTGATTTCAGACAGATCATATTCATTCACAATTCAATGCACTATTAATAATTCTATTTGCTATATCCTTAAACAAATTCAAAATGTCAAACGAAATGCATTGAACAGCATGATTTGGCTCACTATAATGTTCCAACGGGTCAACAAGACTCGCTGTCCCTGTCACTTCCACAGCAAGTAGCCATAACAGAGGTTGACTAGGAATTTCCTCTTTACATTTGGTATGTATCTTATAAGATTTATATAAATTTTTCCCAAGGATTTTAACTACAATTGAAAGTCCGTTTGTGAGTAATGCTGCATGGATGATTTCATCCCTCTATAAAGTCTTCTGGTGTTTCTACCAAGTACCCAAAGATAATTTGTTTACCATCAATGCTCACTTTGGTAAGATTTGGATCACATTCTTTATGTGCTCACTGCCTAAGAAAATTAGTTTTATAGCAGAGAAATTCACTGCAAGATATAAAGGGTGGTTTACATGTCAAGCCCTTTACCTGCTCTGGCTAATTTTTACCACAGAATATCCCAAAGCACATTTTTTCTCTTTCTACTTTATTAGGGTCCACAAAGGAAACTAATGTTTCTTTTATAAAAACTTTGATTTCTAAGATCTGATATCATTTTAAAACTCTGTTAAAACAGTTAATGAACATATGCATCTTCATTTTCAAGCATGATAATATGCATTCATCATATGCATTTATTAAACCAACTACACCTTACTTATGTCACATAGGGACTTCCATCAGACTCCAGTTTCATTTTCCCCATTTCCCTAACTTACAGGTATGTTGAGATTTACGATCTACAATACTGTCAGATTAGCATATATGTAAAATAGCTTACTGTCACATATATTTTCATTTTCAACTAAGCGGCTATAGAATTGAATCAAATCTGTATAGTTTCAATCTATATTAGAACAAATGTAAACATTTCGAGTAAAAATTGAGAGCCCAGATCACTTCATAACCATTTCCCCATTATGTTTCAGCCATACCATGTACCAAATCCTGGAAAGTAAAACCTCAGAAATTACCCTCAGGGGCTTTCCCACCATGTTTCATCCATATTCTATCAAAATACAATTTCCACCAATTTTATTGTCTAAATGTCTCAGATGTGCTCTGATCAGCGCAACCACATAAACCTGTTCTTGTTTAAATTCTCCTTAAAGGTCTTTCTACTTTCTGGTACTTTCCACTTTGATGTTTCTTCCCTTAGTCAAGGACATCAGGATCTCTGAGTCTCTGAGTTAACTCAGCCCAAACTCTTTAGTAAATCATGCCCCTCCAATCACTCCCCACTCCCTGGTCCTGGCAACAATTAATAGCATGATTTCTAACCACATGTATTTGCACTTTATAACTTTATATAAATAGAATCATGCAATAAGTATTACTTTGACTTTAAGTGCTTCTGATTATGTTTGAAACTTTATCCATATTATAGCATGTAGTGGTAGTTCTATCATTCTCATTTGCAAATAGTTCTTTATTATGTGACTTTACCAAAATTTCCTATTCATCTTACTGTTGATGCACACTGAAATTGTTTCAGTTTGTTGATATGAAGAACAATACTATTAAGTACATTGTTTTAATAACTGATGATATCAGAAAGAATTTGCACTTTGAATAAGTTTGCACATTTTCCATCAATTCACACAATTCTTCTGTTTTTTAGAAGAACTGTTATTTATTTTTTTCAGGTTGTACTGGTTCATTTGTTTGTTTATTTATTTATTTAGTTTTATTGCTGTTCACGTACAGATGTCTCCATTTCACCCCACCACTCCCGCCAGTTCAGCCATCCCCACCTCCCTCCCTGATCCCAGCCCCGCCCTTATTTCATCCATGCATCCTTTATAGTTGCTCCTGAAAACCCTTCTACTTGTTTTTTAGATGAACTTTTAAAGGTCTTTTAAGATACGTTATTTAAGCTTATTTTCCTAGGCTTTTAGAAAATTCATGTCCACTAAAATCATGTTTGTAAATTCATCAATTTTCATTCCTTACTGAACTTATTGGGGTGACACTGGTTAATAAACTTACATAAGTTTCAAGTATATAATTCTCTAATACGTCATCTATACATTGCATTGTGTGTTCACCACCTAAAGTCATTTAAATGTGAAAAATAAATGTACCACAATCTATTCGCTCACATAAGCTGATCAAACACCATCATTTTTTTATTCTACAACAATTCACACAACCAAACACAAGTTCAAGGTGAACAAAGACATGCGGCACAATGATCAATATGTGGCCTTATAGTTATGCCAGAAGACCTGGGCTGTATAGTCACTATGCCACCAACTACTTGTGAGAACATGGAATCATTTCCTGCCTTCTATATATCTTATTTATGTGCTAAGTAATCTTTCTAAGGCTCTTTCTAGATCTCATATTCAAAGATTCTATTTCTTCCCTTGTTAAGTGAGGGAATCTTAGGTACCAGACATAACTGAAAATGTATTATTGTAAGAAGTATTTCCCAAAAAATACTTTTAGATTACAGTAAAATTTACAGAATTATTGCTGCATATGTTATGCTTCATTTTCCAGAGCATAGACTGCACCGCATGGCATGTGTCGCACAGTTCTTAAGGAGAAACCATCTAAGGCACAGCTGGCAAACACAAGGCCCGCAGGCCAAATCCGACCCTCCGTCTTGTTTTATCCGGCCCGGCACCTTGTTTCTACCCAGCAGCAGCGCTGAGCTCCTTGCCCCTAGTTAAGAAGTAGTTACAGTTATACAGTCCTAAATTACACTTGGCCCTTTGAAGGCAGCTGTGAGGCTGATGTGGCCCCCGGTGAAAATGAGTGTAACACTCCCTCTATAAGGGAAAGAAAGATAAATACATGTCTCACCTGAGAAATTTGGAAAGCAAAGTGGAGTTGATGAAAAACAGTTCAGGAGGCTAAGGGACAATGGCACTGCACGGCACAGATCCTATGCCAGCTACAGACAAGCTGAAAAGAGGGTGGAGAAGTCGTGAAAACACAACATGGAGATTGACCACTACCACATAGAAGTGAGCGACAACTATTTCTCAAACATCACAGCAGGCCATGGGAATACTAAGAAATAGTGTCCTTTCTAAAAAAAAAAATTCAAGTCCACCAGGAAGACAAACTCATAAAATGGGAACAGCCATAGAATGAGACAATTGCTCTCCATAAGAGAGACATAATCCATGGCTTTGTGACTAGTTCAAAAGAAAAAGAGATGACTACCTGAGCAGCAGTGTTCATCCGCATTTTCTGCCCTGATGAAATAACATGCCGTATTATAACTGGTATGAAACCAGCAAGGAAAATTAGGATAGAAAATCTTTTTGTAGAATAAAAGGAAATCACCGCAATCCATAATATAGACTAGTTTTCAAAAATGATTCAATTCTGCTCCGCAAACTGTTACTGAACACCTGCCGTGTGTAAGCGCAGAGATAACTATGGGCACACACAGGTAAATAAAACATAAGATCAGTGTTCAAGGAGCTCAGAGTTTGGTAGAAGAGAATTAACAAGCAGTGAAAAGAAGAACTATAGTGTTACATATGTGCCAGGAATCTAGGGGAGCTTCTAGAATGAGAACAAGAGCCAGGAAGAATTGTAATTTGCAACATGAAAACATGTGATGTGAATAAAAATCCCTATTAGCTTCACTAGACTGTGCTTTTCTCCCACGGTGATGCCTAATCCTTTTACTAGTCAAAAGAACACTCCGTAACAGGAAGGATGCTAAGCTGCATCCCTGCAGAAACACTGGCGGGGGACGGAGATTAATTGCCCCACTTCTTGATCGTATCATTTGAAGATTCAGGAAGTGTTCTCTTTCTTCGGTCAATGCAAGGATTTCAGTACCATTATAAATCAAAAGACTAATTTCTAAAATCTCCTTGTAGTAAACAACAGACTCAAAATTTTCAATTACTTATATGGATTACAATTTCCACAAGTACTCTGGAGGGACTAGGGGCTGCTGTGGTGTTGCTGGAGCATTAGAGTTAGTGGTTCTTTACATCTTCCAGGTTGCAAATTCACCTGGTTTGAATTACATTTAATAAGACATTGAATGTCAACTGTGTAGACAACAGAGTAACTACCTCTTGAAAGAATTAAATGAGCTAGAAGTTTTATTTTCTTTAACTAAGAAGTCTAAGGTAGGACTGGTATTATAGAGAAAAAAAAAACTTTGTAAGCAAATTAGAGGAATGCATTGTCAACCCTCTAAAAATATGAGTATTATTACTGGGTGAGGCTGGCCTAAGGAGGATTAAGAAAAAAGGATGCTTTTTTTTATGTAAAAAGATGCTTTTAAAAGGACATTGTGATGAAAAGGAACGTTGAGCCCTATCCATACTAGAGAGAACAAAAAGAGAGAACAGCTACAAGCCTTAATGTGGAATCAGAATGGAGGCAACATAAGAAAAGAAAGTGCTGGGGTTAAATAAATAATACAGGCAAATAAAGAAGCTATATGACCTAAAGATGGAAAGAGAGTTGGGAACCTCAGGGAATGGAGTCCCATAAACATGAGGTGGCAGGGACAGTATAACAGAGGAAAGGAAAAAAATCTATATGATATTCTGACAAAGGAATCAATAGGCCTGATTGAATGGCTTTATATGAGGAATAAGAGGAGGCAAGAGTAAGGAGAGTTCAGCTGTGTGTCTGAATTATCACAAAACAGGAAAGACACCGTGTGTGTGTGTGTGTGTGTGTGTGTGTGTGTGTGTGTGTGTGTCTGCTTTCGTGTATAGGGGGAGGGAAGATGGGAGGAAAAGAAAACAGAGAGGAAGTGGAAAATGTTTGAAGATAACTCTGTGTAATGTGGCAAGATGATTTTTCCTTTTCCCTCTTTCTTTCGAACTGCGGAGAGCTCATAATGATGAACATGTCGTGCGATAGAGCTCCAACAGCCTGTTTCCTTCTACGTGGCTGAAGAGTCAAGTTCATTATGTCTGTAGGGACTTGGAAAGCTCACAAATAACAGTGGTCATTAATCACGCTGGCTAAATTCCTGAGCTAGGGACAGGAAGGTATGGAAAAGTGTGAAATTCTAGGCTTTCCCTAATGTTGTATTAACTTGCTTTTGACAGATAAGTTCAGGCCCGAGTTCACACTCTGTCGTTGAAAGAAGGCTTGGAATAGCACCTGCTTTGTCTTCCACACCATAAATCTCACAGCGCAGAACACTGCGCGTTTCACACACAACAGAAAAGATACATCATAGCCATTAACCTTTCCCATAGTTGCTGATAAAGTAAAATAGACCCATTCTTTACAGAAACAGTTATGTATTTGTTCAGGTAAATATTCCTCTATGAACAATAAAAGCCTATTATTTTTATAACTCCAAGATTATTTTTTGCATAAACATTGTCATTAAAATTCATATAATGGGAATGCAAAAATAACACGTTAAAGGCAAAAGCACTACAGTTAATTACATTCAAACTGATCACATAAACAGAGGGAAAGCTCTGTCTCTCTCTCAAACACACACACACACACAGCAAACCTCAAAGAATTAAATACAGGATCCTCATTAGTAAGTTGAGGGAATTTTAAGATGACATATTGCAGAAGGAGAATTGTAGCTGTCAAATGACTAAAGCTGACAAAAATAACTCTCCTTTGCAATCCTTTTGAATCCAGGAATTGTGTAAGTTCACTTTCTCTATTGGAAGAGTGACATTTTTTTTTCTGAATAGTCTCAGTTGTTATTTCTGACACTAGACAGGAAAAACCTGCTAAGAGGTGACTTTTTTTTTTATAAAAGGGCAATTAAGCCATTCTGAGCTTAAAAAAAATAAAACATTGGCTCATTTGTGGTGGATGTTTTTGTCACCTTGGTTCAAAAGGACTGGTTTAACTTCTCTAACTACACAGACTGGCAAAGCCCAATGTGGAGGGACCACGCCTCGCCAGGGGAAGCCTTCCTTGAACAAGCCCAGCGGCACTGAGGGACACACTGAGGGACGGGGGTGTTTTCCCGCCAGGACAACTATTTCACGCAGACATGAGCTGCTTTAACCTAAGTAATCCTAAACTCTGTAGAATGGTCTGCACGTCAGCCGGCTCCCTTCAATGTCTTGGAGACTCCTTCACAACTGGCTTTAAAAGTGATTATTTTCCCTTTCTTACTATTGCCTGGAATAAATCTGGTTGGAATGGTGGGGGGATAGAGGTGCTTGGAGACCTTGGAAGGGACCCAGCATTTTCAGAAATAGACTGAGAAACTGAAAGTTGTTAGGATAAGCAAGATCTTGGTTTTGCCATCATTTCCTTTCCAGCATAATAATAACTGCTACGAATCTGTAGTTACCCATTTGCAAATAAAATGAGCTGTCTCACTCTCTTGCTTGTCTTAATACACCCTTTATCATGTATTTAGTGTGCTGCATACATTCAGTATGACAGTATGTCACTAAGACGATTCCCTCCCTTTGAAAGCACAGAAAAAATAAATGATAAATGAAACAGGGGTCAAAATTGCCATCATATATCCTACATCTCATCTTGAAATGCATTCCTTTTAAACAGTAGAAACATAAAGTTCCATTCAGCCCTGGAAACCTATAAGCCAACTATCAACATATCAACTATGGGGAATCTTATTAACAAGTCCAACCATGTGAAATCGAACCCTTTCCTAAACATTATGATTTAAGAAAGATCCTCTGCAGCGGACTCTCTGATAGTCTGTAGCAGAAGAAATTCAAATCCTATCAATGAATGTTATGCCACAAATGCTTCCATCATCGAACACATTTCCTCACGTGCGTTTTTCAGAGATGAGAGTTCTCAAAGAGCAGGTTTTGAAACTGTCTGCTTATTGTACTTCTTCCACATTATCCATAACATATAGGCACCTGATTTACATGTTCTGATGTCAAAAAGATATCCTGCATGCGGATTGGGTCAGCCCAGGATCACTGACAGATATATTTAAATTGACAGCACAGGGCCATTGAAATTTTCTTATTACACTCGTGGTTAACTCATGAGTGAGTCTTTTCACTATTATAATTCAATAAATGAAGAGACCAATGACCCAATTTTAAAATGGGCAAAATGTTTGAATACATATTTCTCCAAGGAAGATATGCAAATGACCGATAATCACATGAAAAGATGCTCAAAATGACTATCAATCAAGGAAATGTAAATGAAAACCCATAAGGAGATACCACTTCACACCCCGATGAGAAGTGTAATCAAATAATGACAAAGTTCTGGAACTAGAGAATGGCGATGATTGCACAACACGAAAATGTGCTTAACGCCACTGAATCGCACATTGTAAAATGATTAAAATTGTCAGTTTTATGTCCTGTGTATCTTACCACACACAAAAAGAGAGATAAATAATTTTGGGTGAGAATATAGAACATTCAAAACCATGATCCACTGCTATTTGGAATGTAAAATAATGCAGCCACTCTGAGACTCTGTCTGTCAGTTCCTCAAAAGGTTAACCAGCGTTATCCCATGACCCAGCACATGCACTCCTAGGAATATGCCCACAAGGCAAGAAATCATATGTCCACACAAAAACTTGTCCGAAACTGTTCATAATGGCTTGAATTACAAACAACTGAAAGGAACATCAACTGAATAGATAAGTAACATATGGTATATCTATACGATGCACTATTATTTGGCAGGAAAAAGAAGTAAACCGCTAATATATTCTTCGGTATGGATGAATCTTAAAAACATTATATTAAGCGAATGAAGACAGTCCCGAAGGATGCATAGCATGGTTGCATTTATACTAACGTCCGGAACAGGTAGATCCATGGAACCAGAACAAAGATTGGTGGTGACACAGGGCTGAGGCGGGGAGGGGGACTGTTTGAAGTGAAATTAGGAGTGACTGTTGGTGGCTACGTACTTTCTTTCTAGGATGATAAAAATATATTAAAAGTGATTGTCATGATGGTTGCGCAACTCTTGTGAATGTATAAAAGCAACTGAATTTTACATTTTAAATGGGTGAATTGTACGGTAGATTCTAAGTCAATAAAAATGTTTTTTTTTTTAAATGAGAATAAACTCCTTCTGGTTCATAGAACAAGTGTTGTGTGGGAGCTTGTGTCAACACAAAGAGAGCTTCTGGGGGGGGTGCATCTGCTGTACTGATATGTCCCAAAGTTAGCATTCTTATCTGTCCTCTAGGTGATAGTGTTTCTTTTTGCCCCTTTTCCTTTTCTCAGGTAGACACACTTTCCATACCATTGTCGACCTGAGAAAAGGAACAAAGATCAAAGTAGGAGGACAAGGAACTGGCAGGTACCTGAAAAGGAAGCATAGTAGTAGAATCAACTCCTTGGCATTGAGGTATTCTATAGGGAGAACCTCAGATCCACCATTTGTCAAACAGTTGTGGCGGGGGGCGGGGGTGGACCAGGATATCTATCAGTTTGCCTGTCTTTCTAAATCTGAACACTAATAATTGGGAAATCACAATGTTCTGACAGCAATCATATGAATGTAAGTTACAGGATCCTCAGTGAAAACCTCAGAAGAAACTCCATCATGTGATCAATGGCAAACAATCTCTAGGTAAGTCATTTCTCTGGTGTTTCCTCCTTTTCTTCTACCTTTTTCTGCAAAGTTTAAATATAGGTGCTTTTAAATTTACTCCTATTCAAGAGTAGGGTTAGTAATACTGTTTTTTTACTCCAACCCGAAATCAAATCTCTAATCTTCTTTATTTGAAGATAGTAATAATTTTTCCTGATAGAGAGAGGTCAATAAAGATAAAAATAACAGGTTGCTTGCCTGTTCATTTGTTGCTTTTGGTTTTATATTCCACAAATGAGTGAAATCATATGGCTCTTTTTTTATTTATTTATTTTTATTTTTATTTATTATTTTTAGAGAGAGAGGAAGGGAGGGAGAAAGAGAGGGAGAGAAACAGCCATGTATGGTTGCCTCTCACATGGCCTTCACTGGGGACCTGGCCTGCAACCCAGGCATGTGCACCGACTGGGAATCGAACCGGGACTCTCTGGTTCCCAGCCTGCGTTCAATCCACTGAGCTACACCAGCCAGGGCGAAATCATATGGTTCTTAACTTGTTCTGACTGACTTATTTCACTTAGCATAATATTCTCCAGATTCATCCATGTTGTAGCAAATGGCAGGATTTCATCATTTGTTATGACTGATTAGTAATCTGTTGTATATCTGCACCGCATCTGCATTATCCAGTCATCTAGGGAAGGACGCTTCAGTTCCTTCCATGTCTTGGTCACCATGAATAACAACCAGTAACTCATAGACACAGACACTACCATGGTTACCAGAGGGAAGGGGGTAGGCGGACTAGTAAAGGGTAAAGGGGGCAAAACACGTGGTGAAGGAAGATTTGAATTTGGGGAGTGGGCACACAATACACTATACAGGTGAATTATAAACTTAAAACCTATATAATCCTATTAACCAATGTCACCCCAATAAATTTAATAAAAATAAAAAATAATTTTTAAAAATGAAAGGTTTCTTTTTATGAAGCATATTTTCATTGAAGAATTGAAAATATATTTATAAGCATACTTTTACTTTCAAATTATTTTTATTTTCAAACTACCTGACCTAAATACGTGAGAGCTGCTGTTACTGCCTCCATGCATGTAATAGGAAAACAGGGCACACAGAGGCTTGAAGATTATCTCAGGTCTCACTCACCTGCAAAATTTAGGTCTTATACCATTTATTCTGTTTAGTAAAAACTTTCCAGCCAAAGACTTCAAAGATAATCCAAACTAGCATGACACAGTTTCACGTATTTCCTTATTTCAGTTCTTAATAACCTGAGGTAGAGGTGATCTTATCTTTAGTTTTGTAAATTTTATCAAAAGTGCTGATAAAGACATAAAATTTGCTTTCAGAACAAAGCCACTTACTATGATCAATCTCCTATAAAAGAGTAACATTTTGTTAAATTTACCACATGCTTAACTCCCAAAATATTTTAATAGTTTAGTGTAATCTAGTTATGTTTGATCTTCTAGATTCTATATTAAAATGAAATTATTCTGAATAAAATTTTCATAAGACTTCAGAAAATCAGTCTTCAATGCATTTAGACCTAACAAAACTTTATTCTTACATATTAAGTTCTTGGCAACAAAAATCATTTGAGCCCTGGACAGATAGCTCAAATGTTTAGAGAGAATCATTCTGATATGCCATGGTTGTGGGTTCGATCCCCAGACAGGGCACATACAAGAATCAACCAATGTATGCATAAGTAAGTAGAACAACAAATATGTCTTTCTCTCTTTCTCTCTCTCCCTCTCCCTCCCTTCCTCCCTCCCTAAAATCAATATTTAAAAAAAAAAACTACTTAAAATGTAACTGTTAATTACTCAAAGATCTGGTGCTCTTACTTGGTCTCTGATTACTTAACAGCCTGCTGCTCACCAGCTTCTCCACTCAGAAGTCTAACGGGCATATTAAACTTACTAGTTCCAAAATGACCTCCTAACAATGCCCACAATCGAGACCCACTCTTCCTGCCATCTTCCTCGTACCAATAATGGCAATGCCATCTTTCCAGTCATTCAGTTCAACCATAAGGTCCTCTTTGGAGCCTTTCTTTTTTTATACCTTATGTTCAATCCATCAGCCAATCTTACTAGCTTTACCTTTAAAATATATACAGAATCCAACCATTTCTCACTGCCCTTTACTAATCCTAGTTTAGATAATATTGTCTCTGAGCAGAATTACTAGACTAACCTTGTAATTAACTGGCCTCTCCTCTTCAACCCATGGCCACCTATGGTCTAGACTCTTACTTTGAAGTGAGGCAAACCATGTCATTTTCTACTCAAAATGTTTCATCTCACTCAGAATAAAAGGCCAAGTCCTCATATAAAGCCCCCTAGAGCTGTCTATTTCCCTACTTCTCTGACATCTTACCACTCTGCCTATCCCTCACCATGCCTACCATCTAAGGGACATTTACTCTTCCATCTGAAAAGCTTTTCCAGCAGTTATCCTCATGGCTCCTTCCCTCAACTCCTACATGGTTTCTCCTAAGGACCTTATTTTAAATAACAATTTATTCCAGACTACAACCTCATCCTTACCTCATATAACCAATCCCCCTTCTCTGCTTTATTTGTGTTTATATAGTTACTATCATCAGGCTTAATAGTCATTTTATGTATGGTATAAATGATTTTACCCACATACAATTTATTGAACTTATATTTCTTAAATTATCTGGTTCATCTTTGCTAGAATGTACACCCGCCCCATCAGGGAAGAAGTTTTGGTCTGTGTTGTTCAGTGATATACCCCCAGTGGTCACACTAGTGCCTAGAACAAAGCAACTACTCCACAAATAGCTTTTCATTAAAATAAGTTATATATGGATGCAAAAATCATAAAAGAAAATTAAGAATATCTGCTGATATTGTTCATTTATTCTAATACACTTCAGAATTTCACTTTTTTCAAAAACACACTTAGTGAAAAATCTCAGATGAATATAAGCATATTCAAATGAGTTATTTATAGTCAATATGGTATTCATCAAGCTAAATTTGTAACTAGACTGACTATTCATAAAAAATCATAAAATATTACAAATTGTTTTTTAGATTGAGATTAATAATTTGCTTATAAAATTAATCATGCCATTATTTATCAAACTCCTGCATCAATCTTTACCTTCTTAATAAATCAATCCAGTGGTTCCAGCCGGAAATGGAAGTCATCTTTGATTTCCTATTTCAGACAGCCCTCCCTGCAAACATCCATTGGGAAGCTATGTCGATCATAACTTCAGTCTCCTATCATGGATGTGCCCACAGCTCCTGCCACCACTACCATCATGCCAGTCCCCAGCCACACAATTTCTCCTCTAGAGAATGGTAACAGTCCCTCCATTGGTCACTGCACACACAGTAGTTGTCACTTCCAACCCATTTTAAACACCATAGGAGCAACACTTGTCGTAATCACAGACTAAATCACAGCATCCCATTGATTCTACCACTAAAATGCCTTGCTGTGTATCTTGGTCCTTCCCATGTGCACCCAGGCCCAGGAGAAGCAGCCAGAAGCTGTGGATCACTTGTAGCTCCAAACAGGCTACCCAGGACCAGTCATAGGCAGGGTGCTTCATTGCCCTGCACCGCAGTCCCTCCCAAGAGGCCCAGAACCAACACACCCCGTGAGACATCAGATTAGGATCCAAAAAGCTTCACAAGCAACATAATAAAAGGGAGATCTAGACAGGCACCAAACCCTGCTGAGGTGAATTCTGTTTCGTGTGATCAGCTCCTAGACAGTAGCTTGCACACTTATAGCCAGGGGTGAGCTCCACAGTGAGCAAGCCTGAAGGTCAATGCCATGTACAAACAGGCCAATAGCAATCAAGACCCAATTACAGCAGGAGGGTCCACATAACCTACACATAGGACATTCTTAGAGCACCCACGTCAGGTGATCAAGGAGCTTTTGCCCTTAGACTCCCCAGGACACTACCATATAAGGCCACCCCACAAAGACTAGGAGTCATAGCAAATTGATATAATACACAGAAACAAAAACAAACAGGCAGCCAAAAGGGAAGACAGAGAAATAGACCCTAAATCAGGGGTGTCCAACTCACGGCCCATGGGCCGCAGGCGGCCCAGGATGGTATGGATGCAACCCAACACAAAGTCGTAGATTTACTTAAAACATAATGAGATTTTTTGGTTATTGCGTGTCACCATGTATTTAATATGTGGCCCAAGACAACTCTTCTTCTTCCAGTGTGGCCCAGAGACACCAAAAGGTTGGAAACCCGTGCCCTAAATGAAAGAGCAGTAAATTTCCAGAAAAAGAACTAAAAGAAATGGAGGCAAGCAATTTATCAAATATAGATTTCAAAGTAATGATTATAAGGATGCTCAACAGAATAAAAGAGGATGTATAAACCACAAAAAGGACCAGTCAGAAATGAATAATAATATATCAGACACAAAGAATACACTGGAAGGAATAAAACAGTAGGTTGGGTGAAGCAGATTCAAATCAGCGAATAAGAAGACAAGGTAGAAAAAAATCACTCAATCAGAGCTGAAAAAAAAAGAATTAAAAAGCATAAAGATAGTTTAAGAGGACTTTGAGACAACATGAACCATAACAAAATCTGCAAGATAGGGGTACCAGAAGGAGAAGAAAGTGAGCAAAGAATAGAAAGCCTGTTTGAAGAAATAATGACTGAAACCTTCCCTAACGTGGTGAAGGAAAATGTCACATAAGTTCAGGAAGTACAGGAAGTCCCAATGAAGATGAATCCAAAGAGACACACACGAAAAACATCATAATTAAAATGGCAAATATTACAAACAAAGAGAATCTTAAAGGTGGCAAGAGAGAGACAGGTTGTTACCTATAAGGGAAATCCCATAAAGGTGTCAGCTAATTCTCAACAGAAACACCTCAGCCCAGAAGGGATTGGGATGAAGCATTCGAAGTCATGAAATGCAAGGACCTGCAACAAGACTACTCTATCCATCAAGGCTATTATTTAAAATTGAAGGCTGAATAAAGAGCTTGCCAGACAAAAAAGAAGGCTAAAGATGTTCATTACTACCCGACCAGCATTGCAAAAAATGTCACAGGGGCTGCTTTAAGAAGAAGAGCCCGGCTGGTGTAGCTCAGTGGATTGAGCGCGGGCTGGGAACCAGAGGGTCCCGGTTCGATTCCCAGTCGGGGCACATGCCTGGGTTGCGGGCCGGGTCCCCAGTGAGGGCCATGTGAGAGGCAACCATACATTGCTCTTTCTCTCTCCCTTCTCCTCTCTCTGAAAATAAATAAATAAAATCTTAAAAAAAAAGGAGAAGAAACACAGAGAGAGGAGAATATAGGTATAAAGAAAAAATGGCAATAAATGAGTGCCAATCAATAATAACCTTAAATGTAAATGAATTAAGACAGAGGGTAGCTGAATGGATAAGAACACATGACCAATAGATGTGCTGTCTACAAGACACCCACCTCAGACCTAAAGACTGACACAGGCTGAAAGAGAAGGGTTGGAGGAAAATGTTCTATGCAAATGGAAATGGAAAAAACGAGCTTGGGTAGCAATATGTATATCTGCCAAAATAGACTTCAAAACAAAAGCCATAAAAAGAGAAATGGGGGCGCAGAGAGTGGGAAACTTAAACTTGAGATCAGACTAAAAAGAAACAGTGAAAATCATTGTCTGTTTCACTGAAATAGAAAACTATTTAATATGTCAAAGGATTTTAGATTAATTCTCATTTGATGCCGATATCACCTCTCCAGATCTAGGAAACTTTACTCGCCAATGATACTATTCATTATTTAGCTTTAAGAAACTTCTGCGATATAATACAACAAGATAAGCTTATCCAAGATAGGATCTTAAAGGGAATCTGGAAGGATTTGGCTCAAAAGTGAGCAGCCTGAAACAAAGACGGATGAGGTTCCAATAGAATGCTCAAAGCAGATTCAAGTTATGTCCACCCAGGAATGAAACAATGATCAATTGGACAGTGAGGGGTGCTGATTTCAGGGGCTGCTGGCTCATCCAAATTTTTATTTGAGTTTGACTCTGGAGAAACAACACTGTGAGATTTTCACCTTTGTTTGCTTACTCTGATGACAGTCCAACACCTTATAATCCACAGCACAATCAATACTAGAAAAATCATCTGCTTGTTAAAATACAGGAATTTACCAAATCAATGAGTATCCTAGAAATATTGTCAACTTGATTGGTTTTACCTGACACTCAGTGGTTTTTGACATAACTGTTTCACATAACCACCTAGGAATGATTTTTTTTCTATCACGAACTTATTAGAATAAAGTTAAACAATACATTCATGGCATATTGTAAGAAAATTTCAGGTTTTACAAGCATAAATTTGATTTCCCAAAATATTTACTACACAAAGAAATGATGGAAATTTCCAGAAGGAATAAACACTGGCTATCCTTATTTTCTGTCCACATGGAAACACTGATTAAATTACCTAAGATCAGAAGTAATATTAGGTGTGTTTACAATTTTGAATTATAGACATTTTGAGTCTATATAATTGTTTAATACAAAATTGAAATGTCACAGCCAATACACTACAGCAGAAATTTCATTGAATCGTGTATATATATTGGTACCAGTACAGGTATAAACCTTTTACAAAGACTATTAAGGCATCTCAACGTGGCATCTTCTACACAAAATAACACCTGACCTGGCTTTTCAAATTTAAAATTATGATTTGTTCCATGTGTTAAGGCAGTTTGTTCCTTATATTAATAATTAAATAACATTTTCAAATTTATTATCTGCCATTTGTGATCTTAGTAGAATAAAAAAAGAATGAAAGCTTTTGGTAAATTTAAGAGCAGTGAGTAGGTAATGGATGAAATATAAAGAAAGTGAAAGTACATGACTCCCTTTACAGCTGATACGATGTATATTTGATACTAGGCTAGCGTCATAGAAACAGTCCACAAAATCTTGGCCGTGTTTCCCACAGTGGCTGCACCAGTCTGCATTCCCACCAACAGTGCAGTAGGGTTCTCCTTCCTCCACATCCTTGCCGACACTTGTTGTTTGTTGATTTATTGATGATAGTCATTCTGGCCGATATGAGGTGATACCTCATAAAGAATATGTATGCGCAACCCATGGACGCAGACAGCGGTTTGGGGATCGGCTTGGGGTGGGGAGAGAATGGGGCAAGATGGAGGCAGGGAAAGGAGAAAAAGCAGGAACAGTTGTAGCATACAAAAATAAAAGTAAAATTAAAACAAATCTTGGCCCTGCAACCAGCTGTTCCACTGGCCAGAATTCCGTAAACAGATGTGATGGCTCTATCCCAGCGTATCTCTCTTTCACCTAGAGAAGTCAATGATGAAGCTGAGACAATGGTCAAATATGCCTTTGTAAGAATTACCTTGCTGATTGAATACAACCCAGAAGCCAAAATCCAACCTAAAGTACATGCACAGAAGGGACAGGTTTTCATTGGGGTGAGAAGTATAAAAAAACGCTTCCAGATATTTTGAACAACTGGTGTCTCCTGTACATTTTCGCGATGCCTTGTCCAATTTTCCTTGTTTTATACCTCAGTTACAATGTATTATTTACATAGGCAGCCCAGTCAGACAAAAGTACTCATTGATAAATTGGAGATACTATAATCACTTGCACTATAAGAGTAACAATATCTCTTTGCATTTTTAAAAGCATCTTCCATATGAATTTGCACACACTGCTGCTCGCAGATGAACATGTGAACTAGAGAGATTTGGCTTTTCTGATCTCCATTCTTCAAATGCAGACTAGTTAAAAATACAGCTAACCACAGGTGTTCCGGGGCTTCTTCCCATGACTCCGGATCCCCGGTGTACGAGCGCCTCTTGGTACTGCACATCTAGCCATGACACATATGTAGGTTGTAGGTGAGAAATCCACCCTGAAGGGCTGTGACTTGAAGTATCCTCCCAGGCCCCCAAGCTGTGAAATTCTCCAGCCTGCTTGCAGGAGGTCCTGAAGGAGTTATATGTGGAGGACAGTGACAATGCCAGATGGCGATTTGTGAGAAAATCTGGGACCCGGGCAGGCAGCCAAAGACAGGGGACTGAATAAAAAAGGATGATCACTCAGAATATCTCCTCTCTCCATCCACCACAAATGAATGGGAGATGAATTAGGGCTCTCTTCCTCACAAATGTAGAAATCCTCCATGCAATCTTTCACCCATGTATGTATGCAACAAATAAAACAAGAACTGTAACATTCTAAAAAGGATATCATCCTTTGCTTCATTAGTAGTAAAAAAAAAAAAGGAAGAAAGAAAGAGAAAAGAAAAAAGCCAATCGGCAAGGCACGTGTAGGCAAACTTACAGATAAAGTCTTTTAAAAAATTTAATTGTATCACCAGAAGATGAGAATGCTTCAAGGAACCAGCTTCTACTTGATTTGTAACTAACAGGGGTATTTGCATTGCATTGATTGTTATTATGTGCCTTTATCACTTTTATTGTTTGCTGCAGTGTAGCCCTTTGAAGGTGTGCCAAACCACTGTGACTTGCTCAAAAGCAAGACTGAATTTTAATTAAGCCAAGCCAAATAGACACAAAACAGCTGAACTTGATTAGACCACTTGTCCTCAGACACACACAGAGGGCATTCAGCACACTTTTCCAATACCTGACAAAGTCACTTTATACATTTGGTGAAATTATCAGGATGAAAACCACCATTTGTCAACATATTCCTTCTAAGTAAGACTTCTGCTTCTCTCCTTTAATCCAATAAACCATCAAGGAGAGCTCAGAGGGAAGGCTGCCAGTAAGGATATATGCGGCATACTCTCTTGATACCACTATTCTATATTCCCTGGAAAGAAGCAGCGTATGAGTTTAGTTATTAGGATTCAACAGCATTGTTCAAATAAACAAATTAGTGTGTACTGACTTTATTTTCAAATATTCCAACCAGAAGAAAACTTTACCACAGCATTTAGCCCAGATAAGGGAGCAGGTGGGAAGTCAGAATTTCATGAATTTTTATTTTTGATTCTTCCTGAAGTATCAAACACATTCTCAAAAATGTGTTCCCAAGGTAACTTCTGAAATCACCCAGTGTCACTTTCCCACTCAACATGGAGAACTGAGTCTCCTATAGGACCATGTTTCGGCAAAGCAAACTACTGTAAAACAGACTTCACTGCTAACTTATGCTCTGTTAATCTCTGGAATATTCTCTGAAACAACATTCCTGTGTAGACTTTCAGACTCAGCAAAAACTACACCTTCCCTAAAAGTGGAGAGCTGATCATAGGCAAATCAGATGCATAAGGAGATACTCTTTCTATATGTGCATCCAGGGTGATGGACACACACATCCTAAAGTCTGAATGAGCTAAGATTTCTTAAGGTATCAGTGCAAATTCAAAGTGAAGTTCTAAAAGATGAAACAGAATTTGCATATGTATCAGGGTGCAAATCCACTGCCATGGGAGGCTGTTCCGCTGATCAATTCAGGTCACTAAGTCTTTAATAGAATTTTGTACTTATTTCTTAACACCCTAACGTCAATTGACTACAGTTAATCCTTAGAAAATAATCCTCCCCTCAGGATTAGCAAAATAAAAATTCAGTCAAATTCTAAATATAAATGGATGTCTTTTCTGTGCAGGACAGCAAATTGAATTTCAAAAGAAAAGAGAATCCACAGTTCTCATCCTTGACAAGAACGAGAAAAATGAGCCTATTTCAACTAATATTTTTTGTCTGTTACAATTTCACTCTTTATTCTTGTCTACATGAATTATGTAATAAAATGGTTTTGATAATTGAACTAAAATCCATGATAAATATGCTTTTAAAAATAAGTCATTCACTGGGAAAAACAGGGACTTTGAAGCCAGATCATTCTGAATTTGAATGCAAATACTAACTATGCAATTCCTTACCTACATCATGTTCAAGTTACTTATCTGTATTTTATAGCATATAAAATGGAAACAAAATAATACTTGGGGAACAGGTATAATGTGTAAGATATATTCCACTTAATTTCTATATAATGCATTTTAAATGAAGTTTTTAATGTGCAAAATTTTAATACACTCACATGATAAAAAGCAGGTCACCATTGTATTAGACATAGCATATATTTTTAAAATACTCAGATCTTAATTTTTAGGCACAGCTTTGAGGATGATGCAGTATTTTTATGCTGTAAGTACGCTTCAATTTTGTTATTATTCTTCTCAACGATAGCCCACTGTCTACCAGTTTATGAGTAATGTGGTTAGAACCACATTAGGTTAATCTGACATGTATAATTTCCATGTGTTTATATTATCAATATCAGCATTTCATTTCTTGATTTCTACTCACTTTCATAAAATAAATGGATAATTTCTGTTTTTAAGAGAGAGAGGGGGGGAGATAGAGAGAGAGAGAACAAAAACATGGATATGAGAGCGAGACATTAATCAGTTGACTTCTCTCACAAGCCCAGACTAGGGATTGAACCCACAATCTGGGTATGTGCCCTGGCCAGGAATCAAACCTATGACCTGTCCTATGATCTCCGGGACGAGGCTCCAACCAGCTGAGCCTCATGGATAACTTTTTAAAAATGCAAATAATTACACTGTTAGTGCTTCTTGGGCCAAGAGAGAAATGTTACTGAAACTCAACTGTTGATTGGCATTCAGAACCTTCATAGAATAACCTGACGCCTTCATTTCACAGCTACTCTTCAAAAGCTCTGACTGTTTTACGAAAGGCCATAAATGAAGGACAATGTATACTATATCAAAGGAAAGATGACGCCAAAGACAAATCTACAAAACATTAAGAAAATCTCTGTGCACATGTAGTGCTCTGTCTTTTATACAGGACTTCTTTTCTAATGGCCATGATTAGTTTAACCTCCCTATGCTGCTACGCTCATTCATTCAACCCCAGTCGTGTCTCTGTTACAGTGATCACAGATGGTAACTTTATACTTAGGTTATGGGCTTGGTTGTTTAATCTTTGTCTCCCTCATACCTTGCAGGCGCTGTATGGGTAAGAACCACCATCTTTTTGCTTTTATTAGCAACGCATGTAAACTGTTTTTAAAACCATGCCTGACACACGGCCAAGGCCCAACAAATATTTGTTGAATGACTCCAAATGGAGAAAACCTCAAGTACAAAGGAAAAGTTGTCAGTTTAGGGAAGATGGAGAGCATCTTTTTTTGTGTTTGCTTTTCCCCCTGATAATTACTTTCACTTCCAAAGTAATAGCCATGTGCACACTAGTGTGAACCATGTCCGGTGTGTATTTATTACTCAATTTTCCATGAGATCAAAGAGGTGGAAGTGACCTGAGGTGTTATTCCTGCCTTGAGGTACTGCTCCTGCTCCAAGCATTCAGTAAACGTTAGCTTTTCTTAAAATTCTACAGGCCTCATGAAATTCAGTTTAGAAATAATCTTGCCCAGAGGGTAGAAAAAGGGTGACATCTATAAACGATTCCAGTATATAACCCACAGTTAGCCCTTCCAAATATTATTCTTATAGCAGATAGCAAACTGTGAACTTATAATTACAGCTTGCCCCATCCTCTTTCTGGGCATGGGGGTTTTGTGTGTGGTTTCCTGGGTTAGGGGTCTGTTGAGGTGCTGCTTTAGACAATGGGTAAAGGGGCAGGTCTGAAAAGGTCTCAGGAGAGGCGGGATGAGGGGGGGCGTGGATGCAGATACGGCAAGATCGGTTGGGGGAATGATTGGAGGGGAAGAGCGCACTGAAGCACGATGAGAGGTGAAGGACAGGGATGACTGAAGACGATCCTTAAATATTTTGGTCATTCTTCCCAAAAGTTAGTAAATATCAAAATTGTCTTTCAAAGTTTCCTTCGGTCGGGTTTTTGTTTTTTTGTGGGGTTTTTTGGTTGTTGTTAAATGTGAGATTTGTGTTTCTTTGTAGTGTGGCATTGGCCTGAGAATGACAAGGTGACCTAGCCTTGTGTGAGTTACCATTTTAAGGGCACTTTGGAAGTCTCTACACTCTTACCGTTCTGTCCAATATGGTAGACAATAGTCACATGTGGCTATTTAAAACTAATATAATATATAGGGAGGAGGGGAGGGGAAAGGATGCAAATAACTGTAATTGAACAAAAGTAAAATAAAATTTAAAAAAATAAACCTTTATCTGATGTAAAAAAAAGAAAAATAAAGCGAGGTAAAAATAAAAATAAATAAATGAATAAATAAAACTAATATAATACAACTTAAATCAAATTAAAAATTCAATCTGATGTCTCTTGCACTAACCACATTTCAAATGTTCAATAACCACATGCAGCCAGTGACTAGTGACTTCCATATTAGAAAGGACAGATCTAGAATATTTCCATCATGACAGAAAATTCTATCGGACAGCACTATTCTAGAACTTTGGGCTTATGTCACACACAGACAATTCAAATGCTTTGGTCCTATCAGTGACACAGAGAAGATATTTTGTCATTATCTATTCTATTTCAAGTAGTAAATATGAAATAGACAACGATGACACCTTTCTATGCCTTCAGTACACTAATCTCCAGACACCTCAGAGGCATTTCTATTTCTGTTGTTGAAACTTTTATCACCCACATTTTTGTGACATGCTCATATTCCCCCTATATTAATTGGCTACTTTATTTATTCAAGATTATAATTTTTAATCTATTAAATCATTTGGATGCTTTTTAACAAACTATGGTCAAAGTAACTCAGTAGATGAAATAGTTAAAGAAGAAGAAAATAATAATGTTTTGTGTCATGAGTTTGTGTTTGTATTGGGATAATAAAATACTGAAATAAAATACAGTCCTGATTCAAAAAAAAATACATAAACAAAAAACGCCCTCAAAAGATGAACCCCAAGGTCAAGGTGAATTTGAAACTTACTAACACGGCCAGGACAGGAGAAAGTACATTGCTCCTGGGCTAATGTTAGTGCTCAGTAAATAGTAAGTTAACGAGGAAAGAAAATCCAGGAAGACATGCTTTAGATTAGTGTTGTCACCAGGAGAATATTCAAAGTAGAGAGAGGTGGTGATAAATATTTGGATACTTTTACTATGTTTTATGGGGAGGAGGGTCCAAGAGGTTTGAGAAAGTGTGAAGGATGAGAACCCCAGAGCTTCCGTGGAGTGGAATACTCTGACTTCTGTGGACAGAAAGGAGAAAATCCACAGATGAACAAGTAGTGATGGAAGGACAGCTAGAGATATTTCAGTCTGAGAACGACACTAGCTGCCCAAGTAATGTAAATACGTATAAAGTGACCAAGAAGATGGAAACTTCAGCAAAGTAAATAACAGTCAAGAATCCAGCCAAACCAAATGATAAGCATATTTATTTCATCTAGAGAGAAGTTACTTAAAATGGCTGACACATATTTTCATTACGTGTAATAATAGTTGAATTCCAGATTCTTTATAGTTGATATTTATGGCTCTCTAGTGAAGAATGATGCTGCTATGTTTTAAAACCTTGAAGAAGAGTAACTACATTAAAAAAAGGAAAGTTGACACCCAGGTTAAGCAGTAGAAAAACTTTCCCTGAGGTCAGATCCTCGCATTTCAGTACTGACCTTATGATCCAGGGCACATAATTTAATGTACTGGTGCCTCTATTTGCCTTTGGGCAACTCTAAAATATATCTCTAGCTCCCTCAAAACCAAAATGTTAAAAATAAATGGAATATATACTCTTATTTGATTAGAAGCTTCCATACGAGAAAGGTACTGAATACAAACACAGTGAAGTTTTATTTTGATTGCTAAAATACACCACATGAATAATAATAATGACTGAGTGCTTCCTGTAATTTCAGTGCTTTGCATGTAATGATTCCATTAACCCTCACAATACTGTCAAGTTGGGACGATTAATGGAAAAGGAATATGTAGGTACCATAATTATTATCCCCATGTTATAAATAAGGAAATTGTAAGACTAATGCCAAATTTTGATCCCAATGCTCATGAGCTGGTTCTGGAGGAGCTTTCCCACAAATGAATGGAGCAGGCTTCTCAGAGGATCTAATAAAATGTACACATATCAGCAAACAGTCAAGGAGCACCACTGTAGAACACTTGCGAATCTAAGTCGGGACTGAGTACACAGCACTACCCTGGACCCATGGTTGTATTTGCCACAATGGAACTGAAAGAGCAGCCCATTAGATTGTAACTGATCAGTTCTCCAGGAAAATAAAGAAACAGCCCTCAAGTTAGGAAGCTATCTGCTTTATCCCTCAGTTCTCATCAAAGAGCCTATGTATTATGAGATTTCAATATATATTTACTGCATACGCGCACACAGGATGGGACAGGACAAGCAGGGGCAGGAGGTAGGGGCAAACCCAAAAGCATCCATGGAGGGGCCACTGGGGAGTGAAGAAGGCAAAGAGAGAGTCAGGGTCTTAAGAAGGAGGCAGCACTACTGCTGGGCCTAAAACTATCAGCAGGGTTTTTAAAGTGGGGGAAAATTCGACGTTGATTTGGAATACTTCAATACTAGTGAAGAACAGTCATGAAAAAGATGAGATCCAGGCTTCCCCTCAGCACTTTCTCCAATCTGCAGTGAACACCGACTGCAAGCCAGGCCTCATTCCGCCACTGGAGGAAAGGAGGGCAGATCTATAGTTCCACCACAGTGAGGAGGAACGAAGGAAGAAAAGGCTGGAAGATGAATGGTAGGAACCACAATGTGCACTACCGTGCACTGCGGACATCCTCCGAAGGGGTGAAGAAGAGGCAAAAAACAGTTTGTGTTCTCTTTGCCAACTGCATATTAAGTGCCTGGAGAGAGGAGCCATATTTTTAAACATTTTAAAAATGCCTTAATATGCTTTCTTGCATATAGCTAGTAATCAGCCAATAATTATTTTAGAAGCAGTGTGGTACAACAGAGAAAGTATTGCTTTAGGAGTCTTAAAATAGAGCTGTTTCAACTCCCTTGTCTGTAAAAACAAACAAATAAAAAGAGATTGTTAGATTATTTTAGGATTCTTTTCAGATGTAGTCATTAAAAATCCATGATTAAGACTGTCAAGTATTTAGCATCACTGTTAATAAGGAGTTCTCCTTTGAGGAGCATGGCATGCTGGGTGAGAGTGCACACCTGGCCTCTTGTCAACCCGCAAGAGGCCCAGCTCATTGCACCTGCAACACGGGGCTAAGCACAGAAGTGTATCAGAGTTTGGAGACCTGACTGCTGAGGCTTAGCAGCTTTGCTGTGGAGTGGGCTGGTAATAAGGATTAAGTATGCCATAAAAAAAAAGAAGAAGAGGAAGAAGAAGCTGTGTAGGCAATTCAGATATGCCCTTGGCCTCAACCCAACTTCAAAACCCCTCTTAACAGAAAAGTCTTGCTCTAGACTGTTTCATTTGAAAAGTCAAATCTCCAAACTGACTGCAATAATCATATATGGACAACGTGGCAGAGGGTGCTCAGTGTGAGTGAGTTTTATGATCTAATCTAGGGGGCATTTAACTCCAGGTTTCATGTATTGGATCAAGCACTTCTGTGGGATCAGAAATGAGATTGTTAATATAAGAAGAATAATTTAAACAGAGAACGTAGCACTGTGTTAATATAGCCAACATTGTATATGTTCAGGAACAGTGACTTGACATATGAGTGCCTAACATATGGATCAGTAACATTTAGTGGAGCGGGAGGGGGGTTTATATCATCTGTGATGACATGCTGGAAGAGCCAACATCAATGTGAAGAGGAGAGAAGATTGGGGTGGCAGAGAAAGTGTCTGTTCACATAAAACAGCCTGCGTGAAGGCTTGGAGCTAGAGGAGAAGTCACTCACACTGACAGGGAGCCACCCCCTCCCCATGAATCAGCCTGGCTCTCCTGGGAGGTAAGACAATTTGCATGTTTAGTAACTGATGTGGAGAGAGGTCGCAAATCACACCCAGTCTTCCCTCAAAGGCTCTGCTGTCTCAGACATACAAAGGTGAACATTTGCGCTCTTTACCTCAAGCATTCACATGGTTCACATGTACTATGATTTCAGGAATGATCTGAAAACACCTATCAGTCAGCACTGCTGAACTTGGACCACGGAGAATTCTATCCTTGGGAATCATTTACCATTTGATGTGGTAGATCGAGGTCTGCCATTATTTTCAACTTGTGAAATATTTAATAGGCTCTTTTTTTGTGTGATCAACGTTTTAACACAAAAACAAGTGCCTCCACAACAAACTTGTTACCCAGGAGACCGAGATATATATTGTGTGCTAGTAAGTTTTCTGACTCTGTTTTCAGAAATACAATTATTTTCTTTTTGCTTCAGGATTGCTGATTTTGCTTTCAGATTACGGCTAATGTGAAAAGTGAGAGCAGGAGAAACAAAATGTATTCTCCATGGAGAGTAATTCTATTACTATTCCTGTACCGATCTTGTAGCAAAGAGGTATGCTCTTCCAAGAAGAAAAATTGCCACTACCGACAGAGTGACTGCATGCTCTATCTTTAAGTGTAAAAAGCAATGATGACACGATTAGCCTTCGAAACTAGTGACTTACTAACAGCCGGTACACAACAGGGCAAAAAGTAAACTGCTCACACCCCGCTCCCTGTGACAGTATCTTGAGTAAAGTACAAGAAAATTCATACCGTTTCGCTTTTTAAAATCTAAAGAGGGAACAGTCTCTTTGAAAGTAGAATAAGGTGTCCAAATGAGTTCATGATGCTCTTTCGTTCCCAATGATCTTAGCTCCTGTCTCACTGTTACTCTCTTCAATATGCGGTACTTGTCATAATTTATGGGGCTTTATCCACTGAAAACAATTTTCTCACTGTATTGACCTAGTAATTCAATGAACTCCTTGATTCCAGAGACTGTGTTTGTGTCCCTCGCTCTGCCTTGGTCACTTGGTCCCACAGCTATACCCTGAATTTTGTCAGAAAATCAGCTTTTTTTTTAAAGATTTTTGTTTAAGATTTTATTTATTCTTAGAGAGAGGGGAAGGAAGGGAAACAGAGAGGGAGAGAAACAGCAATATATGGTTGCCTGTCACATGGCCCTCACTGGGGACCTGGCCCGCAACCCAAGCATGTGCCCTGACTGGGAATCGAACCGGGACCCTGTGGTTCCCAGTCCACGCTCAATCCACTGAGCTACACCAGCCGGGGCAGAAAATCAGCTTTAAGTCTCACGCTTTCTAGCCTCTACCTCCTAAGTAACCAGCTCACTTCAGTACTCCTCTTCAAACGCTGACTTTATACCGATCGCCATGGCCTACAGTTCATTCATTCTACTGGCTTTGCGCCATCTACCAAACCCTTCCTACTGTCACTTTTCTTTGAACAAGAATCAACTCCATAGTTTAGCATTAGAAACACTTTCTTCATATACCCTCATGTTCCTTTGCCCCCCCCTTTCATTTCTCCACCTCATCTGAGAAATCTGAAACCGCACTATAGCCAACTGCCCATTTGTTCCCTGCCCTCTCTCATGTTGTTGAATCTTCTGGAGGAAAACTGAGAATCATTCGGACCAGTCTCATTTTTCCTTCAACTTGGCTCTTAGCACGACCCAGCGGCTGCACTCTGGTTCTCAGTTCAAACCTTCTCCTGTACTTCTAGGTCAGCTGTTCTCAAATTTGCCTGCATTTGGAGGAAATTTTTAGAAGTGCTAAAACCAGCCATCGCCACAAGATTCTGAGTGAATGGGTCATGGTTGTGGTGTAGACACTGAACTCTCTCAATGATCCCTCAGGTAATTCTAATATGGAGCAAAGTTGGAGAACCCCTGTCTCGATGACTATTTTATTTTCTTCTTCAAACCTCCAAGACCTTCTTCCGTACGGCCCATTCTCAGTGGATGACATCATTCCTCATTGATCTGAGAAAAGCGAAGCAATCGATAAAGGGTTGCTCCCCAGAGTCCTGTCTCCACACCTGCCCACAGGCCTGCACTGATGCCCGACCCTGTGGGTCACCGGTGTGTGTTCCTCTTACAGGCCACAGCTCGTGTGTTCAGGTTCCATCCGCCCATGCCTAATGCAAGGACATGGGCTCCAGGTATTAGCTCCACTCTCTCCTGCATCGCCAATTTCTTCCTCACTTCTGGATCCCTCCCATGAGTATTCTAAGCTATTATTTTCCCATCTTATAAACAATGCCTTTTGACTTCATTTCCCACCCACAGTTAAAACATCATTTCTAAGTTGCTCTGCAAGTGAAACTTTAAAAATGTCAGCGCTGCTATTACCTCCAATTCTCCTCCTCAACACTCTCTTGATCCAAATATTTCTATCAATTATGCTTTAACTCCCAGCATTCCCCAAAACTGTTCTTGTCAAGATCACTGAAGGCTACCAGACTGTTAAATCTAATGGCCAATTCGTAATTCTCATTTCTTTTGACAAATCAGCCGTACTTCACACAATCAATAACTCTTTCCTCCTTGAAACAGTTTATTTATTTGGGTACTTGAATACGGATCTGCACGCTACAGCCTGTGGAACAAATCAACTCTAATCCCTTTTTTTGGTGAAGCTTTACTGGAACACAGCCGAACTCATTTTGTTTACCTTTTGCCTATGGCTGCTTTCTGCTAAAAGAGCACAGCTGAATGGTTGCAAGAGTCCTTTTGGCTAGGGAAGTCTAAACTATTTACTATCCAGCCCTTTCCAGAAGAATTTTGCCAGTAATCCCTTCCCTTATACCTGTTCCTCCTACAGTATTTCCAGGCTCAGGAAATGAGAGGTCTATCCGCCAAAATGCTCAAGCCAGAAATTCTGGCTTCATCCTTAAGTCTTTCTCTTCGTTCACACCATCCATTTAACTACTCAGCAACTTTTGTCCCCTTCAGCTTCAAAATATATTCACATTCCAATCACTCCTCTCCACCTCCACTTCTATCATCCTGGGCCAAGCCATCGATATTTCTTGCCTTAACTATTTAATGTATTTATAACCGGTGTCCCTTTTCTGGCCCCTGTCGCTCACCTTAACCTCACACACCACCCTGTTTCAGTTCATTCTATATATAGAAGCCAGAGTTATCCTTTAAAAATATTAAGTCAGATGACATTGTGACATTTTCAAAGACTTCAAGTCACGTCCAATTTTCTACTCTATTAACCCAAACTCTTTTAACCTGCAAGTCCTTAGATGATTTTTTTCTCTGAACTTCTATTACTCCTCTACCCTTCGCTTTTAGCCAGCCACTCAGCTCTCCTAGCTCTCCTCTGAACACGCCTGCATTTTCGTTCCTCATGGTCTGAGTGTCACTGTTACCTTGGCCTTGGATGCTCTTCCCTGAGATGTCTGCCTGCCTTGACCCCTTATCCCCTCCTTTCTCAGATATCACGTGTTCAGAGAAGTCCTCCAGGTCCACACTGTTTTCCGCTGCAAGCCCCTCCCGGTATTCGATAGCTTACCACCTGCTTTATCATTCACCAATGTATTTAACACCAAGTAGAATATTTCATAGTTTACATATGTATTTCATTTATCATATGTCTCTTCACATTGAATCTGGATCCACGAGAGTAATATTGTTATGTATTCTGTTTATCGCTGAATCCCTGATGACCAGGAGGTACTTAGGAAGTGCTTGTGAACCTGTGTTGCTGGAATAAACACTTGCAGTTGAAAGAAGGCAATCAGTTGAAAAGATGCTTAATTTTCCTTTGTTGTCTGTCAGCTTCCCTTCAATAAATTCCGAAACAAAAACACTTGTATCCTAATCTTTGGAGCTTCTTTCAAATACTCGCTAATTTCACTTTGTGCCGAAATGACTTAAATCAATGCCATTTAATGCAGTGGGACAGCTAAAGTGCTATGAGGTCCAGGGAGTGTTCCACCTAAGGAGCTCAAAAAAGGCTCCACAAAGGGGCCACCCCATCTGATGCCTTTAAGGTCACTCAGCATTTCCCAGGACAATCCCTCATTTGACAGAAGGGCAGAGAGAGTGCTGGCAGAGTCAAGGTCGCCGGCACAGCAGAGGTATGAAACAAGGTCTAAGCACAATGTTTTTATACAACTAAATCACACTGCATGTTGAGAAACAGGAGGGAATGGTAGGGCGTGAAAATAAAGAGATGAGCATGGACTCGACGACCAACATCCTTATTTTAAAAATTTGAGTGGTGGACACTTAATGTTCTTGAATGCAAATTACCTTGACATTTATGGTTAAATGCCTCTAAATAAAACACCATTTGAGTTTATATAGAAAACATTTACATTCCACTTTTGCATGCATTCAAAAGGCGTATGCACACTCTGTGTGTGTTTATTTACCTACCTTTGTATCTGTACAAAGACTTATCACCAGTACCTCAATCTCCACCTCCCTATATTCTTCTCCATATGAATAAAATATGTCTATATTATGGTACATAAAGGAGCTGATCATTCTCCACTTTAGGGACTA
This sequence comes from Micronycteris hirsuta, assembly GCA_004026765.1. NCBI lineage: Eukaryota > Metazoa > Chordata > Mammalia > Chiroptera > Phyllostomidae > Micronycteris > Micronycteris hirsuta. Next base: position 175,206 of record PVJI01001257.1, read on the forward strand.
CTCTATCCAGCAAAGCTATCATTTAGAATGGAAGGGCAGATAAAGTGCTTCCCAAATAAGGTCAAGTTAAAGGAGTTCATTATCACCAAGCCCTGATTATATGAAATGTTAAAGGGGCTTATTTAAGGAAATGAAGAAGATCAAAAATACGAACAGTGAAATGACAACAAACTCACAACTATCAACAACTGAACCTTTAAAAAATGAAAATAAAAACTAAGCAAACAACTAGAACAGGAACAGAGTCAGAGAAATGGAGATCACATAGAGGGTTATCAGCAGGGAGGGGGAGGGGAAGAATGGGGGAAAAGGTACAGGGAGTAAGAAGCATAAATGGTTGGTACAAAATAGACAGGGAGAGGTTGAGAACAGTATAGGGAACAGAGAAGCCAAAGAACTTATATGTACGGCCCATGGACATGAACTAACAGGGGAGTGGGGTAACCCTGGAGGGACGGAAGGTGCAGGGCAGAGGGTGATAAAGAGAGAAAAATTGGGACGACTATAATAGCATAATCAATAAAATATATATAAAAATTTTTAAAAATGCCTCTGTGTAATAGTCTGTGAATTCATAAAGCAAGGGAAATAACAACTGCTCACACAGGAATTGCTCTAAGAATGAAAGAAGATAATGGAAAAAACATATTAAAATATAAAATCTATAAAAATGATAGTATTAGGAGTAGTATTACTAAAGGAAACATTTAAATTCATGAGGCACATATATTAGATCTTGATAGTGTTTCTTTTACCTACAACTCAAAGTAGAATACAGCTTTTACAACAGCGCACAAATTTAATAAAAGAGACACACAAGAAAAACATCATAATAACATCTGTGCTCATTCTTCATTCATTAATTTGACAAATACATATCAAAAATTACCATTAATTAAACAGCCAAAATGTAATGTTTATCAAATACCATATATTTGTTTACTGCCATTATCTCATTTAATCATCACAAAATCACTTTGAAATCAATACTACTTTTATTTACATTTTAAATATGTCAATTAAAGAAAAAGTTCAGAATTTTACTAACTTGCAGGCATCACGCATCAGGCCTCCGTCATACAGGCCAGCAGTCACGGCCAAAGCTGAATGTGCCACCAGCATCTGCCACCATTACACCAATTTATTCTAAGCACATAGCTCCTTCTGCGAGCCCAAAGTACGGCCTCCAAAGTTTGTGTTTAAGTGAATTATACGCTTAACTCACTGATCATAGCATGACCATAAAACAAATACAAATTCTCTCCAGAGAGGTCTCATTCAACTTTTCAAAATTAACGCTGTCTTTGTGCCCTGGGCCAGACCATAAAAGAAAGGATACACTGTGAGCCTCTCAAAATCTTGGTTCATCTTCGCTAAACAGTTTTCATAAAGTAGACACACAAAATACCTCTTGATTAACTAAAGCAGAGGCTAGGCGCAGCCCACATACATGAATTTTACAAATCATAATTACTACAATTGGTATGTATAAAGAAACCCAAGCTAGGGGGCTCTACAAAACAACAGAGAATCATTCAATGCACATATTGGATATTATTTTAAAAAATAAATAAAAGTATTAAAAACTTGAGCCAAAGACAGAAATAGCACCCACAATGCAGAATAGGTGAAAAGTAATGAAGAAATGTGAGTCCAGCCCTAACCACATTTACCTAATCAGGCAGAGAAGGTCCAACCAAGCATATCTGATCTACTCAAGGCCAGAATTAGGATGTTCTTTGCAAAAAGCTGATGAGTTATAGTGGCAAGATTTTAAATAGATAGTTGTGCCATTTGGGCAGGAAATAAAATGTATGAATAACTAATTCTCAGCTATTCTAGCACAGGCAAAATTACACTATTAATTAACATGAAGACACCTTTGCTTTAATTTTCTAAAGTGATGTACAAAAACGAAGAGCGCTATGTATATTTTAAAGCCATTGCCAAAATGCATTGAGTTGAGACGTATGGAGAATGCATTCATTCAGCAAGCACTTACAAGCAGGTACAATGGGAGAGTCATGGGATTGTGAAAGAGAAAGTAAGAAGACAAGCGCTGTGTTCTCAGGAAATCATGGAAACTTTTAAATGCATAAATGAATAACTATAATAAAATTGGATGGGTACAGTGATCAATGTATGAGCCATGTGCTCTGAAACATTGGAAAAATAGAGGGCAGACTCAGCAGCATGACAGAGACTTTACACAGGGAGAGACATTTACATAGAACCTGGATGAGTGAGATGTTATCTAAATAGGAAATGGCTACAGACAAAGGAAACGCCAACAGAGGGAAGGTCAAGACAATTGGGAAAAAGTGTTATAGATTTAAATCATAGTGGGTAGGTTGGAATGTGTGTAAAATGTACAAGAAAATGAAAGTGGCACGTGATGGATCTGTCAAGGTGGGATGGGTCAAGTTTAAATAGAACTACATTGTCATAAAAAAATGCCTGTGGTCCTCAGTCCTGGGATCTGTTTTCAATTCTAGTTCAGTTCCCTACATCTGCTCTTGGAATTTGCAAAGATATTTAACCTCTCTGTGTATCAGATTTCTGTTTAGCAAAAATAGATAACAATATCCCTTCTCTGAAGGTTAGTTTGGGATCTGGAGATAATTATCCTATGTGGCCAGTAATATAAGTTTCTAAATAAACAATAACAACAGCAATCAAGTGCTTTAAATCCATACTAAAATTTTTGGATTTCCTTGGGTAGACGACAGAGAGCTCTGTACTATTTTTAACTGTTACATAGAGAGTAAAATAAAACCTTTATACTTTAAGATCATAGACATAGAGAGGTCACATTTGAATTCAATATGTTCACAGAATGAGCATTAAATATATTTCTTCAAAATGCTTTATCAAAACACTTTATCAAGCAGTCTAAAATACACTCACAACAGAAAGCTCTGTACTATTTTAAAATAAGGAAGTGACTGTTTTTAGGAAGATCTTCTTGATATAATACAAATGATGGACTGAAGAAAATGACAGAAAAGCCAACCAGTGGATACTTAGAACAGCTCCGGAAAAAATACAGGTGCCTTTGAAATCAGATGCCAGCAGTAAGCACGGAAAGAAGGAGCATAGACAAGCTGTTAATTTGACGGCAGAATTGACAAGAAGCAATGACCAAATAGTTGTGAGTTTAGAAAGTTGATTATACTGATCATAGTTCCTACACAAATGGAAACTTTGACTGTTACAAAATATAGCCATACAAATGTAAAGACAGAATTGTTTTCTGTCTCTGCCTGCGTTGGCAGCCATGAGCCGAAGCCCCTGTACACCCTCAAATACAAATAGGTCCAATTTCCATCCTCAAGCACGGGTAGGTCCAATTAATTTCCATGCTAAACTTGCAATTCTCTTTTCCTTCCTCTTCAAACATACACACACCCTTTCACTTACGTCTCATTGATCACTCTGCCAAATCCTAGGTTACATTTTTCTTAGAAGCTGAAATGATTAATGAATTCCTCTAAGACTAATGAGCTCGATATAAGAGAGATCTAGCATCGCTCGGTAATTTGGTACTCAACCCGTGTCTTCGTGAGAAAACACAGCCATCCATTGATTATTGCTAATGTTATCGTGTTGCTTGAGCACCTGCAGTCCTTGTCTTGCGCTTGTAGGTCATCGGGATTTATAGATTACCTGCTGGAGATTACAAAGGAGAGCCTTGAGTGGCACTGGCAGTCCATTCCCTGCAACTCCGATGTATTCCTTTATCAAGAATTCTGAACGTGTCTTACCAAAGCCATTCAACGTTTTGATTGTGTACTTTAACCATATGAAAAAAAAATCGCTCAGGATTTTCTAATTGCTTGGGACACTACAAAACTTGAAAAATAACTTAGGGAGAAGATGGGGCAGGGGGACAACGTGCTGGCTCCCCAGGATAGTTTTGCCTTGATAGAACCATATACTTCTGCAGCTGGCGTTTGCTAGTGACTGAGATGCTTGGGAAAGAGGCCATCCGTGACTTCAGTCAAGAAAACAAGTTAAACCCGTGTCTCAAGGGATTTTTCAAAATTGGGGCAAGCAGTGTGGCTAAATTATATTGAAACCTTTATACTTCTTCCTTTTTGATTTGCTTTTGTTGGACAAGACATGGAAAGTATTCGATTATGTATACCACAGGTAAATATTCTACATGTATTCTTTTTTAAAATATATAGTCTTTATTGTATTGTTTTCATCACCATTTAGTCCCCTTATGTCTCCCTACCCCCCAAGCAATCACCACGCTGTTGTCCATGTCCTTTTGAGAATAATTCTTTGAAAGTTTCTTAAGGGCTGATAACTTCAGTGCTACTGCTGCTGCTTATGTCATATACATAAACCTATATAAGCAAATGGTATTTAAATTATTAAGATAATCAAATTTTATTTAGAATTATAAACTGGTTAAGGAGTTACAAAATTATCAACCACATATGTTAAGGTCAATTAGAAATACCAATAGATGAAATCAGAACTTTTATCTTCTAGTATAGTTGTCATAGTGACTAATACACAGTACACATTCACTACTTGTTGGATCAATTAACTAGCTGTTCCTGGTGTACCAATTTGGTTAGTTTATAAAATCTTATAAAGGAGTGAAACTTGCTTACGTGGTTTAGATTTCTATTTGGGGGGGGAAGTTTTAAAAGATTAATGGAAATAAATAAGGTAAGCAAAATCATTGTCTATCCAAAGTCCCACATATACAGTGCTACATAGGAAATGTGTACTTCTGATATCCTAGAACAAAATTTCTCAGTTTTAGAAAGAAATTAACTCTAGAGAGAAAAACAGCTATGCTACCGCTGCGACAGTCTAATAGCTATAATTTTTTTCATTTGCCTCGTCAATGCCAACCAAGATTATAATACAAACCTAACAAACATCATCAGGGAAATTAAAGTACATGAATAGGGAAGATTAAGAAATCAGTATGTGGCTATTGAAGTATCATGTTCTAAATCTCCTAAAAACTGGACAAAAATGCCTACACAGAGTAAGAGAGTTTCTTAAGTAAAGGCAAGCTGGCTTGTAACAATGCCTTAAAATTCAATAATTTGCCTGAATAGCTCAATTTTTATCTCTAAGTCTCTTCTTATTGAGACTACACAGCATGTAAATTTAAAAAGAAAACTCAGGAAGCCAGGTTGACAAACAACAGGCTTTAATGATATAGGGACATTTCTGCAATACCTAAATTAATTTCAAACACATTTTCTGTGTAGGTTTTAGCCTAACCAAGTAGCCTAAGCAAGCTTAGCAATTTTTTTTTAAATAGATAGGTAGATAGACCTACAAACACATCAGCATCAAACTCAGCAAGGTCTCATTTAAGGGACATTGGAACCTACGTGCATTAGGCCGTCTCTTTACCGCATCACAGTTTCTCAATTAGTTGGCTTGGCTATGTAGTAAATGGCCTTGATACAAAAGCCAAAGTATGTTGGATGGATAGATATATGGATGGTTAGATAGCTTTTATTTAAAATGTGTCATCACCAATAGAAAAATTTATTTAGAAAAAAATTCAAACTTAGAGAAAAACTGAAAGCACAATGCAAAGAACACCCAAAATGACCTTCACGTAGATTCGCCCATTATCAACATCCTGTCTAATTTCCTCCTGACTTGATTCAGCTACATATTTTTAGCAAGAGGTCTACAACAGTGGTGACATGGATTTCTTCTTTAAAGTTAACCTTTATTGTACTTGTTTGCATTACCTTTTAGTCCCGTTATACACCCCTCCCCTTTTATTAAAGAAAAGAACAGTAAGTTTTCATGATTAAAAATGACTTATTTTCATTCCACAGTCAATAAAATTACATACAATACCTAATCAGTTCAATAACTAATCCCTTCTAAGGACACATATAAAGACCAAAAAAAAAAAAAAAACCCTGTTATCTCCACCATTGTTATTTGTTAGGGACCACCTCTCCAAATTGCTCTCTTTCCTATGTGTGCACATATAGATTTGCTTAACATTTGTAGAATACCGATACCTGCATTTTGCACATAAAACTGAATTTTGAGCATTAGCTTTGTAATTTTTATATAAATACTTAAGCTTTATTTTCCTTCTACATAGTATTTGATTCTTATTATGTAATATTATAGAAATATTGATTAAGTAAACATTTCCCTTGGTTTTTATAGAATCTTCTTATAAATGTATTTTTTACTTTTAACTTTCTAGTAGTCCTGTGAAGCAGACCGCATTATCCCCATTTTGCACTTAGGCCAACAGAGACTCAGGGACATGAATGCCTGCCTAAGGTCACAGCATGAGGAATGGCAGGATCAAAATGTCCATACAATGAGTAATACATGTGAAGGTATTCAAAATTTGCAGTTCTGACCTTTCATAAACTTTTTAGATCTGACATCACTTTGTACTTGAACCCCCATACTAATAATAAACTACACATCATTACCTAAGGAATACTTCTTACAGTAATAATTAACTAAAAACTAATGGAAGTAATGACTCCTGACTAATGGTTGGCAGTATTCTAAGTACATACAAGCTAATCTAAGGGATTTTTTAAAAAGGCCAACAGCTTGTAATTCTACATTAGATTTTATAAAAGAAACCTTTGCCCGACAGATAGTCAAAATTACATTTTAGCTTATTTCTGTAAAGAAAAAAATCCCCTTTTATTTCTCTACACGCAGAAAGCATGTCGCCCGGCCCCACCACATCTACCAAAGCCTGAGAAAATAATGCAGAAAGCCTCTTACAGAAACGGAGGGCGGACACACCCGGGACCAGAGGGACCTGACACTCTCCCTCAGGCATGTGATTTCTGTCTGTTTCATCAATATTTTTTCCTCATTAAAAATTAAGATATAATTAAAGAAGGTTTTTACTTCCCTTAGGTGTTATTTGAAATAACCTTTTAAGTAAAGGTTTTTTTTTTTTTTTCCGCTACAACACAGATTTGTTGAATATCTCTTCCTTGCTAGATTTCCGCTTTGCATGTCTGCACTGCAGCACTCTAAATTTATATGTGTTGGTATCTAACCACACAACTGGTGATGTTCATTGGAGAGTTTGAAATTGGGCTGTGGAGCTCAGGAACGGTTTGAACTAGGTGTTTGGAAGTCAATTCCTCATAGTGAGACTATGGAAATAAATTCCCCCAAACAGTGTGCCTAAAAAGACAAGAATTTGATGACAGAGGCTTGGAAGAAGCTCTTTCAGGGCTAAGAAAAATAATATTTATCTATTAGAAGTAGAAAGTTTTCAAAAATGGCTTTTCTCGCTGCCCAAAGGAGTTAAGTTAAAGAGTTTTGACTTAGTCAATAGCTATAATGGTAAAGAGGAAAAGAAACCTAGATATGCATCTAAATGCCAGATTTGACATGGAACAGTTGAGAAGCTGAAAGAGAATATGAAACTTCATAAATTGATTCCCGCCCTTATGCTGTCATGGTGGAGAGCACGTCCTCTATGTCTTCACTGATGAAGAGATGAACCGAGTCCAGTGGGACGGAGCTACCAACTGATGTGTACAGTGGAAGTCTTGTCTTTGGTAGGAAATCCCCGGATATTGTGAGGGGTTGAAATCAAATACTAATGAATCCCACATGAAATTTTCCCAAATAAATCTGTTTTGGTCATTGCCTTAGCCTAGTTTTTACCAACAACAATGAATTTACAAGTCAAAAGGTGGAATTTGTGACCCAAATAATGCAGACAAAAATTGGGTAGTTCCTAATTTAGTTGGCTACCTCTTGGGGAATACCATTCAGCATACTTCCAGTAAGCTGTAATCACTAGACTGTACTTACAAAGGTTTTTGTTGTGATGCCTACATGGATTATGGATAAAGGAAAAATAAATCATACTTACTAAGGAAACATGACCAACTTTAGGGGGAGAAAACTGAAACGGTTTCCCTCAACTCAGCTGTAATTGTTCTTGCAAAACTTTTATGTAGATGGAAGCACATTAAAATGTAGAGGATGGCGCAAGAATCAAATACTTGATGAAACAATCTTTTAGTATTCGATATCTGCAGTTAATATCAGTGTAACTTTTGGGCTTCCTAAATTGATATACTACAACAGGCTGACAAAGAAAGACTTTCAAATAGTAGTGTCATATAAACTTAAACCTACAAGGGGGGCGAGGAAGAGCTGGTATAGGATCGCCATTCTGAAAGACCACATAAGGAAGCCTGAGCTTTGACTATTAGAATGAACACAAGTTATCCCAGAAACGACAATGTTCTTCTGCCTACAAGCATCAAACTTTGGCACTCTGTCGGTCACTCCTCTTCCCAGATGCAGATGGCACCTGAATAGCTCAAGGTAATCTCTTTGTTGGAATTCTCATTCTGTCAGCTAATTAGAAGAAGAATTGCAAGAGCCAGAATAGTACCTTCCGTTTATGAGTATAAGTGACTAATAAATACAGAATAGCAATTTATGCTTCCAAAAAAAAAAAAAACCAAACAAAGCATAATCACTTACTTTTTCCAGAAAAGCAGAGAAACGCAATTTGGTGACTGAACTGCTAAGAATTTGGTTTGTTATAGCAAACATTACAAGTTTCTTTGAAAATCGAATGATAAAATAGCTACTTTGGCTCTAAACTGGGATGTATATGTAGACATTTTTGAAAATTAAGATAACTTATCTTAATTACCTTTCTATTTAACATTTGTGCCATTATGTGTCCCAACCCCTTATCCCATTCAAAAGAATTACATGGGTTATGTATACCTTTTTAGTACATGCCCCAAGAATAAAAGGCACAAAGTAAATGTTTATCAAGGGAATAAATTGTTATGAACGGAGGTTATTTTTACATCGTTCATCAAAAGAGAACTGTATTCGAACAGGGCCCTTTATGATAGATGGCTCTACTAAACAACTTCATGATATAAAGGAAAATGAAATCTTGCAAGGACACAACTGCTAAGAGCACATAGATTGCTTTATTATTTTTATTGTGTTAGCACCTGCATTCCTGATAGACACATACTGCTACCCAGGTCCATGTGAGAGCTACACTGAAATCAATGTGAATCCTACAGGCAAGGAACTAGATTTAAAATGAAATCAAGTGCAAGCCTCTCTGGGGTTATGCCAGTTCAATGACTTGTGAAGTTTTGAAGCTCTCCTTAGAGACTATAAATTAATTCCTAAGGATTATCTTCCCTGCTAGGTAAAAGGCAGAACTGAAATTGAGGGGGGGAGGAGAGATTTGTTCAATTAAGTAAATTGCTTTATGGAACAGGATTTTTACCCAGACCTTCAGACTCGTTGCCTGGCTTCTGAGAGAGGAAACAGTACCCTTTCATCCCACAAGCTCAACACGTTCTTAAATAAATGATCCAACTGGAACCTGCCTGTAATTTGGTATCTTGAAATGCAGGTGCAGATTTTAGAGTATTAAATACCAAAGGAGAAAATATATACCGATACGTATATTAACAGCTATCTCACTAAGTGAAATTAAATTCTACTAAACGAGCTGTTTAAAGAATAATTTTCAAGTGCTTTCTCAACTCAAATGATCAGAAATGAAAGTTTTATACGTACAAATGGAACGAATTGTTGTTTACTACTTCTTTGGCCGTTTCTTAATGGACTTTGAATTCTGAGCTTCTGTAAAAACATGCTCTTGAGTTTTAATGACTTGACTGTTTTAGGAACGTTCCCTTGCACTTCTACACAAGTGGGCAGTGCGCATTGCCAAGAACAAAGCAAACAAGCTATCTCGTGATGAGCACCAAGCCAAGGTGTACATTCTAGGAACAGAAAGGAAATACATTATAAACAAAACTACTACGGAACAATAGAATGGGCCCTTATCCCAAACCTTAGAGAAAAAGCAGAGCTGTGGAAATTATTTCAAAACTCCTTGGCTAACTTAATCAAATGTGAAAGATGACCTCAATCCCACAAAAGGGGACAGCTTTGACATGCTAAAATAAAACAAAAAAAATTAAAATTCACACCAGAATAAACAATCAAATTTATACCACATAAATTAGCATTCTCTCTTTGGAAAGTAATTTGGCAATTTCTAGAAGCATAAAATGCACATAGCCTTTGTCCAAGGCAATTGAGTACTAGAAATTTATCCCACAGTTAAATTCCCATGAGTAAGCAAAAATATGTGTAAGTGCTTGAGCACCAGAGCATCCTTCATAATACCAAGATTTATACACAAAACAACCAGTCATGAGGAAATGAATGGTTAACATGACCATTAAATGGAAAACACATCTATTGTATGGGTTACTGTGTAGCACATGAAGAAAATAAATAAATCTTTCTATGCACCGATAAATCTTTATTAAGCGAAAAAGAAGTGAGTTTCAGGAAAGAATGTTGTGCAAATAAATAACAACATAGGTCTGCACAGGCCAAGATAATTTATGGAAGAACAGACAGGCGAGTCTCAACTGTTTACTCCTGGGCAGTAAAATGGCCGCAGCACATGAGGTGGAAATTCAGGATGGCTTTTTCTTACACCATTCTATTGTGATGAATTTTTTAACCACTAGCATTTATTTTTAAAATTAAAAGTAGGACTAAAATTGCCGTCAAAGTTTCCTTCAAGTGATATTATGTTTAAATATAAACACTCATGAAAAATTTTTTTCATGATGTATTATTGGGTTACAAAAACAAGACAGAAAACTACATAGAGTATAATTATACAAAATATGTGTGTACATATATATGCACAAATACACAGAGAAAACTATCCAGAACTCTACATATAAAAATGTCATAAATTGTGAAAGAAATAAGATTGGGCCAGAAGGTGGGGTATGATGGGTGAAATATGGTAAAGCAGGGTATGACTCATATTTTAGACTCCTATATTTCTCTATTTTGTAATTGTTCTTTATAAGTGATATAAATTACTGCATTGTTTCTGTAATTTTGAAATGTAAAATTAAAGGCAGCACTGATATGTAGGAATGCTTTGATTAAGCTTCTAAATCACAAAGAAAAAACCCTGCCATGAAATCAGACATACAACAATGGGAATATACCCCACACCACGGAACTGTACATTCAAAAAAGGGTTAAGCCCTGGCTGGTGTGACTCAGTGGATTGAGTGCCGGCCGGTGAACTAAAGAGTTGCCAGTTCGATTCCGAGTCAGGGCACATGCCTGGGTTGTGGGCCAGGTCCCTGGTAGGGGGCACATGAGAGGCAACCATACATCGATATTTTTCTCCCTCTCTACCTCCCTGCCCCTCTCTCTAAAAAAACAAATAAATAGTCCTGGCTGGTGTGGCTCAGTGGACTGAGTCCTGGCCTTTGAACCAAAGGGCCACCAGTTCGATTCTGGGTCAGGGCACATGCCTGGGTTGTGGGCCAGGTTGGGCCCCCAGTGGGGGGGACATGAGAGGCAACCACACATTTTTGTTTCTCTCCTTTTCTTTCTCCCTCCCTTTCCCTCTCTCTAAAAATAAATAAATAACATTGAAAAAACAAATAAATAAAATCTTTATAAAAAAAGATCAAGATAGTAAATTTTATGTCAGGTACATTTTACTTTAATTGAATTTTTTTAAAGGAAGGAAGGAGAAATCAGAGAAAATGACAGAACTGGTTGCCCAGAAAAATGAACCAATATAAAAAGTACCCAGTTTGGGGGATGAGGCAACAACATACCACTAAAAACTCGCCAGGAGCCCTGGCTGGTGTAGCTCAGTGGATTGAGTGCGGGCTGGGAACCAAAGGGTCCCAGTTTGATTCCCAGTCAGGGCACATGCCTGGGTTGCAGGCCAGGTCCCCGGTGGGGGCCATGTGAGAGGCAACCACACATGGATGTTTCTCTCCCTCTCTTTCTCCCTCCCTTCCCCTCTCTCTAAAAATAAATAAAATCTTAAAAAAAGAAACTCGCCAGGAAAATAAAATGAACCAGACATGTGCATTTGAGGTTTGCGCATTACCCAGAACAGTGGTTTTTAAATGGGGACAAGTACATTCCCAGAAGTGTTATTGGTCATTCTCTTGTATCATAGGAAGAACATAGTGGAAGTTCTACTTTCATTCATTTTAATCATTAATGATGTATTTATAGATATACGTATTACAAGAAAAAATGTGCATGTAATTCAAAAATAAATATACATATATTGGGGGCACAATTAGAAGGAGGGTATAATGTGAAATACTCAACAATTGACTTTTTTAAGGTAGCATTTATGAGAAGCAACCACAAATGGACATATTCTGGCCAGATATTTAAAGGACAAAAAAATGAACAACAGCAACAAAAGCAACAACAGAAGACTTCCAGCCTTCTGAGCAGGGAAGGCACATCACACATAATAAAAAATTCAAGTTGTCCTCATTTGCTCTGAAACCTTAAAAGTCAAATAATTTTGATGCTATACATGCAGCTTTTTTCAGAGAATTTTTGTGATTCAGGAATTGAATTTCCAGCCAAGAAATTACAATACAGGAATATATGTTTTAATTTACTGCATCTTAGAAAATATATTAACCAGGTATTTTTCAGGAACAAAATACTTGAAAGAATACGTCAAAACTGAGGTCGTTATCAAAATTAAAGATAATTATGGATCAAAAATGCAATGTTATAGAAAGTTAGTGGCAGCTAAGAAAGCCAAGAAACAATACAAATGAAATTAAAATCAAACGTAGTCCTTGGAAGAAAATAAATGACAAAAAGTCTCTTTTACAAAATCTGGGTCTTAAATGCCAAATTCTACTAAATAAAACTTGGAAATGGAAAACTGAGCTGAAAGGATAATTATCTAAAATATAGTGGTACTGCCAGGAAAAGAAGCTAAAGATAACAAAAACTGGGGTTTTTGTTTTTAAAGCCAAAAAAACTTCATGATAATTAAGAACTATATTTATAATGTGTAATATAGTAGAAATCAAAACATTGTTGGATAATCTTATTTCATTTCAATACTTATGCTTTCCAATATAACACTGGCTTATTGACATCAAAACTCAAATTTTTCCCTAAGAACATAAGCATCATAGCAAAATATTTGATGCTCCTAAATTTCAAAAAAGAAAAATATATGTAGTTTATTATGCCATTCCAAAGCTGCCTTCCTTTGCTCCCAAGCGAAGTCTTGAAAGCTAAAAGAATGTTAATATGTGGATTTGGACAGTTTATACTTTCTTAAAGTAAAAGTGACAGCTTATATTAGAAACACGGAGTAAAAAAAACCTCTATGCTTTGTGTGAAACAATTGTCTACAATATTTTGCCATGTATAATGTGCATCCACGTTTTTGGCCCAAACTTTCAGGAAATAAAATCTTTCGTTTTAATTTTTTTAATTACTTCATTGTTGATCAATTACAGTTGTCTGCATCCTCTTCCCAAACCTCCCCCCACCCCCTCCAAACCCACCTCCCTCCCCTTCATCCACCCTCCCCCTTGGTTCTGTCCATGTTTGTTTTAATTTTTAATTTATTTTTATTTAGAGACAAAACCGATGATCATATTACAGGGTATTATTTTGCGTACAGCTATTGTTATTGTTTTCTAGAGTTACACCTCTTTTTGTCACCATTAAGCTGTGTTATTTGTCACCATGAAATGTTTGAATTTTACACAGATTTCTGGACTGGGGGCCCATATCCATGAGCTCATTCAACTTTAACACCCGTCTCATCCCCAGTGGCTTTTCCAGAACTGTTACCTTCACCATGAAGCTCCATGAGTTTTCCCAATTTAAACTTGGACTTTTTCAGCATTTTGACTTTTCTAACAAAGACATCATGAAGCGGATACATACATTGGCAAGCCTTTTCTATGTCTTTTCCAGTGCTAGCTGGGATCAATTTATTGACTACTTCTTTCAAGTCATTTGCGGGCACCTCCCGGGTCATGATTTCCATCAGCGTCTTCCGGATTTGGCAGACCTGTTGATGCTGAGTACAAGAGGTCTTCCAAATCTGCTTGCTGCATTTTTTTAGTAAAACCAACGTAGAATAGATGAAACAAATACCCAATGGTAGTCTTGACATCAACATGAGCTTCAGTCCCGGTCTGCCATTTTTTGACCATGGAGCGCATTTTGTCATCGGTAAGATCCATGCCACGGAAATTAGTCAAGGAAGCTTTTGCCCTAAACATCCTCAGGAATTAGCTTGAACTTTCTAAATGCAACCTCATCACTCTGCAGATCAGCTAAGCTCACTTCAAATACACGGCCTTTCAGACCATCAGAAGACCATCAGATGCAATTTTGGTTCCTTGAGTTCTCATGATAACTTTTTTTCCCAACATTTCATATATTAAACACAGCTGGTGCTTTCACACCATACCAATCTTTCTTAGAAAACAGACCAAGCACTTTCTTCTTTGCTCTCTCTTTGTCACGTTTTGTAAAACACTTGTTCTTGCCCACCACCATGGTGCTCCTCAGAGAGCCAAAAGCTAGAGTTACACTTTTAACCCATAAGCATAAATAAAAGAATTAAACAGACACAGAATTAGTACTATCCATGTATAATGTGCATTTGTATTTTTCCCTCAAAACTTTAGGCAAAAAGTGCACATTATACACTGCAAAATATGGTATGTGGAAATACACGTTCATAGCACTTTCTCAGAAAACCTGAAAATATATCTATGGCAATCAGCGGTTCTCCCAGGGTGGCACTTTTACTCCCCAGGGAATATTTGGCAATCCATGGAGATAGTTTGGTTGTTACAAGTGGGAAGTAGGGTGCTACTGTCATGTAGTTGGTAGATGCCAGAGATGCTAATGAACATCCTACAATGCACAAGACAGCTCTCTATAACAAAGAATTATCAGATTTAAAATATAAGTAGTGCTGAGGTTCTATCACCCTGATCTAGGCAGATGGATATAATTTCAGTATTTGCTACATCTATAGTAGACACCTGCATTTACTGTGTTCAGACACATGCATGAAAAAATAATTGCAAAGGCGATATCCTTTGGAAGGAGTAAAGTAATTTTTACACCAAGAAAAATGACTCCTACACTAATTAAATACATACAAATTTTTATTTTGTCCCTCTCAGAATTGTCTATTAAGCTATTCTAAAATGTATTAAGAGAATAAAAGGACTGATAACTTTCAGTGGATTTTAAAATGATCCCAAAGGATTTAAGTTACAAACAAGGTACCCTACTAAATTATTTTATGTTCATTCCAAAATCAAGCATTTGAGTAAAATCTGAAAACATAAGGAGGATTTAGATTTGAGAGAGCTAAATAGCACTGGGGACAAAAGCTACTGACACAGAATGGCAGACACTAAGAATATTGGAACAGTGAATTGGTCATTTGTATAGAAACCAAAAGAGCCAGCAATATAGAACCAGAGACATTGAAATAAAGAACTGACATTGACCAGAGGGGAGGTGGGAGGGGACAATGGGCGGAAAGGGGAGAAAGGGTTTTCAGGAACAACTATAAAGGAAACATGGGCAAAAGCAAGGGAGGAGTAGGGTCAGGGGGGAGGGGTGGTGGCTGGGGTTGGGAGGAGTGATGGAGGGTAAATGCAGACAACTGTACTTGAACAACAATAAAGAAATAAAAATATATAAAAAGAAACCAAGGGAGGTAAATATTTGTAGAGCCAAGAGAGCCTAAAAATTTATTTCAATGAATAGATAGATAGATAGATAGATAGATAAATAGATAGATGTTAGATAGATAGATAGATAGATAGATAGATAGATAGATAATTAGACTTAGGCTTTAGAGTATTTAAATTCAGAGCCAAAACAATTACAAATAATTGGGGGCAATGGAAAGTCATTTAGCTAACAAAATCAGCCATAGAGAAAAGCTCCAAAAATTTCATTTATAGTTATCTCTACATTTGATTTTGAACTACTCATACTGAGAAGTACTTGCACTGCTGAAGTGGTCCCTGGGAGAGTGTCACAACAGTGCCAAATGAGCACAAACAAGAAATACTAGCCCTATATTCTTTTTTTTTTAAGATTTTATTTATTTTTAGAGAGAGGGGAAGGGAGGGAGACAGAGAGGGAGAGAAACAGCAATGTATGGTTGACTTTCCCATGGCCCTCATGGGGACCTGGCCTGCAACCTAGGCATGTGCCCTGACTGGGAATCGAACCGTGACCCTTTGGTTACCAGCCCGTGCTCAATCCACTGAGCTATACTAGCCAGGTACTTGCCCTATATTCTTAATGGACTCCAACTCTTCCCCATTTTCCACAAAATACATAAAATCCAATGAGTGATTCAGAAAGTAAGGACAAATTAAAAAGGAGCTTATACCCTTTGCAACAGCATGGATGGAACTGGAGAGCATTATGCTAAG